>CM042223.1:12910997-13473497 GCA_023566465.1 Cottus gobio
GATTGCATTTCGGCCAATGCGTTAAGCCTCTTTTGCACTCCACACGGACTCTTTACCTGTAAGCCTGCTCGAACATGATTGGTCAATACTACTCGAACAACAAACTGAAGTATTGTGTGCAAATGTGCAAATTAATCCAAACAGTTTACATAAATTAAACCTAGTAAGGCTAAGGCCCCCTCTTGTCTGAAGCCGTCCTCTAGTCAGCCGTGTTATGATATTAGAAAAAAAAAAGCCTCTGTGTTATTATTGCACTACCTTCTTAAGTATGAGTGCAAAGTAACCCTCTTCTTCACAGGCTGAAACAAAAGCTCTCTAGTCTAACCGTTCAGCTCAGTTTGCAAAGTTCTGGTACACGTACAGCATCTGCTGGCTGCCACAAAGCAGCCCCTTCTCTCTACCAGCAGGACCTGCAGGCAGGGATTCACATCAGCAGCAGGAGGACAGAGCATGGGAGGAAGGATGATTTATTAGAACTACCTTTTAGCCTACCTATGTTTTGTATAATTAACAGGAGAGACACAGCATCATGAGAGGAGCCATTTGATAATATGTTAAGATTAAAGGGATATTAACACACACACACACACACACACACACACTGAAGTTCATTACTCAGGTCTACTTTGACAAGAAGCCATCGGTGATCATATCATAAATAAATTCAGATAGTCCTGATACATAATGCATCAACATGTGTCTTCTCACATGAACATGTGTTAGATATTAATCCTTAAAACAGATACAAGCCACAGTTCAAAGCAAAGGCGAATGAGTCAAGCGACCGGTTGCCAACATAGCCTATTTCATCTTGAAACAGCATGCATTTTCACACTGCTTCATCTACCAATCAACTTAACACATGCCTTGAGATGAATGGAATCCATTATCGTTCCTCCACTTTGAAGGTCAGCCAACTAACTTTAAAAGTTATTGTCCTAAGAAAAGGACACAGCAGTGGTGGGAAAACATTTCCACTTTCAAGAGCTACCTCACTGGATGTCTGAAATTTCTCATTTGGAGTTGACAGGGCGCTGCTGGGAGCAGAGCAGCATCACTCAGGGACAGCTCTCTGGCTGTGGCTCCTATCTCTCATTTTCTCTCTCTTCTCTGCAAATACGCCCCCATACCTACTCACATAACCCAAAGACAGCCAGGCTACGCAGCAGTGTGGGCTCCCCACTCACAACAACACAGCGTGCTGGCAGGCTCACAGCACAGAGGCACCATAGCTTTGCTTCACAACAGTATCATTGTGCCAGGTGATGTATATTGTTGCTGTGAAGCTGCGTCAGCAAGGATTGATGAATGTTGTCTCGCCTTGATTGGTAAAGAACTTGGAGTTA
Organism: Cottus gobio; assembly: GCA_023566465.1. NCBI lineage: Eukaryota > Metazoa > Chordata > Actinopteri > Perciformes > Cottidae > Cottus > Cottus gobio. Next base: position 12,912,344 of record CM042223.1, read on the forward strand.
TTCTGCAGCGGAAAACTTCATTACAATAAATAAAAATAGTCCTAATTAGGAAGCAAAGTAAACAAGCTAATAGGATGAGCGGTGCAGCGCGATAAGCTCGCAGGATGTGGTTTCAGACTCTTGATCTGGTAAGGATTTGAGAGAAAGGTTTGCTTGATTTTTGCTACAACCTTAATGACATTTCCATGAGCCATGGCCCATGACAATGCCCTTTAGTCCTCAGATATTCATGAAGTAATTAATAGTTGACTTAGAGGGATTATACAACATGAACGTGCCTTTGTTTTGGTGACCTTGGAGAGGTTGTCTAATCTCTCTAATTGAGTAGTTGTAAACATTATTGTTCCCACTCTGTTCCAATGTCAATTTTGCTCATGTTTGTTGACGAGCTCTCGCACTGCATCTTCAAGTGTTTGTACCAGGAGCAAAGGTATTCTGACAATCTTTGTATCTCGAAGCTATTTGGCACCGCAAGACACTGCTTCCAGTGAAATGTATCAGATCAGGGAATAGTGCTTATAATTAATGTATTCAAACTAAAAGAACAAAAATAACTTTGCTTTGGAAGTCACATGTAATATTAAAATCATGTTTTCAGTGTTCTCATGTCTGTAGCCCTCTGCACAGCAGCAGGAAAAACACACTTAATATTCATACTTTAATAGTATTTCTGCATTTTACAATACGATGATGGATTTTGCTGTCTATGCCCTCCTTGAAAACCCAGTTCCATACATATTTAATAAGGTCCTCTAAACAATTTTTACATTTTGTCATCTTCAATGATGCATGCCATCAAACTCACAAGAAAAGTGCTTTATTCCACCCCTGTTGTCCACTACACCGCCAGCCCAACACACAGTCTGTTACACTGCCAACTTTCACAGGTCTGTATTTATTATCAAATCTCTTAACCCTGGCTCAAATGGATGGCTGCAGTCCCAAGGAACCTATAATGGAGCACGTTCATATGATATATTAGTAAACAAAGACATGAATTTGAATGATATGATTGCACCTCTCAAAAAGCATGTCTGCAGAGTGTAGATGCGCCTGAGCTAAGTGGGATACATTAATCACAACAGCCCTGAGGCTGTTTCAGTGCATGCTAAAGCAAATGCCCCTGTTCATTGACACTGGTGGAAAATTAATGTAGATAAGACAGACATTCCGGAAATAAATCAATATACAAATGAACACTGTGCTTGCACAATAGGTCCAAGCACATTCAGTGATGTCTAGATGAGATTCACCTGTACATGCTAATGTGTATGTACTGTACAAAATTGCTGTTGTTCACACACCTCTACATTTAGAAATGAAAACTGAGCGGTGGGCAATGCAATGCAATGCAGCAAATACAAATATGCAACCCCATATTTCTGCATCCTTACGAATTTATGCAAGTGTATGTACGATGGCCGGAGACATTGTCCTGGACCCAAATGAACCTGTGTTGTATCACTGAACAGCTTGTGACAGTCCATTTCAACCTGACAGAGACACTATAACTCAAAGGAAACTAACTGTGAGAAAACATGGAAATTGACACTTAAGATACAGTTACAGCCATCATTCATATCACCTCATCTCTCTGCATTGCTCTCACACACACACAGACACATATGCACGCACGCACGCACACACACACACACACACACATACACAAACGCAAACTCAAAGTTTTTTCTGCCAAGCACTTAGATGTCTTCCTCCAGAAAACTCACAATTAATTCTTTTAATAGGATTTTTGATTCCCCTTTTCTCTAAATTTATCTTGCTACATTGGTCACAGGAAAAGATAACCTTTGATAAATTAACACTTGCAGTTCCTCGAAATACGAGATAACATTAAACAGTCAAGTAGTGAGTACCATTTGGTCTCGTTCCCCATCTGCAGCCACAGGCTTTCAGATAATTCATAAAAGCAAAACCTCATTAATTTGGATTAGAGGACGAAGCAAACATGTTCAATAGAATTCCTGAATCCTAGGTTTTGTATCTCATGAAATGAATAAACGAATAAACCTTCGTTACTTGCTACATAATCAAATCTATCTTTAGAAAATGACTCTACAATGACTGATTTCATGATGGAAGCAGAAATGGAAGCACCTGCTACTCCCACAACAAACGACGGTGGTGACGAAGACCAACACCCGTGGCCAGATTTACGAAAAATGTTTTAAGTTTACTTGAAAGATTCTTCGTGCCGGATGAAGTGCTTTATGCTTACCCAAAGCTACTGAAATATTGGCATTAAAAACTCATCATCCAACCTCAGGAAACAAATTAAGTTAAATTAAGATTAATCCCATGCATGAGCCGCAAAGTTAATGTTTAGTTATCATAATTTGCATAAACCTGTTGAGATATCTGGCAGTGTTTCCCACAGGATTGAAGTATATCTTTTGACATGTTGTATGTTTGGCTAACGATCGCTAGTTATCGTAAATCAAATGAGACAATTAGTGTAGTAGACAGATCACTAGCGAGTTAGTGAGCAGAGGAAGTGTTGACCGTTGTGAGATTTTGTTGATTTGAGTCGTCTTAGCTTTAATAATTGCAGCACTAGTTGACTAACGTTTGCTAACTTAACTTTAAGTTGTCATGTTAGGAAGAAATCACTTCAGTGATACGTAGACAAGAAGAAAAAACATATAATAATAATAATAATAATAATAATAATAGGAAGCAGGGGTTAGTCGGTGAAGGGTAGGGAGCAGGGGTTAGCAGGTGAAGGGTAGGGAGCAGGGGTTAGCAGGTGAAGGGTAGGGAGCAGGGTTTAGCAGGTGAAGGGTAGGGAGCAGGGTTTAGCAGGTGAAGGGTAGGGAGCAGGGGTTAGCAGGTGAAGGGTAGGGAGCAGGGTTTAGCAGGTGAAGGTTAGGGAGCAGGGGTTAGCAGGTGAAGGGTAGGGAGCAGGGTTTAGCAGGTGAAGGGTAGGGAGCAGGGGTTAGCAGGTGAAGGGTATGAAGCAGGGGTTAGCAGGTGAAGGGTAGGGAGCAGGGTTTAGCAGGTGAAGGGTAGGGAGCAGGGGTTAGCAGGTGAAGGGTAGGGAGCAGGGTTTAGCAGGTGAAGGTTAGGGAGCAGGGGTTAGCAGGTGAAGGGTAGGGAGCAGGGTTTAGCAGGTGAAGGGTAGGGAGCAGGGGTTAGCAGGTGAAGGGTAGGGAGCAGGGGTTAGCAGGTGAAGGGTAGGGAGCAGGGTTTAGCAGGTGAAGGGTAGGGAGCAGGGGTTAGCAGGTGAAGGGTATGAAGCAGGGGTTAGCAGGTGAAGGGTAGGGAGCAGGGTTTAGCAGGTGAAGGGTAGGGAGCAGGGGTTAGCAGGTGAAGGGTAGGGAGCAGGGGTTAGCAGGTGAAGGGTAGGGAGCAGGGGTTAGCAAGTCAAGAGGTGGGTGTTGAGGGCTTGCTTAAATAAAGATAGGGTGGGGGCCTGACGGATGTGGATGGGGGGTGCATATGAACACAAACTGTACATGTTCAATGAAAAGAACCACAGCATAATTTAAAAAGATAGATGTGGTTTAAATAAATCTCTGACTGATGTGACAGCTTGGTTAAAACAATAATGTGAATGTAATTAAAGCGTATGCAGGGATACAAGGGACTGGCTTCAAAGTCTGTCCATCGACACAGTAATTAACTGAGATAACACACTAACTTTCAACCTCACTCAAACGTCCAACTTCAAAAACAAAAAAGGTCATTCATTTTTGCTTGCTGATTTAATTTCACATAAAAGCCTCCTTTTCCAGTTGAAATAATTTCAATCAAAAAGCCTCCTCTCTCTCCCTCCTTTGATCATTTGACTTTTAGACTATCAACAGGTGCAGCAAGCCATCCTGAATGTATGTCACATTGTGTCCTCTAACAAATTGACTGTAATGTAGTTTAAAGGATTAGCATCATTAAGCATGTCTGATAATGTAATTCATAATGTAATTTACGCAGATGCTATTCACCATTGCATTGATGATGAATACTGTAAATAGACCAGGATTGAGAGGACAAGGACTCTCGTGCATGTGTGTCTGCTATCCTTTAATCAAGTTCAAATTCCATTAGCAGAGCCCTGTCTTCAGCAAAATGTCTCCCTCATTAAAAGGTTTAGAGACTGTTCTACTTTCCGTATCCACTCCCACACGAAAACATGCTCCTGCCTAATTCATTTACTCATGCTTCCTATAGACACCAACAATATAATTGCAATGGTAATGAACGTGCAAACGCAGCAAATTGGGATGGGAATAATATTAGTAACCGAGCAACGCTCGCTGCCCCTTCCAGCCTAACGACCATCTCTCAGTACATGCATGCACGGACCGACACACATGCAGAGACCACAACCACAAACTGTTACATCTGCTCTCTTAGCTCAGTTTCCTGGTGGGACTGATCATTTGCCAGTGTGCAGCTGGCACTCCTGAAGAATAAAAGGGTTCCCCAGGGATCTCTCTGACCTAGTCAGCTATGCAACAACTGAAGGTCACGCGGCTTAGATCACGTGGTTTAAAAGTAGCCCATTACATGTTTATCAACAAGAGAAAGAAAATAGGGGGAGCTTTTAAAAAGCAATTACCCATGATATTCCGCAGTTGCATAATGGTATTCATTATTTATTGAGGGGTTCGAGGGTGATATTAGAGCCAAAAAAGGCCTTAAGTAAATACGTTTCAAAGAGACAAGTGAATCATACCCCAACATTGGAGTCGGGAAGTGAAAAGCTCATAGTGTGCTCCAGCTAAGGGAGTTTAAAAGGTGCAGGTTTTCATCTGTAGAAACCCTGTTTTGAAAAGGTTACACAGGCTGTAGCAAAATGGAGCAAACCAACTCTGAGTCACAGAATGATGTATGTGATATGTAAAGCAAGGAATATGATGCCACAGTAAATAAGGTTTACCATGCATGTTGTGTTATTTAGCATTGGCTAATTAGCAAGAAACAAAACAAAGTACAGCAGATGCTGATGTTAGATGTGCAGCTCTTTGGTCAAAACTGTACATTTTTTGATGGGGCTAAAGGAAAAGTCAGGGATCAGACCAGTGAGCAGGCGTCATCCTTTAGGGACAATCATCGTGAAAGTATCACCACAAGAGCCAACACTCACGACCGAATATTAATTAAGATGGAAATCATTATCTAGAGTTACTGCAAAAGTAAAACTCTAGCCACTGAACCACAAACACACATAAGCTAATTTAAATCAAGTAATTATACCGATCTATAGAAGATAAATGGCCTCAAGGCACAGCCTGTGTGCACTCAGATCGAATCTTCATTTCCCTTAAAGTTGTTCCACCAGTAATCCCAGTTGCTTTGGATCAAATATGCCCTAAATGTTATGCTGCCTTTGCTTCTAGGTATAGCTTTCTGTTCCTCTAACTCAATTAATGTTATGCACTTTGCATGTAATGAGGCAACAGCCCCAACTGCATGTTGCCTGGCATGTGCTCCTTTCTCAGAGGAGGATGCAGTGGCAGGGATTAAATTGCATTAGCGTCATAATTATTTCCCTTGAAATGGATCATGGCAAAAATTAGCGTCTTAGGCTGTGTGCAATAATGGACTACTACATTCCTGTACTCTACATGACCTGATGTTTGCACGCTTTCTTTTTTGCTGTTGTTTGTTTATTTGTTTTCTTCGATGTAGTCCATGATCTCTTTTTAGGTCAGTCTGTCTGTCACCTGCCCTACTCAAAACACGTGTTCACCTTTACCTTTCAACCTTACCCATCCTGTAACATAGCATACTGTGCCAGTAAAAGCTATTTCATGCATGCATGCATGCTCTCGGCAGCCCATTCAGCATAATGCAATGCAGGAAGACATTATGAACGATTATGATTAATAACTATTTGCCTCTTGCATTAGAGATGAAAGAGAGGACAGTGAATTTGCTGTAAAATGACTGGAGACCTCATCTTTCCTAAATGGTTTTGTTTTACTAAGTTTTGGGAATTTGGAAGTGTCGGGCTGCAGCTCTGAATTCTTATTCACCCACCTTGAAAAAATAGCACACTGCAGCATGATTACGCCTCTCACATTTTCAGAAACTGTCACAAAAACAACAAGCAGAGGACACACATTGCTTCAGGGAAAAATATGCATACTAAGATATTGTTTCCTTTGAAAAAACACGGGAGACCTTTTGCTTTGGTATCTTGCCTTCTGAGTGTTGTATTTGCAATGCAAAGCACAGCAACATGTCTTGGAGTAGGTTAGAGTGACACTGTCAGTATTAACGGAAGAACATTAGTCAGCTATCACTCAAAAGTGACAAAACCAATTAGAATCACCTAGAGAAATTTGGTTTAGTCTACCAATTACATATGCTTGATAAGCATTATTACCAAGGCAAGTGTTGTGTGTGTTTGTGTGTGAGCAGAATTATCTTTGAGGACTTAACATGATTCCCATGGTGGGGTTGAAAAGCTGAATATGAATGATTTATCGGTAATTCATTTTCAGCAAGGCACGTAGACGTGTCTGATTATGAAAACATGTCTCCCTGCACCTAAATTAAACACTAGTTCAAACTCAGTAGCATTACTTTTATACATAAGCTGTAGAGATGTATAAGATAATATATGATGTAAGCCATTTCCCTGGCTCACAAAGGTGATCAGAATGTATTAGGTGTGTAAAGATGAACCGATACGACTCGTAAAGTCTTGGACATGGCTACAGTGGCACAAAATGATGGTCAAAAATGTGTATATCTGTTATGGACATTGCTAATGGATGCTGTAAAATAGCGTTTGTCTGTGCATCAAGTGTTTCAGGTTTGGACAGAATGCTGTCTGTGTTATATCCAAATAAAGCAAAGAATGTCTGTCTGTCTGTCCGTCCGCCTTTCTGACTGTGTTATTTTTTATATCTTTATATATCTATAACCAATCATCCAATCTACTTCACAGTTGGTCGAATTGGGTGCAATTTAGACACGCAACCTGTTCAATATTAATACACTTGAACAAACACAGCGCTCTGTGCAGCAATGGGGTCGGAGCTTCAGGGCTCTGCAGCATTTGACTGCAGTTCCCTTTTGCTGCTGGATCCTGGGTAAAGTCGGCTAATGCTTTGTGAATGCAGGATAACATTGACTGAATTTTTCTTCACTTCCCTAGAGTCTTCATACACCAGCCTACAGGTACAAAGTGAGTCTGCCATTGCAATTCACATTGTGTATGTTTTTGCCATAGTAACTTCTAACTTTACTTCTTGCAAAATATCCATTCATTAAATCCATAGGGACTAACATCCCTATTTGGAAATGAATACCTCGCAAAAGTTATCTTGCAGTCAATACAACTAGTGCCACTTGGTCATGTTTTTCCCGCAAACTGTACAGTTTAAGTCCTGCATTCAAATGTTTGCTTCACTGAAAGAGAATCGTTATCAGTACACTGTACGGTAGTTAAAGTAGGTTATTTTTACAATATTTTCGAAATAATTAATCATCAACACATTGTTTGTATACATATGAATGGTGCTGACAAGGTAAAAAAAAAAGCATGATAAACCTTCGTGTTCAAAGACAGGTCGGGGTGGTCGCTGAGCACAGTCCGTCCCGGTTAACAGATGCGCTGCAGGGAGAGAGGTCGCAGCCAGCACGAAGTTCACAGCCCCGGAAGGCAACGGGATCTGGGCGAGGGGTGAAGTACGTAAAGCTGACACGGCCGGAGCCCTGAGCCTTTTTCATCTTCACTTTGTGAGCCAAACTAGAGCCGGTCGCTGCGCACCGCTACCGAGGTTATGTTCACGGAAAGAGCCAGCCAGCCCACCCACGGAGTGTAGGTGTAAAAATACTATTATTTATTATTATTAAAACTTTGGCTTGCAGCCAGAATTTAGGTAATTCATGGGAAACATTGTGTATCAAATCGTTAAATGAATTGTATTCCCTTAGTAGTGAACTTCAACTGTCAATGTGACTTCTTCCAACGAAGCTTGAAAAAAGGAGAGCCATACTGAAACTACAAGAATCCAATTTTACCTAAAAGGACCTAAATTAATTACTTCTACTAAATGGTTTCAACCATCTGGCAGATAGTGAGGGATTTAAGGTAACCCTGCAAACATAAAGTGTTTATTTCGGCAAGTCTATACCAGTTGTAGAGCAAGGAGGAGCAACAGTGATACTTGTTGTTCATGCTTAATTTAATTTGTTCATTGACTCTGTGAGTAATTATACTCTAGTGTATTTTATTTTAACTGTGGATCATCTCTAGAGTGTAGACAAGCCATTATTGTCAGCAAGATCTCCAGAAACTCAGTTGAGTATCTCTGGGAAGTGTGTCCTTATTGTACAATTCTGCACCGCACAATTTCCATCTAATGTCGATGTTCTGTGCCAAAGGCAAGAGCAATTAAGTGTTTAGCTTCTTATGTTGCAATGCAGAAAGCAGGGTTGGGCCGGCGGCTGGGCTTGTAGTGGTCTGACTGGCAGGAGACCAGAGCGTACCATCACAACCCTGCAATCAACATTTACGTTTTTGTTTAAGGGCCAAGTGTGTAGCATTTTGGTGGATCTATAGCATAAATTGAATATTAAATTCATAACTATGTTTTCATTAGTGTATACATTTTACATATCAGCTTAACCTGATGATATATCAATGTAGTGTTTAAAACGTGTTTTCGAAACAAATATCTCAGCCAGCAATAAAAAAAGAAGTATTGCCAGTTTATCATTTTTACAAATGCTGTGTTAGTATTAATTAAATGTGACTGCCAAAGCTGCACATCCGGTTAAATATACAGCATGTTGAACAGAGAAAGCTACAATGTCCCAGTGATTTTCCTATATAATTTTTTTTTTTAAGTCTGTGATATGAACTTGACAGCTATTCTGCTATTTAATGCTCTTAAAAGGAGAATATGCAGTAAAGGAAAACGTATTATAGTCCTTACTGGGGTTCTGTGCTCTAGAGTCTTAATGTGTACTATTACTTGATTACTGGATCTACATGCAGCTTAGTTTGTTTGCCGAGGATAGGGTGATCTTCCATGACAAGCAGTTGTATCTGCCAGTCACCAGCTTGCCACGGCATTAACAAGATCCTCACTCGGGAGCAAAACTGAACATCGGACACCAGGGAGTGAGGGCTGATTTGAGTCAATATGCATCCACATAATATTGGCCATGTCATTGCTAAGACAAATGACGCACAACATGTAAAAACATGTGTTTTGAAAGCTTTCATCTTGATTCTACAAAGGTCAAACTACATTAGAAGATGACTCAAATTGCCACAACAGAAACGAGGAGATACGAGCGGAAAAGAAGAAAAGATGGCATTTGAATGGATGTTTTTTGACATCCCACCAGTGGCCAGGTGAAAGTCCTTTTTCCTTGTGTTTGACATTTGTCCCATGTGCTTCGCAGTGTGCTGCAGCTTCAATTCAACATTGATTCGACTCCCTTTGTAGAATGGATACAAAACAGCTGCAAAAGTAGTATTCGATGAATGTAGTATGCAGTGATTTAAACTGCCTACAGATGATCTCCGACAGTCTGCAGATAAAAGTATTTCAGTCCTCTCATAGCCCTGTATCAGCACTCAGTATTACCTTCAGTGTGTCAGTGAAAAGCCTTCTTCCTGGCACCATCAAAGGAAGGCGAGGACTTCTGAATCCTGCCTGTCAAAATTCAAATTGACCCTTTGGGAGCAGTGTCATTCATCTCTCCTCAGTCAATAGCTGGCAGCTCTGTCCCTCCATTGATTATCAACTGTGAGGGAGGCAAAGAGGGACGACAGGCAGGCCTTTTGTTCCCTCTCCTGAAGGAAAAGAGCCAGCAAAATAACTCACCACAATTAAAATCTCAATACATCAGCTGGAGTTTACTTTATTGTAGAGCCCAGCTGTTATCTAATGGACTTAATGAAAAGGAGACAGAAGAGGTATAAATGCATGGAGATGTGTATGTCCCCAAATATGGTTACTTGCTTAATTTGTCATTGTTCCGTGTCTTTTTTACTGATTCCTCAGTCTTGTTCCTGCATGTTTTGTTGTGTCAGATGTGCTATTAGCCACAAAACAAGGACATTAAGTTTAGAATTGTGTTTGTTTAAAAAATAGAAATACCTTTCACAGATATATGAACTGATCATTTCACCTCAACAGAGGAACTGCTCATCTGACAAAGTGAAACCATCACATACGGGTTGAGTTCAAGGTCATAGGTTAAAAACAGCTCTGTGGCATAGGCCAATAAAAAGGTCAGTGCACGTGTTGCACCTTAACCCAACAGATGATTGCTCATCATGATGAATTATGTCTCCTTGACAAAGCAGGGAGCCAAGTGGACAAGGGCAGAGCCCGGAGACATGAACTTCAACTCGCTCTGTCAACTTCCATAGCCTCCTGCAGAATGAATAAGTTAACAAGCTGTCACAACATTAGCAAGTGAATATCTGGAGATTTGGATTCCAAATGCACTGCCCTGATTTGCCAGCGCTGTTCTGAATGTGCCAACAGTCCCAACAATGTGATGTGAACACAAATGGAGTCGGTGAAAAGAAACAGAAATGCGCCGTCCAGTCTGTCGGCCTTTAGCTGCAGGAACTTTTTGCGACTAATATATAACATTTCAATCACACAAAAACAACTGGTGAATGCCTCAACAGCCACAGCAAAATGGAAGTGGGAATGGGGTCAGATTTCACCCTGCATTCATCCTGTGAGGCGCCGTACCTGTGTTTAATGTGAGCAGTATACAGAAAGAGGGACTTTAATGGATAGATGCAGCAAGTAATTCAGGCACTGCATGGAACCTAATGAGGGATAGAATTCAGAGAAACCAATCTTTTCTCCCCCCCATCGGTTGCAACAGGATCTCTCATAGAGCTGCACTGCCCTCTGACAGGTCTGAGGGGTACTGCAGCATAGATTTCAATACACTCAGGCTCTGAAGAAAAGAATAAAAGTCTCATTGTGTAAGCACCACTGACGTGTAGATTTATGTAGGGATGTTGCGAAATGGTAAACTTGAAGGTTTTTCCACACAACACAGCCCTGAAATATGCCTGAGGAGCAGCCAAGGAAAGCACAAATGTGAATTGATCTCTCCAATCAACATGATGAATGAGGAAAGTCAAGAGTTCTTTCTGCAATGCCAGGTCTTGCACTGCAGTATTGTTCATTCCATTGTGTTTTGGGAGAGGATCAAGATTTTCTTGTCGATATGCATTTAGCCATTAAGTGAGGCTTGTTGTTATTACACGGGTCAAGACAGTATTTACATTGAGGTATTTGCAGATGTGTTGCTGCAGTCTCTCTTTCGATTTATCTCTCCAAAAAAACAACTGAATAAGGAATGCAACTGAAACATTTTCATCACACATTGCTGAACGTTGGTAAACTGCAATCTTGCATCTCAGTTTTTTGTGTCATTATTTTTTCATGCAGCAAAAAATGCAGTAGAGCAACAACCAAGGATGTTCATTGTGATTTATTTTAAACCTGGGTTTCAAAATGATGCACATTGAGATTTGATACGGAACATCAACCATAAACATGGATACCAGAGCTATATTTCGTTGCCAGCAGATCACTTGTATAACAGGGTGCATCCAGTATATCACACACATTATAGCTTTGCATCACTGAATTATTCTTGCCACCTGTTCAGAGAAATGCAGTGTTCATATCAAAACAGGTAAAACACAGTATGAGGGTTGTCTTCTAGCAACAATGTCTAAATTTAATACTTAATGCACCCTCCAGTCCTCGCACTCGCTGGACAACAAGGTGAAACACAGCAGATGGGAACATCTGTACGCTTTTCCTCTGAGTGCACACTGTTGGAAGATCTCATTGTATGTGGGCTTCATGCATTGCTTGTAATACTCACGACACAGTGCCAACTGGTAACAGCAATGCAAAATATCCTTGATGAAAAGATTATGCTAGAACACATCTGTAAAAAGTAGTGAACACAGGCTGTCTTTTCTTTTCAGCACCATTTTGCTTCGTAAGTCAGCACGATGCCGGGACCCTCAGACTCTGGTCCCCAGAGCAACCACAGCTAAATTGTACCTGCTACTGACATAAAAGGAACATAACCAGACATAAAATGGACCTGAACATTGTTTTGATCCTATGTAGGCCTATATGAATTATTTAAAATATACAATCCCTTTGTGTTTGAAGGAGTCACAATTTAACTGTGTGCATGCACACGTATAGGTACGCTTTTATTTCTACAAGAATCTTTTTTTGGCGTGATTATACTGGTCCAGATGTTCATCTGCGATCATCCAGTTGAGATACGCTGGATCTCATATAGCCACAGCTGATCTCTTTGGGACAGCCCTTACTTTTTAGACTGTTCCTCTAAGCTGTGCCGATGCTTGCACTTGCAAAACAACCATTTGCTCTGCAGAAAAAACATTAACATTTAAACTGCAAGTCTTGTTTGAATACAATCTCATTAAATAAAACTGAGGGGAGTCAAGTGTGTTGTGAAGTGGCGGCGGTTGATTTGTTTAGTCTGTATACTTTAATAGGAAGGTTGATGTGTATGAGCAATGCTGCACTATTGATTTTGTGATTCCGACAGAGCAAAAGCAATCGAAGGGTGTCCTTTTACCTTGTCAGATGTCACGTAAACAGAGTACCTATTCTCATATAGTTTGTCTCAAGAGGTAATGTCACAGGGAATGATCCTTTAACGTTGATCAATTTTGCCACCTGACACCATCATAAGAACAATTAACTCCTGTTCCTGCCTTTGAGGGAAAAGCTAGTTCTGCAGACAGCTATGCTTTGTTCCGAGTGCTGGTTTGTGTAACACAATATCCAGTCTTAGTCCTATGCGGCAGCCCTGTGTGTAATGTGTCTGGCACTGCTATCAAGTGGGCTCCAGATTTCTATCCTCCCCACGAGTGGCTTTCAAACTTCTCTGGGAGCCCGTTTGTTTTGTGACCCACAATAATTTATTGGACAATTGTGTGGGCTTATTGAGCAAAATTGATCCCGTTTTCAGGCTACTAACCTGTTATAGTGTTTTATTCAGCTCTGCACACATTGCAGGGACAAGAGAGGGCTTTGGTAACATAACATGGCCATCATTTTTGAAATAAGTTTTTACAGAAACATTTCCTGAACCAATTTAATCTCCCTATGAGTCATCTGTCAGTTTCTACCCAAACGCTCTCTAGCATTTTCATTTTGAATTCCGATTCTGATCGCAGCCAGTTGTCTTTGGTATGTTAATTATTATTTCATATTACAAGTAATGTCACTAGACAGCAACCCCAAAAACTCCAGATGTCCCTCAGGGGTATGTTAAAAGGAGAGAAAATTATATGAAATTACAGAATAACGGACACAGAGATTTTTACTCTCCTTTATTATTTGATGAAGTACCACATCAACACAAATGTATCCAAGCATTCACACACCATTATTTCCTAATACTGTCTTCTGTGTAAGCTTGACTGGACACATTTCCCCTCTGCGTGGCATCTTCCCATAATCATCTTACGCTCCCCGACTCTCTCTCACACACACATGGCAATGTGTCTGCAGAGTGGTCTGGAATATAGTAGAACCACAACTGATGGAAAGACAAAATGAGAGAGAGAGGATGAGCTCACTCACCCAGGCCATCTCTGCCAAGACAAAACAAACCCGGAGAGTGAAAATCATCTTATCAGGGCGATAGCAGACAAATAAAGGGAGACTGTCAAGAAATTATCGCGTTGGTATTCAAGCCATGACTTGCTGTGTCTTGTCACAATAAAACAGAGGGAATGCAAGTGGAGGCTCGGAGAGAGGGAGAGAGAGAGAGGGAGAGAGAGAGAGAGAGAGAGAGAGGGAGAGAGAGATAGCTGTTGATCTGTTTAGCCTGTTTGCTTCTTGCCACTGCAGTGCATCTCCTCTGAAATGGTTGTATTTGAAATCAGCTTTATAGAGTAGAGACACTGCGGAGCTCTGTGTGCCCAGGCATGCCTGTCAGACCCAGGAAGAGTAGACTTCACGGATGAATTGGCATTGCGTACATACACCACTACACAACAAACATGAATTACAGACAGAAGTCTCTTTCCAAAAATACAACAAAAACAAAAAAAACAGTGAAGGATCAGAGACAGGTGATGAGCTGCATTGAAAGACAGAGGGCAGGACAGAGTGCGAACACAAAGAGTGGGTGAGACCTGCAGAGAATGAGGTGCAGGCCATGCGTACTTTAAGGTATAAGAACACTTTATTTTGCCTTGTACAAGGAACGAGCGTGGTGGGAAGATTGTGTGCAGTTGAAGAGAGTGTTTCTTGCAATTTTAATGCAAAGCACGGCTCTACTGCAACCTGTCTGAGACAGCAGGGACTCTCTCAAGTGGCGCTGGCAGGGACCGTCTGTGAACCTGCCTGTGGATCATCGTAAACCCTGCACCTGCTCATGACTGTATCACGGCGCCCCGCGTCTTTATATGCACATTGCATACGGCTCAACACATGCTGAATATATGCACACTTGTGGACCATAATACATCATGTGTCCAGGCGTATTGATTATGTGCTAAGTGAAAAGGTGGCGGAACATGCTTACTGAATATGGATAAAACACACATCTGCATTAATTAGTTCTGCACATCTAATTACTGATGAACGCAGACACAAATAATCACAATGGAACAAACAACTTTAATTAAACAAGACTTGTATAATTTAAAAGCTCGGGAGATGAAAAGCAAAGTAAACGGCCTGGCAAGCCAAGACATCTTTGGATGAGAAATGTGCACGCCCTATCACTTTTCTTAGTTTGATACAGACTTTTTTGCTGCTTTTTCGCTCAAATCGACTTTCATGGCAGAAGTGATTTGTAATTAATGGTGGTTTTGTAACTCATCTATATCCCTGAACCCTGACGAGACCGATCAATAGCTCTGCCTGTGGCCCGCTCTGTGTTCTGGCTCTCTCTCTCTCACTGCAGCAGAACCCGGAGTTTCCTCACAAGGCGCCATATGCACAGACAGACAGACACACACACACACACACACACCATCACACAAACCATGACAGCCTAAAGAGGCAGTCACAGTCAAAAGTAAAGTATAACAATCGTCAGGCAAACCACTGCCTTTTCACACATTGAGCAGAGACAGAGCAACATTCAAAATATTTTTGGAATTATGTTCCTGGCCACCCAAAGTATTGTACCGACAGTAACGATGGGGAGAGTCTTTTACAACCAGTTTGAAGGTTACGAAAACAGCGACAATGCAAACATAGCTCTGCAACACACATCTAACACACTTAACCACTTTCCCGTTAGATCAAACCCGCCTCCCCTCTGCTCCACCAATCACAGGCCTCCCTGCATACTGCCTCCCTGTGATTGGCCAGAGAGAGCGAGAGGTGACGGAGCGACCCCTCCCAACTACCAGACACCTGTAGAGGGTTGCTACAGTATTAACTCTTTCGTCTTTGGTTTAGTCTCCACCAAATCCAGTGGGAAATGACTCCATATCTTCACCGGCAGTTGACAACTTTTTCGTAAAAGAGGGTAAGATAATGTGCAGAGCTGAAGCAAACTGGTTGGCTAATGTTTAGTTTTTTTCAATTTAAACATAGTGATCACTGAAGCATTTAAGTTCTCATCCATACGATTTCTGTCCTACTGCATGTGTGAAAAAACTAAATATATATATTCCTCTCTCTCTATATATATATAGAGGGAGCTGAGTGAAAGCTAAATTTGCCTCTAGTGAGTCAGCAGTTTGGTTGTGGCTGGAGATCTGAAAATGAAATAAATCGGGGAGCGTGGGGTTAGAAAAAGTGAGTTTACCAGACTGCTGTGGCCTGCTCCTCATCTCTGCCTGAGGCTAGCAGCTCAAGGCTACATCAACCGCTGCTAGTATATCATGCCTCAACAAACTGTCTGTGGTTGAGTTGCATCATGGGTAATGTAGGCAACAGGTTTTGACAAGGAAGATGAATGCTTGCAAAGAAAACATCTGATGCATCAAATCTATTCACTGAGTCAGACAATGTCACAACAAGAAAAACTGCAGTTTGCTCCTCAATGCATTCTTTCTTCCCTGCCACGCAGAGATATTTACTCTTGCATCCTTTTGCTCATTGTACTGCTGATCTTCAGTCCATATAGGTCTCCCAGCTCACCCCTTGGGCGGGTAGTCAGCCTAGGTCTTTATTTGATTTTAAGCCTCTTTCAGACAAGTATCTTTCAATCACATCCCTTAGGGTCATAGCCCTGAGTTTTTCACATAAAGAATCCTGCACCACCAAATTTATGCTTCAGTAAAAAAGGAAATCTAATCCAGCAAAGAAGAAGAAATAAAATGGCAGGATGGAGAGAGGGGGAGACAGAAAGAGGGATGGAGGTTAATGATAGACACTAACCACATTTTTCCTGAAAGGTCACTTCACATACAAATGGCAGACCTGTGCTGTTCTGTTAATGTTCCCCATCATAATAGGTCGTGATTTTCATCTTCCATTTTCCTTTATTTTGGGAGTCACCCATTCATTGGGCACTGGGGAACTTTCCCCCCGCGCTGACACAATATCAATCACGGCAGTGTCACAACTAAACAATGCAGGCAGCACCAGTGTTAATAACAACCTTATCAGATAAGATGAAAAACAAACCAGCCCCCTCTTACACTTCCATCTCCAACATGAAGGGACATGAACAGGTGCGCGGGGATGACACAAACAAACTAGAAGAGAAGGAATCTGTGACAGGACGTGCTATCACCTTGTGTTAGGTCCAGGCGGAGTGGCATTGCATTCGGTTGTGTCAGCACTCCTATAGCTCACAGACACACACGGATACACTCTCTGGATGGTTGCGAAGAGGAGTGGGTTGAGGTTGCTGTAAAAGCAATTTCCTCATGAGAGAAAGGTCTCATAATTCTTGTGAGACAAAGCATCTGGGATGATTGGGGACAGATGGGAAAAACTGTATGAAATTCAGCAATGTCCTCATTCACTGCAATTGTGTTTTCAGTAACCTTTTCTCTGGAAACTTTCTCTGATGTATTTGACATTTTTGAGGGACTTCACATTAATCACGGCTGACAGGCAGCAAGGCTTTCCTGTTGACGGCAGTGTTTCAGATGTGGAGGTTGCCAACAGGAATAATGTATTGCGCAGGCAATAATACATGTATACAGTCTTTGTTCACTTATCACCAATGTTTCCAATGCACATTTATTGTTGTATTTGGTAGATCTGAAAAGAAGAACCAACTTTGTTGCTATGCTTATAGTTCACACTCCTCAACAGAGCATACAACCCCGAACATTTTATACTTGGTCTGCAGCATCAATATATCCAGCCAAGTGAAAGACATAAACAGGAGCTTGAGTCTTCTATTATGTCCAAACATGGGAATGGTTGGCCTGGCTGAGGCATGACTCACTGATTAAAAAAAATAAAAATGGTTGTAGCAGGTGAAATGCTGGAGCAAAGCCTCTAGAGTGGTGATATTTATGCCTCCTCTCTTTCTCCCTCCCTCCCTCCTTCCCTCCCTTCTTATCCTCCTTCTCTGTTTCTCTGAGAAACTTAACACAAACAAACACACTACACTTTGCTGATTTCCCAGCTGTGGCTTTGATAGTCATTGCAGTGTCTTGAATTTATGAATCAATATCCCTGACTTTGGACAAGCGTGTGTATTACTCTTTATTTAGATTTTTTTAAGTTTTAAGTGTATTTGTTATGTTAAGTCAGCCTCTGTTACACAAGTTGGCTGACCCCCATAAACAATAGAACCAATGCAGTGACTTTCCCCACCATTTTCTCTGATCTTTTTACATGCATTTACCATGCATATTTACCATTATTATTATTATAAGTGTGCCATTCCTTGTTTTCGTTTTTATTGCAGTATCAAGCAAATTCTTTTACCACTTGCCTGAGGTGCCTCCCTGGTTTTTAATGTAGCCCCTCCTTAAGTCGATTTGAATAATCCCTCCATGTTTCAAGATAGATCTTTCAGCTCTAGTTTGGTCTTCACCAACTCCTGAGGGACATGGCCGGCTCTTTAGCTGTTTAATGGTCCACTGTGTTCACTAGCTTGCCACTAACTTTGTGTTTGCTTTGTGGCATTTTATTGAAAGGTAAGATGCAGAGCTTTTTCACTGAAAACAGATGCAGGATTTGTTTAGAAGCCAGGCTGATGAGAGTTGTTACAGTGAACCAAACATTACATTACATTTAGCTGACGCTTTTATCCAAAGCGACTTACATGCTCTACAGTAGACCGTAGACACAGCAACGGTCAGCAATTAGGGTTAAGTGTCTTGCTGAAGGACACATTGACATGGACTGAGCTGGGGATCGAACCACCGATCCTCTGATTGAAAGACGGACCTGCTAACCACTGAGCGACAGTAGCCCTGTATCAGCTCAAACAGTAACGTTGTGAGCCGTAAAACTAAAAAAAATTAGCTGAAAGACACGAAAATGCTTCAAAGAGCTGAAAGGGTGATCACTTTCTGTGGATTTGTCTCTACAAGCAACCCCTTTGACATTGTATAGTCATTTAATCCATTTAATATACACATTATTGATTAGTGCAGCATTCAAAATTAACTCATGCCTGATATGTAAAGAAATATGTGCAATACAGCTAGACAAAGTATTGTGCACACGTCTGCAAAATATAAGTTTTCTCGTGTCCTAAAATAGAGAGGTGCTTTTTTTTTAAGTGTTGATGAATAATTTAAAGGTTTGGGCTGACGAGATTTCAAAGGTCTGGTAGAAATAGATGAAAATGCAAAACAAAAGTGTAATGAACTCTTGAACATGTAAGCGTACAAGGGGAGGGAGAGGTGAGGTGTTGGGGGGCGGAGGGGCGTGGGCGGGGGGGGGGGGGCGGGGGTGCTGCTGAGTGGGACAAGTGATAGGAGTCTCTGCTCTCCTGCACTGTCAGATGAAAACGCTTTTCTGGGAATCAAAGACACCTGCAGCAGCAGTGTCTCCAGTGATAAAGATGCCACTCTCCTTGCTTTCCCCCCTCCCATGTTAATTACAAATATTTATAAGCAGCTTAACTGCATGGACAGGGTTTTTTCTTTACCCGGCGAGGGTGTGGGGGTGTCTGAGTATCAACGCAGCTGTTGGATACGATAAGATTATTTACCAGTTTTTTGTTATTTTATTTGTTTATTTCCTGTTAATTATTCATACCCCCGCACAATCATTGACTCCACTTTTTCCTCCTCAATACCTTACATGGGGGATGAAATAAATAAATAAAAATAATAATAAAAAAATAATTCTCGGGATAAACATTCTCAGTGAAAAGCTAGAGGGTAAACTTGTCTCCCTGGAAATTAGACTTGTCTGACACTGAGAGATGGTTTTGCATGTCAATTCCTTGAGGATCTTAAACTCCTGACTTAACAACTTTCATATCTTTACATTTTTCTCTGCCTTTGAACACTTAACATTAGGCATAATGCTGTATGGCTCAAAAGTGATTGCCTGACAACAGGTTTACTTTAGGATGCCAAATTCCACCAAAGGTTTAGAGTGTGTAATAAGAGAAAGAGATAGAGAGACAGGCAGAAGAAGGGGAGGGAAAAAGCAAAGCATATCGGTCTTACACCTCACTACTTTAACCTCCATGGCACATTATAATGAAAGAAGTGTGGAAGTCACCTTGTATGAGGAGAATGTAAAAAGGGAGACAGGCGTGTGAGAGAGATGGAGGCAACACGGGTGTTTTCGGTTGTCAGTGCACTTCAGAAACCTCTGAAAGCAAAAAACATTGTTTTCCAGTGAAATAGGCTGACGGGGGTTGTAGGAGGTTGGGGGGGCATTTATCTTATTTGGCTCAGATCTCTTCTGACTAAGCAGTTCAGCAAACTGCGTCGAAAACATCTCCTGTAATTCTGTGTTTTTTATAATCACTTCATGGATGTCGGGAAGACTATACGGCTGAGCCATCAGCTAACAGGAATCATTAGGAAGATTCTGAACACCCATCTAAATAGTGACAGGAAAGCCCATTGTAGCGCTGAGTGGTGACGTGAAGGAGGTTTATTCTCGTTCCAGTTTTTTCGCAGCCCCAAATGAGAGTGCAGAGGGTTTATTTTGTTTCCAAATCGGAGGTGGACGGTAATTACATTTAGTCTTATTAGTCGTTCCCCCTTGACTCTGCATTGTCACCAGTTCTCTGCTGCTCGTGTCCTTCGTTCTGCATCTGGGTTCGACACTCACCCGTGATATGCATGGTCATCTGGGTAATGTATGTGGACCTTCCTGTTTGGGCGAAAATGAATTTGTGCTGCATTAGCTGATGAGGCAGGTAAATTACATTATGTCCCCCAATGTGATCTTAATGTCAGTGATTCTGGGGATGGATCAGCCTAGTGGACAGTCTCAGACTTGTTAGCAAATGTTTCAGCACTCTCTGTCTGCAATAACACAGACTGAAGAAGCATGAGGAGGCTGATTATCCTTCAAAATCTTATTTCAAATAACCTTAAAGAGTCACTCAGTAATTCCTTTTCAATTCTGACTTCACTTAGTTCCAAACAGGACTATTGACAGGGTATTACAGAGATTATGGTCAGTGAATTACTCTGTAAAGCAGAAGGTTTGAAGGAGTAGCACAAAAGGGGCAGGAAAGTATTTTTTGAATAGCATGAAAAATATGAAATCATCAGCAGTTTAATGAATCTGCAGGCTGTTGAAACATAGAAAAAGGTTTTCTCTTCTACAGGTTTACTTCTCAAATATGACTAATCATATTTTGTCTAGTTTTGTGTGGAAAGGATATGTGTGTGTCTAACAACAGCGGGCCACGTTTAGTCATGCAGATGATTCTGTGACCTTGAAATCCTGCAAGGGAAAAACGATTTTGTTTAGCAAGCAGACCAACAGCAGCAGCCAATGGTCTCTGTTTGTTGGCCTGACATTTATCAAGTCACTGATCGCTGTCACATCTGTCACTTGGTGTTAGGAGTAATTTGTTGTTGCATTTGAACATTTTACCATTTTTTCAAGATTGTGTGAGGGAGTGTGCGTGTGTATCTGCGTATGTGTATGTAGGTGTAATGTTATTGTGTTGTGTGATAAGTGTGTGCGTGTACCTGACAAAAGTTACAAAAGTGTTAACTCTGTGTTTGCCAATATAAACAGTGCCATGTTCCATAATTCATTAGCTATCACTGCAAACAGTACAAATGCACGATGTATCAGGTTACCATATGAATGGAGTATACTGCACGCTGTATTCAGTGGGTACAGCTTATTACACATTATAACACAATATTAGTTAATTGTGTTATTTACTCAGCCATTACTCTTATTTAGTTTGACAGTGTGGGAAATGTACCTGGAATAGTGAAGTCTAAATGATACCAAGACTTAGACAAGTCTGACAATGTCTGTTTTCTAGTTTTTTTCTTTGGTCTGATGTCAAATGGGAAAAACTCAGTGCAATCCTTCGGTGCAAAACATTTGATGGAAGGTAAATAATGAATGGTATAATCATTTCTGAAGTGATGGGCAGACTATAAATGGGAATTTCATCACAAATTCTGGTCATCCTCTAAATCAAGATGAAAAAGGTGCACATGCCTATTTCCAGGTTGTTTACAACCATAGAAATTACAGCAACTCATAATAAATGATTTACCTAGTGCTTGCACTTTTAACAGACTGGACTAGAGCATACAAAACATATACAAATGAAACTGTGCCCGGCTACCGGAAACCAAAACTAGTCGGGACATTGGAGCAAACATCAAAACACACTGATGATCATCAGAGGGGTAAAAGTGTCTGAGTTTACAGGGTGCAATTAATATCAGTAAGTATCAGCAAAATATCAAAAGAAAAACTAAAAATCAAGCAAGCATTCATTAGAATATTGTACATGTTATAATAATGTGTGGAAATATTATGTGTTGTATAGCATTGTGACTAAATAATTATTTAAATCTTAATGAAATACTAAACTGGAAGTCCTTCAGGAGAACGGCAGTGTTTCCTCACAGTAAAGTTTAACACTAAGCTTGTGCTGATTGGCGTTCTGATCGTATATCAATAATTGTCAGGATGATCGAAGATTGTTTTTTCCAATGCCAATATTGAGCAAATTTCACCTCAGAACCAAGATGTAGTAAAACACACTTGGGCCCTCTGTGCATTTAGAGATGTGGAGCGGCATGTCCACCCACTGAGCCCCGTTCATCAGCATGACGAGGGAATTGTAAATCCTTAAAAATCAGTTGTGCATGGATCTGATCCTGCACCTCTGTTGTCCATATGCATGCTCACCCAAACCAAACTTTGCTCTGTGCTACACGAGAATTTTGGATTGAAGCAGAATATTTATTTAAATGTATTTGTTTTAATAAACTTTGACTTTCAGACTTGAGAGGGAGAGAGTGAGCGTGACAAAGAGTTGGAAGACACGGTTGACTATTACTATTACTACTAAATTGTGACTATTGTAAATGATCAATCATTTGAATGTCAACAGTATGAATGAAGTTTGAACTATAAAGTCCAGCCCTAGTTATGGATATGATTTGGATTGTGATATTAAAGATAATAGGTCTTAAGTGATGCTTGGATATTGTCGCACTAAGCACGGAGCCGCAGACCTTTAAAATGGAGCCCTACAGCTTCATCAGAAGTCTGTCTGCAACCCACTAGATCCAAACTCATAAACAGCCGTGCAGCCATATTCTCATATTATCGAAGTCCAGCACTTAGTTACCGTCCACCACTAACATTCAGTGATTACAGCAAAAAATATCTTTTTTGTTGGGCTCTTCTGCTATTGGAGGTCTGCCCAGAAAGCAGTAATGTTACTGTTTGATTCTGACAAAAATCAAATAGAGATATTTGAAAGTTTTTTGTTCACTCTGAGGAACTATAATATGTTTGGCACGCTCTATTGTTTTTTTTTCTTTCATTTACATTGTGTTAATGGGGATGGGCGGGAAAATCTAGGCCATCAAAAAAAAAGGCCTAGGATTGTAATACGTTAGACAAGACCAGAGTTATTGTTTTTTTCTCAGACACAAGGTCCTCCTGAGAAGTATGAGAAACATAAAGATCTGAACAAAATATTTGAACCTTGTCTTTAATCTTGCCCACCTGCCATGGGGAATGATGTATTTATACTAAACATGTTCAGAAAACTACCAGCTACCCTAAAACCAAGTCAAATATTGTAGAACTATGTGAAGCTAGCTGTAAGAGTTTCTCTGAGACCCTCTGAGGACTTGGTCCCAACGCTTCCAGCCACAGGTTTACAGAGCAAAGATGCATCAACTGGGACCAAAGCAATGACAACAGCTAAAAAAGGTCATTCCAGGAGAATATGGGACACGTAGCCTTAGGTCCTTCCACAATTGTTGAACACTGAATGAGGAGTAAAAAACTTTGTAATTCACTCAGAGGACCGACCGTAGTAAACAACTCTGTGAAGTTACACACCAGGAATAGAAGTGGGAGTGCAGATGCCACAAGGTCTCAATGAAACACTGTCAACCACAGCACTAAAGCACAAGTGAGCATGAGACTAACATGTGCAGACACAACATCAATACTGATATAACCTTTGGGTTATGGTTTCATAGAAGGATTGTAAAATACTCATCCGGAGAAAGATATAGCATAGCAGTGAACCTATATTTTACAGCTACACTGTGCAGTTACAGCTTTACTTAACGTTGCATTGAAGCGATGTTCAAGGGCTGGACCAGACTGCACAACCATCTACATCATGTTTTAATGGAACAATATCCAGTGCATGAATCCTGATCCCTGATTATTTGTTTATTGTTAACCATCGCTCTGCATATATACTAGCTATCCATAACATCCCATTGAATTTTGTAAAAAGTGGAATATATTGCTGTTACACAAGCGGCAAGAACAAATTTATAGGAGCCAACAATTTTGTATACTGCAAGAGTACAAAATTGCATTAAAAAGTGGTTCCAGTCTACCAGACCTTTAAAGCGGTTCTGAAGAATGTATTAAACATTTTGCTATGATGAAGATGAAGAGAAGCTGAAGTCTTGTCAACACTTTCAAAATGTCCTACGTGAAACTCTGCTTTCAAGGGCGTTTATGCTAAACCAATAAAGGAAACCATTAAAAAAGTTGTTATCAATAAAGAAAAAGCTACAATTTATTACAAACTACGTTTCTTTTTTGGCATGATAAGAATAGGCCTCATGCAAGAATATTTTCTGATTATTTTAACAGTTGTGTTAACAGTTTTAACATAAATATGAAGTACAATTAGTGTCGGATTCAAAAACTTGTGAAATCTGCAATCCATTAGTGAAACCTTGTTTTGGATAACAGGAGCCTCTGAACATGCATTGTAATGCTGAAATCTGAAATATTTCTGAAAATAGCTCAAAAAAGGGAAACTACATGCTGAAAAGGGTTGAAGCCTCAAAGCATTGAAATGCACTCATGAAAATCCTTGTCGTGGAAATGTATAACTGGACAAGTTGGAAGCAAAACTGCATCATCTAAATAATCCAAGATATGAATTACAATCCAGTGAAAGAGAGAGAGAGAGAGAGAGAGAGAGAGAGAGGAAGAGAAAGACAGAGGGAGACAGACAGAAGAAAGAGAGAAAGAGAGTCTTCTCAGTGTCGTTGGACCGCGTCTGAGTAGTCACGTGAGACGAGGACAGGTCTTGACCACTAATTGTTTTTGGAACTAACTAACTCAATGTACGAGAAAAGTTTTTCTAAATCCCTCGTACAAGTTTGTGACTTTTGTCTGTATGATTCAGATCAGTATTAGGAGCAACTGCATATGGCAGAAAATTGGAATTTATCAAAAGAAAATTGCAAATGTAACTGTCAGAGAGAGTCTGAATAGTACATACCATCAATTAATTTGTGACTCATAGAATGTTGTGAAAGGACGTAATGCTGACACTATTTATGCCTCCCACAAATGAACAACAACAAGTTAATTATACAGATGTCACTGCTTACCCACTCACATGTTATGTTTTCAACATGTCCTGTCATCACAAATGACATAATTGCTTACAATAAGTTCAGAGAATGATGAACCAAAATTGACAGTGAGTCATAATGTTGATAAGAAGACCGGGGGCCCATTTGCAACAGGACAGGGAGGTCTGCCCTGAACCTGCTGAGTGTAACAGAAAACATATCTGTGAGTGATCTGTGAGCATTGTCACACAGGTACTCACACTGAATGTGTGAAAGGAGGATTTCCTCCAAATGCAATGACAAAGTAAATAGTTTGTCCTCCAGACGAACACATATGAGTATTCTCTGGTCTGACGCCCCCACAGATAGGATGACATGAGTGATGTAACAGACCACTGTCGATCTGTGACCCGTACGGATCCCCCTCGTGGTTCACGCGTGTGCATTAATTACATAGTTTAACGTTAACCATCAGAGTGTGAAATAAAGTTTTACTGATCAGTGCATCTGCATTTATGCTTTTCTAGTCTTTGATCTCTGATAATGTTACATTGTAAACATCAACGTAGGTTCTGAAGAAAATAGTCTGGAGCTTTGTTGACCAGCTGCTATAATCAAACAATAAAGGGATCTGTATCTGCCAATATCATTTATTTAACCCTCCTATTACCTTTGGGGTCAATTTGACCCCATTCAATGTTTAACGTCTCTAAATAAATTATTGACATCATTTTTTTTGCTTCATATTTCATGACTTTTCCTAATTTATTGGGGACAACTGGGTAAACATAAAATGAACAAGAAGATATGTTTTCAATTTCCTGTACACAACTTGTACGCATCGGTGTTCTTCGGGGTCAATTTGACCCCAAGCTGTTTTTCACTGTAAAACATATTAGAAATATCAACATGTTACACACATTGGTTCTGGTTGTTTTGGATGATATTGAGGTCACTATAACAAACAATTGTATAATCTTCAGAAGGTTTTAGGGCCCTAACCTTACATAAACCTTACATGAATTGTGTTTGTTTTTCCTGGGGTCAAATTGACCCCGAACATAATCCATGTTACTATTCTTGATAACAGAATTTTTTTTTCATTCCAAATAATATAGATATAAAAAATATGTACTTAGACATAATATAAAGCCATTAAAACACCAAGAATATATCTCTTTCCAATTTTAGGTCAATCAGTGAGATTTTAATGGTGATCTGCATATTTCGCCATAGTCGCGAATATTCTGGATGTATCAGGGGAGGAGAGGGTGTAAATTTGAAGGTAATAGGAGGGTTAAATTATGATTATGATTTTTGTATTATCCAACCAAAAAAACTCTGCCTAGTGTTCCCCACTTTTTAATGAAGGTAGTCTGCAATTCTGACAGGTCATCCCGTCGTTTATGTTCATTATGAACATAAACATTTCATAATGATGTAAACAACAAACACCAGCTCTAAAGCTAACAGCTTCGACGAGCAATGAGTGCCAGCAGAATGCACGCATTTAGTAGACAGACAGGTTTTCCTGTCCTGGCATTTGATTTATTGATTGCTGTTGGAATTTAAACAAACAAAACCTTTTTTTTTTTTTTTTTAAGATTACAAACCCTAACTTTAATGTGTACATATGTCTTACAGGAATCCTTGGTCTAGTATTTTTCTAGGCATCTGACAAATGGGGCCTATTATATTTTATGTATGAGTGCATTCAAGAGAAGAGGATGAAATAAGATATTTAGATAATATAAGTTTTTTATATATTCATTTTAGGTAGATACATTTGTATATTAGTAATCTTCAGAATAATCAATATATTAGTAATGACTTTAATCAACTTAACAAGAAAGTAATTGTTATATTAGTCCTTGAAAAAAGAAACGTGAAGTGCAGCCCTATTGATATTTCGAACTCAATAGACTTGGCCAGCAAACCTTCCGCACTGCTCCACACTTGGCTATGAGTGGATGTTTTTCAGAAAATGGACAGAAAAGAGCAGAAAAGTCCATTTTTCTTTCAAGTATTCTGTTCTGCTCTCTCCTCCTTGTCAAGCTCTAGCCAGAGGAAGAAACTGGCGAGTGCACACAGGAGGGCTGTAATGTGGTTTCAGTGTCTGGGCCCCTGCAGTATAGTACCCTCAGGTGGAAAACCTCTCAGACTGTGTTGGCACATCACCACTCCAATTATCAACAGCAGGAGTGCCCTTTCATTTCTATTACATCTTTCTTCCTTTCGTCTTACTGCACCCTCCATCTGCTTTGCCCGGGCTCTCATCTCTGCCCCTGGCCCCTTCACCCTCAACACTGTTCTTCTAATCTTCTGTCTCTGAACAATCATACCTTTCTTTCCCTACTCACAACTGCGTTATACAGCACTGAATGGCTGGCACTCTCACCAAGCCAATACTTCCTTTACTCTTCCCAGCCAGGATTTGGCCAGGAAGCATCCCTCTAAGCATATTGGACTCTGAAGATGATCAGACTGGAGAGGATCTAATGATTCAACTGATCCGTCACAGACTATCACTACAGCACTACAATCCACAGGAGAACTATACTATCACATTTGCGTTGGGAGACTCTCATCAAAAGACCAGTCGTATTGATTTCCTTCTCCCTACTTTCACATCACAAGTCTCGTCCTCTATTCCCTTGCTTTTGATTAATCGCTTCTGTGAACTTCTTTTTTTTTCAGTTACTCTTTTTATCTGATCTGACAACCGTCTTCAAATTTTCCCATTTATTTCTCCTCTTCCTTCTTCATCTGTGCTGCAACTTAAAATGCAACTAAAATGATATGTGAGAATTGATTAGTAGTACATGGTAACGACTGATTCTGAATTATCATTTTTAGATAATTAATTCATAGATAGTTGTAGAGAATTTTACCAAAAATTGCATTGAAGATATAATGCGTTAGCCAGTAAGATTGTGCAGTGATAATAGTGAGTGTGATATTTATTTATTTATATGCAGATGGTTAGCAAGATGCTGCACTGTTGGGAGCTTACACACATCCTTACAACGCATCGTGTTCACATTTTCTGTTCCACTAAATCAGATAGAATGATCACCAGTATTTGACTGCTAATATCTAGAGATTCTAGTATCTGAATTATTGAAGCATTATTAAATGTGTTGATAGTTAACGTGCCCAGAATTACCGCTAGATTCACATGACATTTGCGTCTCTAGCCACGATTTCCCTTATCAAAACACAGCCAAGCTAGATGACTAGAATGTGAGGTCTCTCGAGGATAAACCTGATGATTTATCATGAATATGATTTTATTGAAGGAATACTTGACTAATAACAGTTCATCCTTTTTCAATTAGGGCAAAAATCAAATCCCATCCTCAATAACTATAACTTTATGAACATGAAGTCATGTGAAGTAAACATTTCATCCCTGAACATTTAGGTGAAGTTTTAGGGATGACAAAAATACAAATGATTTAATGTATAGATTTAAAAAACATGTTGGCAATCATATGTGTTGTCTTCACAGTGATTTAACACGTATATTCAAGGTCCAATGTCATCCAACAGAACACTTTGACCTCGGCCCAAAAGAAAACAATGCCAAGTGCTCGAGTTGGTATTGATGAACAAACATAATTCATAATTTTAGCATCAAATGACAACATGTCAGAGCAGTGGGTGATAAAATAATAAACTCCTTATAGCTGCGGAATTAAAAGACATGATTCATCATTTTAGTGATCCTACTATATTTCTCTTAACTTGCCCGCTGGGGAGATTTTGTCTTCCCATTATAATTAGCATCAAGGCTCCCTCTGTCTAGAAGCCAGCCAGCAAGGGCACTCAGGGATGGTTGAGTCAATATGTCTTCTCTGCACTTTTTAATACAGAAGTGCAGAGTGACTGACGAGTCATTTCAACAGGGCTTGGTTCCCAGATTCCCATCCCTTCTCACAGTGCAGTCTCTTATGGAGGGAACTGACAAAGCAGCTGCTTACCTTCAACACATTTTCAAGGACTGAGATAAACTTACAAATCTGAAAAGGAAAGAAAACACCCTATGCATTATTAATATTACAATCAATTTTACAGTAGTTACAGACAGCTAGAATGGTTCAAAATAGCTCAAAATGGTTGAAGATGTGGAATTTGTGAATGAAATGCATTTATTATTCCACCAGTGAAAACATACATATATTGTTGGAGCTCTGACATGAGGGGTTACCATTCAACTAAACTATTGTTAAATAGCATTCATGAAAATGTAAAGAATGTGTAGCACAACATAAATTAAATAATGTTGACTGAACAAAATTACTTCCCAGAGAAAGCTTCAACTGATGCTTGACAAAAGGCAAAACGTGTATTCTGCATTCTTCAATTCTTCAATCAATTTTAAGTGGTATTATGTTTTCTGATTGGAATCAAGCAACAAACTACATTTTCACAGATTTTCGTGTTTATGATGTTATAGTAGTCATGGTCTTACTATATATATATACATATATATATACATATATAGATATGGCTCCACCTCAGTGTGTATATATATATAGATATGGCTCCACCTCAGTGATGAGAGTTCAGATGATCCCTCAAAAAGTTAGAAGTAAAATGTTAGAAGTGATGGAAACTGAACACGTTGCCCTTTCAGAGACCAATGAGCCAAAATTGTACAAGACATTGTACATTGTACAATGCCACTATATTTTTGGCAATGTGTTCCCATTAATGTGGCCACGCCCTGCGTATTTTGTGTATCCTGCATGCACTCTATGCCCTCTTGGTTGCTGTGCCGGAACTCCACATGCAGCGATACGCCGGAGGCCTATTTCCTTTTCCATCCTCTCTGTTGTTGTCCATCCTGCCACCGTAATGTATCTGAGAGCATAATGAAAACAAATAACACAAACCAGCGACTTCACTGGAGCTGAGTAATGAGAAAGTGTGAGTATAAAGGATGGATTGGTGTAGTTACTTAAAGGTAACACAAGTGGAGCAGCTCTTTCTTTCCCTCTGAAGGTTACAGAACACATGATTAAAGGAGCGTCAGTCTGCAGCCTTAAATGTTTGGCAATGAATGCATCTCTGTGAGAGAAAATAAGGGAGCGGCTGGGAGAGAAAAAGGGAGGGTGTGCGAGGGAAAGCTGAAGAGGAGGAACAATGGAGTGAAACGTGAGAGAGATATTGGGGGAGTTTGGTGAGACATTTAGGAGGAGACGACAGTGTGATGATGGGTGAAGAGGCAAGTGATGGATGACACAGTGAGAGAGAGAGAAAGAGAGGGAAACAGAAAGAGAGGAGGAGGAGAGGGGGAGAGCAATTGTGCTGTTCTTGACACCTCCACAGAAAACACCTTGGCAAGCTGTCAATCAGACAGACTCGCTTGATTGATTTTCTCCTCTTTTCAATCAGCATTTCACTTTGTGTCCTCTCTTCCTGCCGAATGTGTCCTGATGCTAACGTTCTGCTTCTGTTGCGTCCTTTATGCTGCACGTCAGGGCCAAAAGGTGACTGTCGCGTCAGTTGCCCTGAAGCTGCGACATAAATTAGGTTAGAAATGAGAAATATGGACTTGTTAATGTCACCTCTGCACAACTAATCAGGGCAAATTTAAACTATTTTTACATGGGGTGTGTGCAATCTCGGAAATGCTGCAATGGGACGTTCAAACTCCCGTTCAGCAGCGCACCAGAAGGAGGGTCTTCAGAGCATTTGGTGACTATATGCAGGGATAAGTCAAATGACTTGAAAACAGGCTTAAGTAGATAAAAACATGTTGAAACATGTTTTTATGGCCTACACCTTTCATATGCCATTAACACTTTAAAATACAATGCACAACATTTTGAGTAGCTACATAGTAACAAGTCAGGAACGAATAAGGCTGCCGGATAATGAATGCATCACGAACATGTAGTGCTAATGTGATCGCGTGTTTGGTTTCGTTTCCTTTTTCAAAAGCTCCATGAGGGAAATATCTGACTCTCTAGCAGCTTGATGCTTCACTACGTTCACCAGCGAGTTGCTAGCTGGTAGCTGCTCGGTGCTGGTTGTGTACGCTGGGTTTATCAGGGCATGTTCGCTGAAAACAGCTGCCTCCGGATATGATGCTAATGAGATCAGAGAAAGTGAACCAAAACAATGAACACTGAGTGTGAATGCAACACAACTACCCCCATGATACTACTTTGTTATGCTGTTGCATAATATATCGTTCACAATATGAGCCACCAAACATACTGCTGAGCAAAACTACAGCATTTTTCTGAAATGACAAGATGGCAGTTCGGATAGCTCCTAGCACAAGCAGGTCGAATGTACAGTGAGTGCACCTGCTTTGCCTCTGAAAATTAACATACAGGAGAGTAAACTTATAAATCAGAGGGGACAAAAACAATGAGTAGAGTAACCTTTTCATTGCCATCTAAAAGGTTAACAAGCAGCCAATAAAGCGTGGGGCAAAGCCACTCGCCTCCGTTGGAGAGAGAAAAGCATACGGTGGGTTGTCTGCTTTTCTAAGCTTCGGCAACTTCATAGCTGCCAGTCTGTCTCAGTCCCTCCTCTTCATACACGAGTTGTTCTCATCTTGCGTCACAGGATTTCATCTTTAAATGTGTTATCATATTATTTGAAATGATGCATAAGACAAGGTTTACTGTCGCAGTGGGACTGTGTCCACTTTACGGTTGTGGAGCTGACGCAGGCGGTGGGCAGTATTCCTGGGACAAAAAAGTAAGTCGGACAGTGGAGGTGTGTCCGAGAGACAGAACCTATTGATTTCCATGCGGATGGATGAATAGATCAAATGCTTTTGCTTTTTCTCCTCAATTCCCCCAGCATCCGTGAAGGCCAAGGCCAATCATAAAGCCACCAATTGTTTGGGTTTTCCAGTGAAATAGTGGGGCAAGGGGGAGCAGGTTTAATATTAATCAGAAAGACAAATGGGAGAGGGCATGTGGGAGGCGTCTTGGGAGAAAAATCCTGCAGTTATAAAGAGCAGGTGGAAGTAAAAGCCAGTTAAAAAAAATAAGGAACAAAGAGGAGGAGTAAATATGAAATAATTGCACAGCTCATGACAGTCACAGGTTTTAATGTAAAGGACAACCTCTGTCATAAAAAGCTGATTGCATTGCTTGTATGCAAAAGAAAAAATTAAGTGGTGGATAGAAAGAATACATGCATGAATTGATTGGGGGAAAAAAGGAAAATGAAAACATAGAAGGTGCAAGCACAGAACGCTGGAGATTACTTGAGAGATCCACCAACCACAACGACATAATAAGGTGATAAAATCAGACAGCCTTGCTTGTTACTTTAGCGATGACATCCATCATTCAGCATGCATCTTCACAGCTTAGCAGTGTGTCAATCACTCCATCCTTCTCACATCCCACCAGTTCCAAGACTGTCCAAAAAGTGAAATCAATTATCTTACCAGCCCTTTTCTATCCCCGAGCTCTTGACCCTGCTGCTTTTTAGCATTTACCATGAATATGAAATTCATGATGTAGATTACATTCCTGATTACAGAACTGCCGCCTTCCTTTTGCAATGTGAATAGTAGGTAGATGTAATCGGGGGCCGGTTGCAAAAGGGTCCTTATTTAGTTTGTGAGTGAAGATAGCAACAGGGAAATGAAAAACCCTGTCTCATTTCCTGTCTGCTACAGCCACTATTAGGTTTCAAAACACAAAATGTTCCTCTGGTGATACTGATCGCTCAGCCCTTAGACTCCAACCGCAAACCAAACACAAAATTGCTTTTTTTCACTTTCTCTGTAGTCTACTGTGAATGCCTGTGCTGAAAAGGGCTCGTGAAGGACTATTATGCAAGGCGCCATGCATTTCACAATTTCCTTTTGTCCTTAGCACGCTGGCAAGGCCTAGAAGTCTCATTCACAAGGGTCACACTGATAATCATGACTCCAGGCCTAATTAGTCCAGGGGAAATATGGTAGCATTTATTGCATTTTGTATCCTGTCTGCAACGGATACAGGCTTAAAATATATTGTAAATTCCAGATACCAAGACGGTTATTAAAAATGAAGGGAATGGTTGACCTCCAAACACAACATACACTTCCTGCTGTTGTGTCTTGCCCTATATGGGACCTCCCCTCCTCTGAACGGATCAACTAAGGTCTAAGTTACACCCCGACTCAGTATATTACCTGCTTTCACTCTTTTCGTCTAACATTCAATCAATGGGAATATGTTTGGGTGTTATCGCACAGTGGTACAATAGCACTGTGTGTGTGTGTGTGTGTGTGTGTGTGTGTGTGTGTGTGTGTGTGTGTGTGTGTGTGTGTGTGTGTGTGTGTGTGTGTGTGTGTGTCGAAGCCTTTGGTCAGACATGGATTACGAGGGCTTTGTGTGCACACAGTTGCTCACCCACACACAGAATAATCATAAGCACCTCCAAAAAGTATTTTCTTCCGTCACTAAGCTCTTTAAAATGGAAACAGTCCAACCTATCAGCGTAAAGTTTAAAGTAGGTCAGTCCTCGACGAAATAGATGTTTAGTCGACAAAAACTTGAAATTGACAGACTTGAAAGTTTCTCCACAAAATGACAAAAAAGCACCACTTTAGATTGTGTGTTTACCAGAGATATGCTCTTGATAAATAAGTCATTCACCATGAAAAACTATGAAAATAACTACTAAAGAAATTTTTGTCAGATCAATTATTTGTGTAATTCTGGGCCACGCTAGAGAAGTTGCTCTGGTGATGGCCTTGCTGTTGGTTTCTTCACCACCTTGGTCTGCTGACATGCTGAACTATGATAGTGAACATGTTAGCATAGCATTTAGTTCTAACCGTATTCCAAATACAATAACCAATAGCAGGGCTTTAGACTGCTAGCCTTGTTTTAACCACTGTATAGTCGATAATCCATCGGTTACTGTTGAGGGGGGAAAGAGAAAAGACGGACCCAGGTAGCATTTCCTCACACCCCTGATATTAAGGGTACCGATTCACAGTCAAGCATGGCTGCACAAGGTCAAGAAAAGGTTGTGTCCTGTGTCATTGCAACGACTGTCGTCTAATTTCTTTTGATCCATTTTAATGACCAAACCATATGCTTCGTATTCAAAGGTCAAGTTCATTAGAAATAATACAGACTGCAAGAAAAAATAAGAAAAAAAATCAAAAAGTACATATTTCATTAAAATCCTTCCATATAAATCGTCTGGCAAGAGAAAGAAGCTGTACTTGTTTTACCACCTGGAAAGTGCTGAATAAAATCACTACAGACTTGAACTTGAAAAATCCTCCCTCTGTCTTTTCTACTGTCTCCCTACTGTCTCTGTCCTTGTTAGGATTCAAGCAGGTAAAGTAGAGACGAGGAGAAGAACAACCAAATTGAGTTTCCAGCAGAATACAGGGAAGTACACAGCAGCAGTCTGTTTGTCTCCGTAAATCCCAGTGATCCGCCACAAAACCCAGCCTCGATCAGAGAGGACTCTGTCTGGGTCCCAAGGCAAGCCCTGACAGGTGGTGCCGTCCTGAGTATTGGCAAGGTGACCGCCTGCCACAAAGGGACAAGGACGGTTACTCTCTCTGTGTTTTCATTAGGGCCAGGTTTGAAAAAACTATTTCCCGATTCACATCAATCTTCCTTTGAATGATCCAATGACGATTCATGAAATCCAGAGATTACATTTACAAGCACTGCAAATAAAAGAGAATCAACAAGTATGAAGGCAAATCCCTGTCATAAAGAGAGTGCGCAAATGAGCTTTGCATGCGAGCGCAAATCAAACAGCCGCGCACAAATGAGCTCCACGCGCGAGCGCAAATCAATCATACGCGCGTTTAATTTGCTTTGACGAGCGCTTTTACATCACTCCACGAGCAAAACCCTCTCAAAAGTTCCTCTCTCGTGAGTAAAAGTCCCTCTCGCACATTTTTAACCTGCTCGCTCGCGAAGCTTCAATCTGCGCTTGCTTCTGTAACCTGCTTGCTTTCGAGTAGATTTTCTTTTGACAGTAAGTGGGCGGAGCCAGTAACCATCGTATCTCTACATCTAATTGGTTACAATCCTTGTCTTTGGATTGGCTGGATATCACATCCAGGAAGAGACGGATGAACCCAGTCTTATACACAGAGGATACATATATAACGCACCGTGTAATGAGTAGGCCAGTCTGACAGTAACTCCCGGGCCATTTTTTCCCCCAGTCCGCCCCTGATCCACTGTCTATATGTATCCACTGTAGCGGTTGTTTACTCCCTCTCTTCTGCGTTGTGTAATTAATTCAGTCACACTTGATCTCGTATTGGCTCCAACCGGCCGTTTATACAGGCAGAAAGCTCCAGTAGACTTGTGGCACGGGCATAACGTACTGGCAACATAACAGACACACATTAGCTTCCTCATAGCCCACCTCATGGTAACAAGCCCTGGAACACGGAGATAACGTGCTGTACACTGGGTCTACAGACACCCACATGTCTGTAGACCCAGTGTACACAGACATGGGTCAGTCTCTACTGGGTGCTGTAGACTGGGTTTATTTGTCTCTTCCTGGATGTGTATGTATGTGATATCCAGCCAATCCAAAGACGAGGATTGTAACCGTAGAGATACGCTGGTGACTGGCTCCGCCCACTTACTGTCAAAAATAGAATCTTAACCTGCGAGCGAGCAGGTTAAAAATGCGCGAGAGGGACTTTTACTCGCGAGAGAGGAACTTTTGAGATGGGTTTGCTCGCGGAGTGATGTAAAAGCGCTCGTCAAAGTAAATTACACGCGCGTATGATTGATTTGCGCTCGCGCGTGGAGCTCATTTGCGCTCTCTCTTTATGACAGTGATTTGCCTTCATAAACAAGAAAAGAAAAAAGCTTGTGCCGGTGAGATTGTAGCCATCTTTGGCTGCTCGAGCTCAGCAGCCCTCACCAAAACTCAAACAACGTGACCAAGACGCACGTGTTTTACGTCTGTTGCGTTCAGGGGCAGCGGTTAAGAATGGAAAGCTCAGTGTCACACGATTGTTACAGTCTTTCATAGTGTTGAGAAATGTGTTTTAAATAGAGTATTCGACATCGAGTCATACTCTTTCAAGAGAGAATCGAGGATGCCTCAAAGAATACCTTTTTTTCCCCAGCCCTAGTTTCTAATAAAATTGACAGTATTATTGTATTTCTCTAATAATCTCTTTAATATTCAAACAATATCGGTATTGTAACTGAATCGATATTAAAGGGAAAATCAAATTGAATTGGGACCTTGTGAATTGAAACTGAATCATGTCTGGTAATCAGTGGCGATACTCAGTCCTTGTATATTTATATGACATGATGCCTTAGCATCATACAGTTTTATAACCGCGTCATTAATTTCCGACATAAATCCGCGCTGCCTGCGCCAAAAGATGTAAATGTGTTTTGAGGGGAGAGCTGGTGGAGAGTAAATCACATTACACAAACCTTCTATGTTCACATACATATCAACAAGCGTAGGACATATCCATGAATCACAGCCACCACAGTTAACGTATCTATGCTTTGAGTATGACAGGCCAGAAAGGTCCTTTATGACAATAATGCAAAGCTTAAATCACTTAAATCACCTCAACTTCTCCTCTATATTCACAGCTATGAAATATACTTACTATTGCAGCTATTTTAGACCAATCGCTTGGTTGTCTTCCTCTGTTTGACTAAGAAATGCAAGCAAAGCCGAAGTTCCACCTTCACACACTCTCACACAGAGCAGAGCTTCCTGATTTCTGCCTCAGACCTCACTGCTGGGAGTGTGCATGCTCAAACATGTATAGGCAGCCTGTGTGTGTGTGTGTGTCCAGGCCATGGGTCTAAATGTGTGGGCATGTGTTCAGCGTTGCAGAAATGTGGTGGTCTGTGTGCAGCCGCCACCATAATTCATTAGTGCAGTGGGACCATTGGATGAGGCTCAGTTCCTCAGATGTGGTAATAGTGACACCCACAGGAGAAGAAACAAACCTTCCTGCCAGGGGGAAAGAAATCCCCACCACCTCCACTGATTATACCCTGGGTGCAAGCAGTTCATGGAGACATATCGGGCAAGGGTAAAATAATAAAATATTAATGGCACCAATTTTTTATCCCTATCTTAAATAGGCCAGGAGAAAACTTTCTCAGCAAGAGTATTACAAATGGCATGCTTTGACTGCACACTCCACTGTTTGTATCTTGCAGTCGTCCTTCTCTCTCTGCATGAACCAAATCTCTTCTTTCATTCTTCTCTCTTGCAGAGGCAATTCCGACAGGAGATTTCTTGTGATCTCTGTCATTGTTTTACATCAGACACATAATCTTATGGGACTATTAAAATTATCGTCATTAAATATTGCTGGTTTACTGGGGGGGAGGTGGGGGAGGGAGATAAGAGGGATTAAGTGGGACTGCAGTATATTAAAAGTGTGTTAACTAACGTAGGCTGGAGCTGTAAACATGGTCCAAAGAAGAAAAAACACTTTGTGTTTTCTATGTACTCTACACTCAGTAGATATTAATCATTTTAATGTACACATTAAATCTCATTAACTGAGACATCAAACACATCAAAACACATATAATACAATGTATGTATTATGTTGTTGTTTTTTTGTTGGACTAATCTTACTTTATTCTCTATAAAAGGCAGCAGATCAGTTCTGAACCCTTCTGAATCTATCTGTAGAGGTGGAAAGTAATGTGCAAATTACAAAGTACAAAATACTCAAACAGTGTACTTTAGGTGCAGTTCTGAAGTAGTTGTATTGTACAAGTATTTTTTCTTTTATGCTACTTACTTTACATTTCAGTGGGAAATAATGTAATATTTACTCCATCATATTAATTTGAGTACTTAGCATATTAAGATTTTGAAAAACACTATAATAACCATATACACTCTGACACATTGCTTATCATTTGAATTCTAGATCATTTAAAATTAGCGCCACCTCAAAAACGTGCCATGTTAAAATGCCTGTGTGTCAACATGTCGCTGCAGGGCTACTGCTGTTTTTTTGTTTCATTATAATAATAATCCCTTGCTTTCCACACAGCTGAAGCCTAAATGCACTACTCACATTCAAATTAATTGCCGTTTTCGCCACAACATCTGTTTTGGTGTGAATCAAGCCTAAGTATGCAGTCTGCTGCAAATTGAGTTGTAATATTTGAGGCATTAAAGCAATACCTTATTGTTACCTTGTTATTTTGTACAGGTGAGATTTTGAGTGCAATACTTTTACCTGTAATGGACTATTTCTCGTTGTGGTATTGCTATTTCTTAAGAAGATTTGCTAAATACTCTCTGCATCACAATTGCATCATGGCACTGTACAGCACTTGCTCGTATGTTATAGACATCAACAAAAGGATCTGGGATTGGATTAGGAAAACATAACAGCAAATACAAGATTAAGTAAAGCGAATCATCTATCACTCTGGTTTCCATCTGCCCATGAAATGGACAATTTAC
This sequence comes from Cottus gobio, assembly GCA_023566465.1. Lineage (NCBI taxonomy): Eukaryota > Metazoa > Chordata > Actinopteri > Perciformes > Cottidae > Cottus > Cottus gobio. The sequence continues at coordinate 12,950,718 of CM042223.1, forward strand.
TCTGTCCTGCGTCCAGGCCTGAAATAAAACCAGCCAGGTAACTTACAGAAGCTTCTTCTGTCCTTGATGTTACATATTTACTCACTGTTAGTCATCAAAAACGTCCCTTTCTTTCCTATTAACATGATACTCATCAATTACCCATCTGACTTAGCTAAAAGATATGTTGTTGTCAATGTCGTGTGAATGCCAAATGTTGCTGTGCAATCTCTCCAGCTGCTGTCTGCTTGGCAGTACATCGAGCTTAAATGGCTAAATGGCCGTGTTGCTTGCTGGATCAGAGTGGTAAATAAAGTATTGCGACAAGCCAAGGCTCAGTGTTTCTCAGTGGTAGAAAATGTTGCTACTGTGGTTTTATAGAAAATCATCCAGCAGTTTCAGACCATCAAAGACATGGCGCTTATTATAACCAAACCCTGCAATATTGCAGAGGATTAACAAACAGTAAAGATTGTGGAGCATCTGTTTTATTGAATATTGTCGGATTTTATTTGTTCAAAATCTTGTTTGTATGAATATGGGTCAACTGTATCTGAAGGTGATCCAGGGACAAATAAGACACCATTACAATATCGAATAAATGTAGTTCTGAACAGTAAAATAACAGAGTGTGCTTAACGATGAACAGCTGTGCCAGATGGAGGCTCTATGTCTGTTTGATTTGCTCTCTCAGCCTCATCACCTGGGTGTTACTGTTGGTGGCCCACTAACAGGGCACCTGCAAACAGCAGCGAGGGCAGACAGGGGCTGGGGGTGCCCTTTTATCTCAATCCTCATCTCTCCTGTTGTGGTAACACCAACTGAAAGGCTGTGGTCATGGCCCTTACTTCTCTGCCACCACAGGCAGCGGCACCACCTGTGGGGAGAATGAGCCGGTGTGCTTTGGGGCTGCAGGACGCCCGAGTCCCGTTGTTGTGTGTATGCCTGTGTGCAGCTATACACACAACAACACGAGCATGCTAATGCATGTCAGCACAACACTATAGGCTTGAATATACAGATTTCTTTTGTGAAATATTAAATTGAAAATCAGTGGCATATTTCTCAATGTATTGTGCTGCTTTTAATCAAATCAAAGACAGAGATCATTGCCAGTATGAATTCATATGTCAGACACAATGACCTTCAGTGCCGTTGTCCAATTCAGATGTGAGTCATACATGGATACTATACTCAATCATACAAACTGTTGCCAACAAAATGTGCTCAATGTAGTGAGATGTACAACTACTCTGGTTTAACATAACCCTGAAACGGTCTTGCTTTGCTGTGCCATCCACCAATTGCAAACGTGAACACGTTTCTTTATGTTTCAAAGTAAAGTAACACAGGCGTGCAGGAAAATATGTTCCCATTTTCTGCCATTTGAACTCTTGCCAAATCCAGTCACACGCGCTTAAGTTTCTCTTTCTAGCACAAACATTCCGTCTATTTTCCCTTCTTCTCCGCTCAACTTCACAAAAACAGCATCAGACTTAGTTACACATAAAATGTGATGACACACAACAGTGAGCATTTGCAACCTATAGCCATCGAAGGGAGCAAAACGGGCTGAAAAGAAAATAGCCACTGCACAGCCATACTATTAAATAGGCACTTACACACAAATTTAATCTAAATCTAATCTTTTATTAATTAATTTAGCTGACACATACAATTTGACATCACCTCACAGGTTTACAGCCTTTGTAAGCCATTTGTTTCTACAGAAAAGCACAGAGACACAGACGGTAGCGACATGGAATTGATTAGAGTGCTGCATGTTCATCCAGGGGGCTACAAACACTGAAAAACTGACAAGTGTACCTGCTACCTTCCCCACAAACCACACACACAACAAACACACACACACGAATGCTCCCCCCTTTTGCTATTTCACATACTTTAGTTATTTGTTATTAAAGGGCTTTTTGTCCAGATTTCTAATGCATTCAATACACGCCTAGATTCTCTGACCTAAAATCAATTAATTTAACATAGATCCATAAAATCTAGCAAGAAATGGTTGTTCCCAAAGGCCTATTTCACATCCAGAGTGACTACACCAGTAACGGGCAGTGAAAGCTTTGCTCGGGTAGGCAGTGACCTATCAATGTGGGATATGGGTCTACATTTCCCATGCATAGATAAAATACTGTTCACATTAGTTAGGCAGACATACAACACACCATCCAGAGGGAGGTAAGAGAGAGAGAGAGAGAGAGAGAGGGAGAGAGAGAGAGAGAGAGAGAGAGAGAGAGAGAGAGAGAGAGAGAGAGAGAGAGGGAGAGAGAGAGAGAGAGGTGTCAGTGCAGTAGTGGAAAACAGCTTAATCACTTTTACAAAACGCTCAAAAGTGCACCAACAAAAAACACACACAATGAGCATCTGGTGACACCAGATGCACCAGGATGGAGAAGAACCAGAGAGAAATCTTGGTGTCAGCGCACCAGTGGAAACAGCTTTTACACCAAATGCAATAAAACGCACCAATGACCACACACAATGAGCATCTGGTGACCGTCTGGAGAGAAGAAACCGCGGTGTCAGCACACAGAAGCTTCAGACAATATGCACAAAGCGAATGAAAGGGTTAAAAAGGTAAGGAGAAAAATTACATCATTCATACGGACAGTTATTCACTCCATTGACCTATTAGAAAATCTTAATATAAAAGGAGTTAAAAGCATGGAACTAAGCCAACCAACAGCGAGATAAAAACCATAAAGCATTTGATTCGGAGCAAAAAAAAACATATTACACAGGAAAGGTTTGGAAAAATAGGAAAGATTGTGTCCATAAGTCCGATCCAGGAGCCAAGTGTAGTACTTCTCTAAGACTAAGGCGATGTCTTAGAGAAGTACTACACTTGGCTCCTGGATCGGAATCTATGGCACCTATAATGCGTTTCAGATAACTTATTTTTACTTTCAGCGGATACAGCAGCTGCCTCTTAAAAGAATGCGGTGTTATGACACTACTGGACCTCACTCAGTTCTCAATAAATGTTTTCTGTACCAAAAACTGCCCTTTGGCATGTTTATGTTAAGGTTGTACATCATTTCATTCAATAAAGGTTTTATAGAAGATGGAAAAAGCTGGCTCACTGTTTATTCAAAAGACATATGTGTATACAATCAACTCCTGTCTTCTAATTGTCTGCAAACCCCATCCTCTTTTGTAGAGCACTTTCTACTCCAACAGAACGATAAAAAAAAAAAGTGAATGGTGCAACATAGCTGGGAAGCTTTTATAGCTCTCCATTACCTCAAAGGTGTGCACTATCCCACTGGTTTGCTAATTGTCAGCGTTTAGCTGTTAGAAATGCTGGTGTGACAGGCCTAACATCTTTTCAAATTGTTATTCTCAAAAGTTGAAATGTTTTCAATTTGAGTTGACAGGATTTTGAGGATATATCAGAGCAAAATGCCAGAATTTTGCCATAACACTTTACCAACATCATGTAGACATCAAAAAGCAATAAAAACAGACAACCACTTTATCATCACTATGGTTATTCCATCATTTCGTCATGAGCTTTTATGTAATTGCGAGCAGGTGTGCTTTGACCTTTTGTCTCGGTCGGCAGGCCTCAGGCAGTGAGGGTCACTTACAGCTGCGTCAGATGGCAGAAGCAGGCGAGGCGGTGCATCGTCATCTTCCTGGTTGGACACCACCAACTAAAACATAATAGAATGACAAACATAGGACAAATCATCCTGTGTTCTTCCTTTGTTACCTGACAGGACTCATGAATGTATTGTGGGTGCATAATGTGTGCACAGAAATGTAAATGCTCTAACCTCAAGTCACTCCTGGTACTTTGACAAAGTAATGAATGCCGCTGCCAGAGTACACTTAATTGCATTCAGACAGGCACATGGTGAGATGTGGAATGACAAAACCATTAGGCTAAGTCCTTTTCCAGCTTTTCCCATCCTTGTGTTGGATGCTTCACTGGCTCAGCTTGATTTGGAATGACAGCTTCTCTTACCTTCATTGCAAATCTGTTGTATTTCTTGAGATTAAAATAAGTACAGCATTACACTGCAAATGATTATCTCATTGCCTTTGTTTTGTGAGATTATCAAACGCAATTTAGGAGTGTGACAATCAAATTAGTGGAAATGAGAACTGACTCTTCAATTTAACTCAGGCCCCAACTGCTTCTGAAATGGTTTCTTGTCAGTGTAATTGAATTGTATCACCAGGAAATCATGCATGTAAATGATACTTTTGCAATGTAATTATTTTACCCTTTCAAATTATCAACCAGTGAACATTGCAAGCAGTACAACCTTCAGAAATGGACAGTGGCAGAGAGTGCGAGCAGAGCCTGCCAAACACAACACTCCTGTCTGTCCGCTCCACCCACAGCCCGAGCAAACAGCTCCGTCTCACTCAGAGAAAACACCGCCTTCAGCCAGTACGGCTGCTCGCAAAGAGAATTCCATCAAAATGAAAGGCCTTATTAGTTGTGTCAAATACTGATATTCACCATGGCAAAGTGCACAGAATTCAGATAGCATTACAGGAGCATACAGCAGGCCACATCAACAGCTGAAGGAAAAGGGCCCCAGACAATAACTTGACGGATGGTGGGACGGTGAGCAAAAAAAAACCTGGACTGGCTGTAATCACCTCTCTGTCACTGTGCTAATGGAATCCAAAGGCGGATAACGGAAACAAGAGAGCAAAGAGAGCAAAAGCAGCACAATATACAAAGAAAACAAAAATATATTTTTGGAGGCAGACATCACAACAATTGTGAAGAAGGCAGAGAAAGAGCAGGCTGAACGGAGAGCAGAAAGCAACTGTCAAATACAGGCAAAAGATAGAGGATGATGTACTAATTTCAATCAATTCAAAGGAGCAAACACTATTATATTTTGATAACCTCCGCCTCTTGCTTACCTTCTAATCCTTCCACCTCCTTGGTTTGACAATCACAGACATGATGTTGATCATTCAACAGCCAGACCCTCTTTCTTTTTTTACTAATGCCAATAATTAAGAATAGATTTTTCCACCCACAAGTTAAAAGCTGCTGCTGAAAGATGTCACCAGTAGCTCACAAGCTAAACACTAAAACATTACATGACCGGAGTAGCAAACATCCACTCAAAAGCTTGAAGAAAATCCTGTCATTGATATTGTTTAAAGATTATTGTAATTTTGGGACAGAACATTTCCTTTTTATGGACAGTCGGTGGTTGTGGTAGCCCATTTTAAGAGACACTTGAGCTGCATGACGTCTCGCCATAATCAGTACGACATATTAACCATAACCAGTTTGACAAATGAATTCCATAAATAAGCTGATTAGCAAGTGCACTGTAGAAAATCCAACAGACATCATATGTGTGATGGACACTACGTTTTACAGTAATTGTAATCAGTAACAAACATGTCTTCAACTTTCACATTTTAAATATGTATCTTTAGTGTTTATTTGCTCTTGAAGGAGATACTGCTGAGACTTTTGAAAGACTCTTTTCTTCCCAAAACAATTGGTGTGGCTGTGTTGGTCTAAGGCAGTGGCTCTCAACATTTTTTCAGTACCCCCTGTAAAACATTTTTCCTCCTAACCAGCGCAAAGCATTCTTGGTTGAAAAAAAGCGGTAATACATCAGTGTGATTTAATATATAAAATGTAGTTTATGAACTTACACTTATATTTTATTGAATATGTAATATTATTATATTAATGGATTGTTTAATGGATGTTACTTTTACGTATACATGTTTTAAATCTCACGTACCACGTGGAATGCCTTCACGTACGTATTCAAGAACCAATGGTCTAAGGCAGTGGTCCCCAAACTAAGGCCCGCGGGCCGGATACGGCCCGCCTCCACATTTGGCCCGGCCCCCTGAACCAAGGGCGTAGGTTTGCATAGGGTCCATAGGGACTAGTCACGACCAAAGTTTGGGAAAAGACACAATTGTCCCCACCGTCCAAAGTTTGCACAAACTCATCTGTAATAGTATAAAAACTTGGAAGTGGATTTTTCACTCTTCTAGTATAATACTATGTTCATCGCCCAGAAGAGTAAAAAAAAAAGTCCATGTTTTCCAATGCGCCCTCGAGCCTGCGAGTCAGAACGTGGGGAGTCAGAAACACCGAAGTTACGTGAACGTAACATGCAGAATGAGAGCTGGCAGTCGGACTCATCTGACACGGTAAACTACTAAAATACACCGGGAAATAATAAAGCCTCATATTAGTATTTCGTTTGGTCTCAGCATGAATGTTGTTGACCCTTTTGTGCTTTGTAGATAGGAAAATGCCACCCAAAAAGAAAAGGGATATACGGAGTGTTTTCACCCAGAGGCTAAGTAGCTATCAAAAAGCCCAGGTCGTTGTTAGTTAGCTAGTAGTAACTACCCCACACAGTGCAAACCTGCATTATTTTTAAATGCATTCAGGAAGAAATACACTGCAGATGCAGTGCAGGATGATGAGGAAGCAGCAGCTGGACCATCAGGGCTTCAGGTGAGGTCTGAAATTGATTCTGTGTTGAGGTGTACTATCATGGCTGACAGTGTAAACATTGTCTCCCTGTTTTAAGTTAATTATTATTACATTAAAACATGCATGTGCAGACTAGGCTAAGTTTTCTTTGCACTTTAGGGAACAGTCAGTTTAAGTGACGGTGACCTTGACGAAGGCAGTGTAGCGGTGTCCTGGATATGGGGAGTGAAGCATACCAGCCTGATCCGAAATTCATTGAAATACAGCAACTTCAGCACAAGAATAGACTGTGACTGTATATTGGCATTTTTGCAAAACGTTTTTCATTCATTTATTTTATTATTTATTTGGTGCAGAATATTTTTTAGGTATTGTAACTAAGGTTGTATTACTGTTATGTGTTTTAATCAGTTCCAAGTGACACAAATGTTAATATATTGTAATAAAGCTTGCCTGTTCAACATAATAGCAACACATTTCTTTCTTTGGCGGGGGGGGTCTAAGGGATAAAGCAGCTGCAATGCGGTCCAACAAAGGTTCGAAGAGAGAGTTGAACCACAAAGGTGCTCTCATCAGCACTGCCCAGCAGTTCACAAGCAGCTGAAATAGTGTTTCCAAGGGGCATCCAGAAAACACAGCAGTACATCTCCCTGCTAGGAGACCTGGAGATCCCCAAAGCGCTGGAGGACATTAGATGGGAAAGGGACGTTTGGGCTGCTGTGCTTGGATTGATGGATCAATGGATGCATGGGTGCATTGTGTCACAATAAGATCAGAGTACATGCGCCTTTTCACCTTGAGTATGATGTGTATAGTTAGTCTCCCTTGTCACTCCTCTTGATGACCTGTCTTTTAAAAACAATGGCTTCCATGAAACACCACAGACGGAAGCAGATACGAGCAAAGTCACCGATAAGATGATAACTAATGCTGATGTTTATTAATACGTTTTGTTGTACTTAAAAATGTCTTTGCTCGGCTGGTTTTCAACCCGGCTTGTATCGTTGCAATGTGGGTGGTGTGTGAAAATTAACAATGTCCGGCATCCCTTCATGTTAACGGCACCTGGAGCTCCCCACTCATCTCTCGCCAGTAAATGAGTGGGGAGGAAGCCTAAAGGTTAGAGATGCAAGCTTGTAACCGGAAGGTAATCGATTCCATCCCCTGGACCCGCAGGATAAATATGGCTTGGGAAACTGACCCTCACTGAGCGAGGGCCTTGACCCCAACTGCCCCGGGTGGAGCTGCTTCGTGACACAGACAGTAATGCAAATGACTAACTGTGTAATCAGGGCATTCAGTGTACTGCCCATGAATAAATAAAGGTAAAAGAACCAATCATCATTCATCTTTCCAAACGACTCACACTCCTTCCCAAATCTTTTTTCTTCCTGCACGCTAGCAAGCCCCTTCAAGACTTTAGTGTAATTTGAATTATTTAAGATTTCCATGAGCCAGACAATCAGCTTGACATGTTCTAGTCTACAGTTACACACCTCCTCATCCACAATTGCAGATGGGAAGGAGGGAAATTGACACGAAAGGAAAAATTGGAGGGAATTAACAGTGTCAGGGAGGAGGGAAAGGTGTCTAACTCTGACATGCTAGTCTACATTTATGTGTCGGGGGATCATGGGGCGTATCTCGCCCAGCGCTGGTTGTTGTCCACCATGTCACACTAAATATATCATCATTGTTCTGGAAACTCATTTTAATTCTCTACACGTCACCCATGTTCATCCACACAGGATTTTTATTTGAATGTATGTACATGTTTTTGTTAAAACATGTACATACATTCAGGTTTTGCTGTAGGTTATTGAAATCCAACATAATATAATGGCTAAATAACATAAATATAAACCTTCCCCAAATAATCCCCTGATTCATCCAGATGCCAAATGCTGAGCTGTCATTGATCGTGTGGAAGAGGCAATTACAGGCCACTCAGTGTCAAAGAGACACAGCCACTTTCCAGAACACCTCCTTTCCCTCTGATTTTACGCTTACAGCAGCATATTTATAATTACACATGCTAATCAAGGTGGGAGTTCACAGTAAGCCATTCCATTTTGTCAGCATCTCTGAGTGGCAACCGAGAATCAACAGCCAAATCACTTCTCCACCATTTGGCAGAGATTACAGAGACGACCCCCACCCCTCCACAGTCCTTACCTGCCACTCCGCTGTGTCGAATAGTCAACAGCGTTGATTGAGCGGGGCTACATTACGCACTACACGTTAAATACACCATAAATGAATATCGCCAGGCTTTTAAGTTATTTATCAAGGTTAGAGCTTTGTTATGGAAGGTGTACTGAATATAAAATGGGTAGAGCTTTAACACTAACAGCAGGACAGCTCCACAATTTGCATGTTGATTATGCATGGAAATGGTGATACTGACTATTCAAAAGGAAATTACTTCTTTAATCACACACATAATACGCATGTATTATCTATATCCTCCTAAAGTAAAAGGTTGATGCATTAATATCTTTCAAAGGTGCACTGCTGTTGCGTATACTTTCATGGATTAAAAAAAAAATTTGACTTTTTGAGTTTTTTTATTGTACAAACTGTTAAAAGTCAATGAATGTAATTTGTTGCCAGAGCCTCGATTAAAAGAACCATTCTCCGTGAAATAGCATTGTGGTCGTCTCAAAGACCCATATCAATACACCATGAAAAAAATCTACCTCTCCAATTCCAGTGTAATCCAAAAAAATGAGTATACATGGATATTTAACGAAGATCCAGTCACAATTAAACCACTTTATTTTCAAACAACAAGAATGTCATTACTATGCTCTTGTCTAAGAATATCCGATTTGAGCTACCATTGAGTGGAAATTGTTCATCCCGAATGTAAATCAGCATTACCTTTTCCACTTCATTTATTATTTTCCAGTGTTTTGGAAATTAAAATGATTAAATATTTTCATGTTAAATATGTTTTATAGAGTTCATATATAAGTTCCCGCATATTTACTCTTTACTGTTCCTAAACGTCCCTCTCCATCATTCGTAGTTGTTTTATCCAACCAGATCCACAATTGGATAGTCTGAAGAGCAGCAATGCATTCGTGGGCGGTCGAGTATGTCCAGTAGGCCCTTTTTTTATTTCTACTCTGCCTCTGATTGGCTTTAACTCACTCGTTGCTTTTGTTGGTTAGTAGTTTAGGTATGAGGAGTGAGATTGTTTCGGGTTTGGCTGAGAATACCAGAGTCAGTCAATCAGAGGCAGATTAGGGTGGATTATTTGCTGTGATCATGAAAAAAAAAATAACTATGCATCCAGTGCCCTCACAGCTCCTACTCTGAGAGTATACATCCGACCATTGCTCGCTCAGACAAAATCCACATATTTTGCAGTTGGTACGCAGTGAGGGACACTTCAAGAAAGAAAGACATATCCCTGTCCCTGATGTAAAAACAACTTGTTATGACATCCTGCAAATGCATCTAATGAATTATGTTGAAATGATTTGCATAATAAAAACCAGCTTTAATAAACCATGTAAATAATTCTTGGTGCAGAATCAGGACCTCCAGCCTCACCTCCAGCGCTGTAGCATTCATTCCCACAGCTGCTACCTGTCAAGCCAGCAGTGCCATCATTCATTACAATAAGATAATAAGACACTCAGTAAGAGAGAGCTGTATGAGAGGAGCATCTTTCATCGTACTCTTATCGCCGTACAGTGTGCAGTGTCTAGCAGCCCATAAAATGTAATCATGATGATCAAGTGGTGTTATTGACTGCGGTTGTAACGTACAATGTCCGATGTGTTTGGACAGTCGAGAGCCTCTCGCGCTGGACACTCTTTTATGCCCAGGGATCTTGTGCTCACTCAACTGTCTTTTAATCTCAAAAAATAAAAAAGTGTGATTCATTGACAACCAAATGTGGGATCCTATCTGGGACCATCGGTTTCACTGTGAAGTTCACTGATGTGTTGTATTGATTGCAACAGGGAGCCCTCTAATCAGAATCATGGGGAAATCAATAGCTGGCATTGCCTGTGGTCCTGTTCATGCTTCAGTGTACACATCTCAAGTAAACTCCCCCGCGCCGAAACAGTCCGGCCATTTGCTTAAAGAAAATCGAGACTCGCTGTAATCGGGAGGACTGAGGAGATAAACTGGAGGAGACAGACAGAGATAAAGGAGGAAAGCACTGAGACAGGTGGAGGAGAGGAGGGGTTATTCAACGAGGGGATTCAGCTTGATTGAAAGCTGTTCTGTAGGTTTTTATATTCAAAGCTACAATCCGTCAAGCTTCCGGGGAGCAGCGGGGATCAACGAGCTGCTGACCTCGACCTGATCTACAGGCGAGATCCAGTCGCCGAGCTGTCGCGCTGTTGTCACGTCTCGCTCCCTCTGGTGCTCTGACTGCTCTGTTCCTCATCTCCTGATCCCTCCCTCTCCTTTGGGAGCATGTCAAGTTGCAGGGCCGCCATCATGCGTCTACTCACCACATTTCCCTGTTGGGGAAAAACAGGGTGAGGGCAGCTTTGAACACGGCTTTAGGTTGTCCGTTCAACGTATAACAGTCACAACCCATGGACTGTGACACGTTCCTGAAGGCAGCTACATTAAATGAAGCGGACCAAGAAGAGCTCCGAGGAGCCGCGGAGAGACTCCTGGGTTTCCACCAGCATCTGGTCTGGTGCCCGGGTGAGGCAGACTGCACCCCTGGCATCCTGCCACAGCAAGGCAACTAAACCGTGCTGCTCACCTACACACAGAGACAGGACAACAGAGGAGGAACACATTTAGGGGAGCAGGGGATCTAAGAACAATAGGAGCTAGATGAGAGACGGGAGATGTTAAGCAAAGGAACATTGAGAATGGAAGGGGCCTTGGCTATTTAACAACCCTATTTTATCACAAAATTGCTTCACATGCAGGTGATTTGTGTTGCCAAATGTGTTTTTGCGGAAACATATTCCACATAGATTGCATGATTTTCGATCCATCCAGAAATTCCGAGCAGGAGTAATGGATGAGGGCTGTATGTGGGTTTACACACAGGATGAGATCAGGATTTCTCTTCTGTCCCATAAATTAACTTTAGGCCACTCGTACTGTACACTTAGGCTTATTGAACGAGTCAATAAGCACACAATATTGAAACATGATCACTTTATAAACTTGATGTGGCTAACATGATAGCAAACACAGAGCAACGTTACAATTAATTGGAGTCCTGATTTAATGTAAGTCTCCATTCACTCTGTTTTGGTCTCTACTAACTCCTGTGAGAAACACATGTTTTTAACTGCTACATGGTCCGCTATGGTTCCCAGTTCGTCGCTAACTGTGACTGTTGTTTGGTGCTGGGCAGGTTCACACATTTAGCATTTCAGAACATTTTCACTGGGAACAGCTGCCTGCTGTGACTGGATGAGTGTGAATCAAAACTTTAAATTTGCAGGCCACACTCCACAGATATCAGGAAAGCTGCTGAGTTTTTCGTTGTTAAAACAGCAGCACAGAATGTCAACATAATATTTGGGAGACAGAGTTTATCATCAAACTGCAAACTCAAATGCAAAACCTACCTTGTCACAGTTTGAAGTGTAGGGCCACTGATCCAGCTGCTGTATTGATGGGTTGGTGAGAACACGTTGGGTATTACAAGTCACCAGATGATAACCATCGTACCGCAACAATGTTAACCAGAGTGAGGTGAAAGTGCCTCAGCGGCAATCAGCACCAATCGCCACAAGGGGAGCAATTACCATAACATTAAATAGTGATAAACACCACTGCACAATGATCATCAGAACATCGGAGCTGTCACCGCACCATCCGTCAAAACCTCGCTTCAGGGTAGCAACAGTCAGGTGGTGATACATTACAAGGGACAGAAACAGGTGCTACAATAGATTATAATTACTTTGTTCTATCAATTATGTACAAATGCTTGCATGGCCCGGGGTCTGTCACACACCGCTGTGCCTCCTGCTCATTCTCTGCACCATCCCAACTGTGGCTACATAGCAGGCAGGATTTTTCAAAAGGGCTTTGTGTGGAGCCTTGAGGTGCCTAGAGAGGTTTGTTTTTCCAATGCTTGATTCATACGGATTGAACAGTTCTAAACATTAAAGAGAGGGTGGAAAAAAAAACTCTGCATTCTGCATATCCCAGTGTCATCTGAATTCATGTGTTATAACCTCTCTAGTAAATTATTTTCTCTTGCACTCAAGCATCAGTTCAGACACACAGGTGCTCTGCTGTTTTGTGTTTTCAAGCCGTAACGGTCTTCCAGGCACTTGTGGTTTCTGCCTTTGTTTTGCACACTCCTCAAGTTTTCTGTCAGCCGCTCAGTGCACAAAAGCATTATGCTAATGTGAGGGTGACATCTGCTTCCAGCTCAGTTTTTCCCTATGCGTTTAAGCATGTGTGTGTCACTCGTATAGGGGATCTGCTTTCACCTACAGTAGATCAAATCTGTAAGATGGAGAAAAACACAAAGGAATTTCAGACTTAACCAGCTGCCAGAATGTATTCATCCTTTTTGAGAAGAGATGTTTCATTTACACGCCCATCATAGTATGATAATGCTTTAGGTTCAGTGTACTGTGTGAGTTAATGCCCCCCCGCTCCCTGTACAGCATGTCATTCAGCACTGAAGGTGTTTATGTATAAGGCAGGCTGCAGGTAATAGTCATATTTGTTCAAATGTGAGGCTTTTTTCAGCGAGAGCAGTGTGACAGTGTCTGAGGATCCGATCAGTAAGACCATGAGGAAAAGGCTTAATCTGAAAGCAAAGCACACAAAAAAATAAGAGGAAGGGAGCCACGTCGGATAGAAAACAAAGCTTTGAATTACCGCTACAGTAGCAAAGCTGAAAATGTGAATCTATGCTGCAGAACAGCAAATACTGTGTATACAAAACAAGCACTAGGTTTGAAAGGACACATTGTTTCTCTTGAATAAATACTTCCTTTAATAAATACTTTTACATGAAAACTTCTGAATTCCAATGGAGGGTGAGCATATGCTGCCTCAAAATTAACCAAAGATTAGGAGCCATGGCCTAAACAAAAAAATAAGATTAATTAATTATCAGAGAATTCCAGCTGTTAGAAAATGGGTTGGCCTCAGGTCAGACATTAGATAATAAATTAAAATGAAATAAGGATTCATTTCATAATTAATGTTTGCTAACCTTAAGTTAACTAAATGCAATAAAATGGTGGTGTGCATCTTTGTCGGTTTATATAATAATTAGGATATCAGAATAGGAGTACAGGGAACGTATTGCATTTGGATGGATTGTATTTAGAAATAACCAACAAACTGTAATAATTCATTTTGTCTAATAGACGTTATAGCATGAAGAGCACGCACACTGTTTCCCAATGTATTTGTCTGCCTCTAATCTCTCAACAAAAGATTCACATCAGAGGTGTGTCTTAAGGCAATAAAAAGAGCTACGAAGTTTGACTAATTCAAAACATTTGGTCACCATGCATTTCCTCCACAATGTGAGTCATGTTTCCCAGCATGGTTGTTATCTGGACTGTTGCAATTATGTATTTATCTACCGTATCACTTAATTGAAGCCAGTTTTGGATGTGTAACCAAATTTATTCATTGAATGTTAAAATGCAATTTCTTAAAACGCTAAAGCCGAGCGTGTCCCTTTTTCTTTTTGGATCTGACTTTTTAACTTGTTCAACTTCTGGAGAGAGAAAAAAACACATACTGCATCTTTCTTAAAGTATTACACAGGTTAGGATTGCTCAACTGACAAGAACCTGTTGTACCCTCTTTGGTATAGCTGATATCCAGTGATATCTTTGAAGTAATACACTGAATGCATTTAGGCAGCACACCTGCCAGTGAGCAGCAGTCACAGACTGTTAACCTCAAGATCTGTAAGTGTCTGTGAGTCAACGAAGCTTCACAAGCTCTCTCCCCGTCTGCCTTTGTCAAAGTTAGGCTCAGAGCCTCAGGTTCATCTTTGTGATTGTAAGATCCACACTAAAGTGAGCTCAAGCACGGCAACCAGGCCTTGGCTGTAAGGTAAGCAAACTAAAAAAAAAAAGTTCTTTGAATTTTATAGTCGATATGGCGCTACCGTTAGTCTTGCAGACCCTGTGTAGCCATCCTGCTGGCTGTAACATATTGTCAAACACTGTCTGTGTTGAAGTGACTCATTCCGATCACAGCCGTATTAATAATGTTGTTAAAACTACTGAAATGACCTTCTATTGTTATGAAGTCAGTTTAAGTAATGATTGCACAATACTCTGAATAAAGGCTGATTCTAAAAGAGATTTCTATCATTCATTAAATTGGCAAAGGATTATAGTAATTTTTGTTTTGCTTCAAAGGCAGATTGCACATTACCATTGCACAATGTCCTCACTGTGCCATTGTCCAATAATGTCCTAATATAACCCATCTTCCTGGAAGATCATGCTGAGTTTATGAAGCAGCTCTTGGAAGTGTTTGTGCCTTTATTAAAGTACACCTTGAAAGATTCTAAATCAAAAATATAACATTTCAAAATGAGGTTTTGTTTTCTGTGTTAAATAATAAAGTGGCCCCATGAAGAAGTCATATTTCCTTACTTGAGTGTGGAATTACATATTGTTGCTGATGTTTGACTTTAGGATGCAATGCTGCAGCAGCACAGCCCACAGTAACCTACAACATTTTTGGAAAGATTTGTGACAGTGAGAGTCCATTTTTTGTTCTACAATTTATTTTCATTATGACACTGATGGGTTGACATTACAATTATAAAAATAATTGTAATAATAATGATAATAAGTAGTATTGGCTGTTGTTTAATTGTTGTTGTTGAGAAGCTGAATGAATGCATGCCTTCGTGATGATTCTCCAGGTGTTACTTTAATAAACAGGAAGTAAAATCTAAAACCCTTGAAGGAAAACAATCCACAGCTGACTGACATATTGTTGTGCGTCTGTGTTTGTGTGCTGTTTTTCCCGCAGACAGCTGCCTGAAAATGACCCTGCAACCATTAACTCCAGTCAACTGTGCAGGCCTGCTGCAGCCCGGCTTCTCTCTGCTGCAGCTGGATGGGGAAGTTCTCCTGTTTGGCCAGAAAGGTTGGCCCAAGCGCTCATGTCCTACTGGAGTGTTTGGCGTTCGGTTTAAATGTGGTGAGATGAAGCTGAGGGCCATCTCTTTCTCCAATGACTCATGCTACCTTCCTCCATTACGTTGCCCAGCTGTTTGCCGCCTCGACCCCTATGACGGGCTTCCAGAGAGTTATCTCATCCACGGTGGTCGAACCCCAAATAACGAGATCTCATCGAGTCTGTACGTGCTGACCACAGACAGCCGGGGCTGCAATCGTAAACTGACCCTGTGCTGCAAAGAGAGAGAACTGGTGGGACAGCTCCCAGGGGCCAGATACGGCCACACAATGAGCATCGTTCAAAGCCGTGGTAAGACAGCTTGTGTGTTGTTTGGTGGTAGATCCTACATGCCTTCAGGAGAACGGACCACAGAGAGCTGGAACAGTGTCGCTGACTGTCCTCCTCAGGTGTTCCTGTTTGACTTGGAGTTTGGTTGCTCCTCTGCTCACACTCTCCCTGAGCTCTGCGATGGACAGGCTTTCCATTTGGCCCTTGCCAGAGAAGACTGTGTCTACTTCCTCGGGGGTCACTCCCTCACCTCTGACTCCCGCCCCCCTCGACTCTTCCGTCTGCGTGTAGAGCTCCTGCAGGGCAGCCCATTGCTTTCCTGTGAGACTCTTGTAACTGGCATATCCATCTCTAGTGCCATAATCACTCGTACAGGTCCCACTCACAGATATATCATATTAGGTGGGTATCAGTCCGACTCTCAAAAGAGGATGGAGTGCAGCACTGTGATTGTCAATGACAAAGGGATCCACTTTGAGCCCTCACAATCCCCTAAGTGGACTCCTGACATCAGCCATAGTCGCACATGGTTTGGCAGCAGTGCGGGGGATGGAAGAGTCCTGCTTGCTGTGCCCACTGAGGGAAGGCCATCCCAAGCGGATATGCATTACTTCTATCAGGTGAGCTTCCAGACAGAAGGAGAATCCAGAGAAGAAGAAGGAACCCTGGGCTGCAGCCAGGAGTCAACCGATTACGACAACTCCACTCCTCTCGAAGACTCAGAGGAGCTCTACTTCGGTCGTGAGCCGCATGAGCTGGAGGACAGTGATGATGAAGATGATCTTTACAATGAGGAGGATGAGGAGGACGAATCCCAAACAGGCTACTGGATCAAATGCTGCCTGGGCTGTCAGGTGGACCCCAACACTTGGGAGCCCTACTACTCCACTGAGCTCCACCGGCCAGCCATGATCTTCTGCTCCAGAGGGGAGGGGGGGCACTGGGTCCACGCCCAGTGCATGGAGCTGTCTGAGACCCTGCTGCTCAGGCTCTCTCAGGGCAGCCAAAGGTACTTCTGCCAGGACCACGGAGGCCTGCCCTACCAGGAGATGACCCCACCTCGACAGGCCGTGCCTCTGAAGCGTACCCCCATGAAAGTTAAGGACAGAGCAACTCCTCCGACAATTAAGATGACCCCTGCCAAAAAAAGCTTTTTGAGGAGGCTTTTTGATTGACACCAGTTTAAGGTGTATAATACATATAATACAACATAATATGCTCATCTGTTGTCAATGTGAAACATTTTGTGAAGAAAATAAATAATAAAATTGCAACCTGATGTCTCCTGTCTAACAGATGTATATAATATCATTAACATGTTACATTGTTTGACAAAACACAAACAAAACGATTATTTGGTAAGTCTAACTACAATGTGTATAGTTTATGTTTTTACCATCTGGACAATAGTCAATTATAACTTTGTATTCCGTTAAGTACGACAGGTTTTATTTCCAAACACTTTCTTCCATGGCCAGATGGAGCTGAATTTGTTTTACAATTCTTTCTATGATTAAAATGATGAATGAAAAATATCCAATATGCTGAACTATAATCAATGAAAAAAGCAATAAACAACCTTTAGATTCTGTCTTCATATCCGTTTATTTCAAATGTGTTTTCTCAAACTTTTTATGTGACAGACATCTTGATATATCAGTGTTTTTAGTTTGCATTTTCATAATTTGTGCATTATTATGTGCATTATTATTTTGTTTTCAATCAAGGACCACAGTGAAAATAAGGGCTTAAATTAACACTTCATAACATTTACTTTCAGCCCCCAATGCACTTTAATTGTTTTCTAATTAGGTTTATTCAAATTGATAAATAATACCTAATATACAAATAATAGTCAGATATATCTGGAAATAATATAAAGGCAAACCAAATGAACAACCTGAACCTAAATGTCTTTATAGTTCTTAGTTATCTTTAATAATGGATTTCCCAATCTGTATATGTGACTGATCTTATTGTTTTATATCTCTCTGCAGTGTTTCTAGTTTGTGTTTTTGTTAGCTGTGCGACAGCTCATCGTTTATTTGTATTCTTCGCATTTGTAGTGAAAATACTCAGTTGCGGTGTAAATTTACCTGAATTAAAAATTATTCAATAACAAAAGAGAAAATCTAATATAAATTGTTTATTGAATAAAAACATACCAGAAACTCAAGTCCGATTTTGCCTTTATTTATTCTTTCATAGGAAACAAAGACAAAAAGTAAAAACTCCCCCCTCCATAAAGGTATCAAAATGATGAAAAGTCGTCTGCTTCAGTAAAAATACAGCAGCAATATCTGAAAACATTGAAAATAAAATAAAGTAGTGGAACCTCAGTGTAATACAGTACTAGTATGCAAAATAAATCACCACAGAAAGTCTTCAGCAACCCAAGTAAATAGTTCACCTAATATTAAGTATAATATGAAAACAAAAAATAAGGAAATACATGGTGAAAAGTGGGCAAGTGTAATTCCGTGAATCATCCATCATCCATTACTTTGGAAATGCAATTCATTATGGCAAAAAAACAAATATGAGACAAGTTACACTCTAAAACATGATGGTATTCTAGGAAAGTGACAACTACAGGATGAAATGTGAATATTTCACAGCTGTCATGGTTAAACTTATGACAGTAAAATAAAATCAAACATTCAATCAAATAGGAAAACAAAATTGCCTGTCACAATTCAAAATGACGAGGGCAGAAAGAAACGATATAATCAATCAATCAAACAAATATAGTTGCCAACAAATCAGTTTACATCGGGTCTTTCTAGCGCTCGCTCATCCCTCTCCTCTGTCAACCGTGGCAATGAAGAAATATCAGCAGAGAAAAAGTGCCAGGTTATATAAAGAACTTAAGAAAAATCCCTGCCAGCTCGAGAGTCTACGGGGTATTAGGCTTTGTAATGGACCATACTGTATTTTTATGATATCAACAAAAAGGTCAGTATATGCTTTATTCCATGTGAAGAATATGAATAAGTATCATCTATCCTCCACTGTGCAAAAATGAAAAGAGATACAAATTGGTTCAAAGTGACCTGGCATCTATTCTACCCCTCAGGGATCCCACGATAAAGCACTAAAGTAATCTTTTTCAGAGGGCACTCATGAAACAAAGAACATTTGGGTCTCTGTGATTGCATTTTGTTCCAGTTCAAATGATATATTAATACAGTGGCCACAAATGTGGTCTTTTTAACACAATTTCCTGCCATGACTTACAGCACTTTCATCTGTTTCCATAAATATCCTCTCTATATAAATTCATAAATGTGTCATATTCCTGCAATACAATAAACTGTGCCATATTTCACAGACGGTGAAGACAAAAAAAAAATAACTTTTCTGCTAAGAGCAAGAGAACAGAAACCCGTGTGTTACTCCTATTTTCCTCTGCTGTCCAACAGCTAACAAAGCCTGGGAAATGTATATGTATACAACAAGACAAGTACAAATACAAAGAAATATTCAAAACAAGTAAAACACACGTAAAGAAAAGTGAGAATAACATGACATTTGTATTTTGTAAAAGCCAACATAAAGGATGATGTAGATTTTTTAAACAATCCATTTTACTGAGAAGCAAATCAAATATTATGCAACTTCCCTTAAATCAATAAAATGTGAAAACGTAAAGTTCACAAAAATCAGAAAACATTAACTTCCAGAGAGGAGTAGACGTCCCTATACTCCTGGCTCTCTACTGGGTCAATGGTGGCTTGCAGAGCTTTGGCAGAGTCCTTGTGAGCTTCCATAAACTTCTGCAAGTACTTGGAGGTGTAGAGCCAGTGGTGTTTCAACACGTCCTCAAGCTCGAAGGCCTTCGACTGACGTGCATTCATCTTCCGGAAACGCCTGAAGAGCTTGTTTGCAGACTCGTTCCCTTCGCTGGCCCAGGCTCCTATGGATCCATCTCTCTCTATGATTTCGGGCACATGGGCCAGGGTCTTGTGCAGGTAATTGGTTATCTTTCCATTGTACCTGTATTTGAAGGTGGAGGAGAGAAGGTCGGCAAAGCGCTGGGAGTTAAAGCTGTAGCTGCACAGCTGGTCGGGGCACTCCTTGGCAGGGCAGGTGGCGCGCCACACAGGCTTCATTTGAATGTAGATCCTCATCAGCTCCCTCAGGGCCTCCCTCCTCTCCTCAGAGGGCACCAGCTCACAGATCACCTCCACAGCCTCTTGGGTCATCAGCTTGCGGGCATAGTTCCCATTCATCCTCATCACCGGTTTAAGCTTAATTTTCTTCCTTAGCTGTTTATCCAGGGCTGCCCTCCAGCTGCGCCGTTCCTCCCGGCTGGGTTTGACCTTTTGGTACACCTCTCCGATCTCGTCCTGGAAGATTTTGTAGAACTCAGTGGCATTGCCGATGTCACAATGTAATGCATCCATCGTTGGCTGGGTCTCCATGAAGGGCTTAGCAGAGATCCCTTTGACCCTGTCCCGCAGCTCATCTACAGACTCAGAAAAGGGGTTGGTTCTCCATATTTCGTAACGATCTAGGTTCTCTTCATGATTGCGAGTGATGGAGTGTAGCACCATGTTTTGAGAGGCCTCTGCCCGAGTGGAGTCGCAAAGAGTGCAGACGTAGGTGGACCCTGAGGCCTCCATGCCCTCAACCTCGCGCACCATCTTCTCATCATATCCCGTGCCTCTGAAGTGAAAGCGGAAGGAACGAGGTAGTCCGCCCACGGACAGAATGAGCCTGCTCTCTTTCATTGCATTACGCTCGGCAACTACAGGCCCCAGGACAGCTGTGAGCGTCTCATGGTCTGACTCGTCCACAAACATCAGGCAAAGGGGCTTACAGGACAGTTCGGAGTTTGGCTTTGGCTCAGTGAAGATGGTAACCTCTTGCTCCTGCTCGTCTGCCAGGACAGAGACAGACATAACAGTGAAAGAATAACGCACAGCCTTCTCAGGAACAGCTGGTCCTCCACCGTGCTTCTCGCTGACATCGCCCATGCCATCACAGGATTCCTTGATCATGACACTGAAGCCTGAGGTGCAAGCACAGTCTTCCATCCCACTCTCTCTCAGCCCCTCCATGATGTCCTCCTCCAGATCCTTTAATGCTGACACCAGAGCCACATCGTAGCGAAACCGTCTAGTGATGGTGTCAGCTGGAAAATCATCCACCGAGGAAGCCCATCCAGAGAGCCCATTAATAATGCCAACACTGCAAGATGTAGACACATTCTTGAGAGCTGGCTGCCATTCAAACTGGTGAAAGCCAGGGAGAAGCTCCTTTTCTGCAGCCCGCAAGGTGTGCAGGGGCTGAAAGATCTGGCGGCCGCTGGTGGCTTTGACAGTCCGGTACATCTTGTGATACTGGCTGCAGCTCAGGAAAGTGTTAACTCGAATGGCTAAGCACACAGCAGGGTGCAAACCAAAGCCTCTGCCTGGAGAGAGAGAGACATGTTTTAGAGAGAGACAGAGATGAAAAATAAAAAAGGAAGGCGAGAGGAAAGGATTTATTTAGAGAATTATTTAACACCAAACTGCCCATTCCTAGTGCTTTGAAAATAACTGCAGTGTCTAACATATCCTCATTTAATATCCCACATTTAGCGTCACTTATACTATGAGATGGAGAAAATCACAAATTTAACACCCAAATGTGAATGTATCACTGTCAAAAGCCCACAAGCCCATGATTACAAAATCCAATATTTCCTAATTTCCAAATGTTATAAGGGGACAGAGGGTGAATCAGCGAAGCTGGCAAAAGTGATGTATTGGCTGCAGATGAAAACAGACACCAGCTGGCTTCTATTCCCCAGAGAGGAAGATGGTGCTGTCTGTGTAATTTGCAGATACAAGAGCTGCTGATGTTGTTTTGATCCTAACAGCCCCTTCACAAGAGTTGTTATTGTGCATTAAAGGGAGTGTGAGATTGAGAGACTGACGGACAAGCAGGCAGAGAGTGAATGTGGGAGAGTATCAGGTAGGGATTGAGCCGGCAACACCGGTGGTTCAATAAACAGAGTCGGACAATAATGAATAGTTTTTCAATCGGAATCTTCTTCTCTCTCTTTAATAGTGAACGTTTTATTGTTATTCACGAGTTGACTTATTCCTTAGAGAGAGACGGAAATATTAATGAACAAACACTATTATAATATGAATTTGTTTTGTCCCTTTTCTTTGGCTATGGAGAATTATATGTTGATTAAACCAAAACCTTAATGGCATCCTACCTTGCATCATGGCCTCTAGCTCATCTGCCTGACGGTGTTCATTCCCAGACCTCAGTGCGAGCAGAAACAGAGTCTGACACACAGATTTCAGGTCGCCACCTTCCTCTCTGTCTGCAAAAGCCTTCAGCTGGTTCTTCATATCCTTCAGCCGATGCTTCTGGGCACGGCGGGTCAGCGATAGCAGGTGCTGACGGGGCCTTCCCCCTTTATTGGTTTGCAGGTAGTTGTCAAGTTCTGATGACTGCTGCTTATCGTCCTGTTCATCCAGCTCATGGCCCAGACAATGAGCTTTAAATGAGTCTATCCTGACCTGCTTGCCACAGCCGCTCCTGGGACAGAGCAAAGACAGGGAATGCAGGGCTGATAAGAAGGCTTTGGCAGGCGGGGCGAGCTCATCAACGGCGCAGGGCGAGTTGCAGGCTGGGCAGTGAGGTCCCAGAACATGGTTATATTTTATAATACAGCTGCGGCAGAAGAGGTGTCCACAGGGGGACTGGACTGGATCAGAGAGCAGGTGGTCGCACACCAGGCAGGTGAAAGAAAAGAGGAAGTCCACAGGGAGCTTCTCCGAGAGCAGCTTAGTATTCAGGTGGTCTTTCTGGCAGTGGGTGATGTTCTTCACCCACTGCTCCCTCTGGATGCTGAGTTTATTCCATGCCTTTAGCACAGGACCATGGTGATCGTCTCCGAATGGTCTCAGAGCCCTCCTCTCACCAATGGCAATGTTGTCGCCGAGGACCCTCCGGGCCCTTTTTGCCAGACTCTGCGCTCTGGGAATGGCTTTCCGCCTCTTCCTCCCAGTGCGCTGGAATGAAGGTTTCCTGGGGGAGCAAAGGTGGCAGGTGGAAGAGTGGGCTTTCCACTCAGGGACTCTTGTTCTGGAGAAGCTGCAGAAGCCCCCTCCTCTTATGGCTACCACCCAGCAGTGATGGCAGAAGGAAAGCGGGTGGACAGACTCTGTGTCCTCCGTTACGTCCACTTTAAAGACTTTGAGGACAACCTCCGGCCAGCACGTAAACTTGCAGCCCATTTTACGTAGAGCACCTTTGCTGACCACATCCAGATCTCCATTCACATCGTGCACCGGCCCTTTGACTTTTCTCAGGGTCATTCCACAGAGACGGCACAAGCACCTTCAAAGAGGAAAAACAATGCTGTCAAATTTGCAGAAAGAAATGCACAATATTGTTTACATACTATAGTGACATGTAATCACCTCAGTAGGTTCATGTGGGTGTCCATTTCCTGTAGCTTCATATCAACTCTCCGGCCGGGGCCCTCCACATTTTCCTTGCTTTTTCCCCCCAGGCACAATTTCATAACACTCCCATTATCTAGCTCTTTGTTTAGATCTGCAGGAGGGATCTTTAGCAAGGCTCCTTTCTCAGGCCGTGTCTCACTGGGCAGAGGGGCCTTCTCCATGGACCTCAGCCTGAACAGTTTAAACTTCCACTGAGAGTACTTAGAGTGGGGATGGTGGAGCTCAGCCGGCATGGAGGATCTGGGGCCATCTGTCTCCAGGCTCTCCTCCGCCATGACGTGGCTTAGTTCTCAGACCCTGGAGAGGAGAGGGGAGCAGAGGAGTGCTTAGTTTGATGTATCACAAAAGTATGAAAATAATTCCAGTTGTCCATGGTTGTGGATGCTTTAAAAAAACACATTAAAATGCTAAAATATCCCCAGTGCCTTCTTAGCATTGAGCCGTGACACAATGTAAGAACTTTTCTTGATTCCTGTTGAATTTGTACACCAAGTATCCTAAAATCCTGCTGAACAGAGAGCCCCAACCTAGAGTGATGTGTTATACCATAAGTGGCATTTAGATCTTGTGTAAAAATGCATGAGACAAGCATTTGGGGATCGATACAGAACAAAGATCTTCATTTCTCCCATCTCCAATCCCATCGCTCAGGGAGCCATTGTGTTTTTTTGTTCCTTTGACACAGCGGGTTTGCTAAATGGGCAACCTTATCCCTGCAAGGCTGTCAATCATTTATATTAGTCATTTTCTTGGCTGGAGAGCGAATTGGAGCCCCAAGAGCATCCGACTGGCATTTTGAATGTGAATAATAAAATCACAGATACAGGAAACTTATTTCATATATTGACCAAATTGGAGGCAGAAGAAAACAAAAAAACATCATATTGAATAACGATCATAAGGAATTATTCCAAACACAACACTGTTAAATCTAGAAGTCGTATTTAAACAACCAAATGCCCTTATGATATGGCACAGCTAAGATCAATGATACTGCTGCACTGACAGGTCTTATTTCATCTCCTCCTATACTATCTATGTTCCATTAAAAGTCCAGACAATAAAGCATACAATCTTACCATTGCACTACTATAGTGCACACAATCTAGCGTCTTTCATGTATCCATCTTTCAGTTGCGTTTTCTGCCTGGGAGGCTTGAATCTGGCAGTATTCCTTCATTTCCTGGCTCTCTGTGTACTTGGCAGGCTGAACTATCCTTTGAGACAAACAGCTGAGCCTGTATGCACGCGTGTCAGCTGGGCTCTTACCTTGTTTTTTTGGTCTCAGCTGGCTTCAGCTCCCCTGGGGGTCCTTTCTGCATGGGAGCACAAGGGAAGCCTTGGAGCCCGGCCCTACGCACCACGTATACTGTCTATGATAGAGTCTCAGCTTGGAGCTCCTGTTACCAGGAGTGATGGTTCCATACACTGGGATGCCCTTGTCTGTCTCCCTGTGTCTTGTATTTATACCCTTCCTTTGATGGGATCCCAACAGTCAACTCCTGACACCTGATGCAGGCAGCTGATTTGAACAAAAAAACAAGGTCAACCCCAAAACACAGTTGCAAACATGTGTATGTACACAGAATGCAACAGCAACAGACACACTCCTATGTCACCTTTATCTCCCCTTTCTCATATCCATCTGCAGGCTCACCTCATCCAGGTGGCCTCTCTCTCCCTGCCAGACTGAGAGATAGTGGTAAATATAAGAAAAGCTATAGTGGAGAAACAAAATAGATGATAGAGTAAATGCATTTTCCCATCCCACAGATAAATAAAAAGTCTGACAAACATTGCATAACAAATATTTGTATAATAGTGACATTACAAATGTAAAATTTGACCATACTTTTAAAAATGATTTTTAAAAGCTTGGATGAATACAAGAGGTGGTTACAAGCATGGACTGTGCCAGCGCTTCTGTGCAAAGTCGTTGTTAATACGTTTTTATTTCTTGTTGCAAAGGTTTCAGTCATTCCTGTCAATAACAGAGCCCAAAAGGTTATTCTGAAAACTGAAGGAATAGCCTAAAAATTCCCTTTTAAGATCACAATGATACATTTTAAGTGAGTGTTTATCCTCTTCGTTTGTCTATAGGACTTCAAGAGCGATGTATTTTGTTAATATGCTGTTGTGCTGTTATGTGTCACTGAGCCTGTACCTGCACTGGGAAGTGTGTTGTCACTTCAAAGAGAGAGAGAGGTTGTGACAGGAACTAATAATGTGTGTGTGTGTGTGTGTGTGTGTGTGTGTGTGTGTGTGTGTGTGTGTGTGTGTGTGTGTGTGTGTGTGTGTGTGTGTGTGTGTGTGTGTGTGTGTGTGTGTGTGTTGTGGAAAAAAGAGACATGTGTTAGTATGTGTAGGGGTGTGATGGGAAAGATAAATGGACTCTGAACAACGATTAAAAACAAGCAAAATTTGATGGAAAAAAATAAGAAATAATAGCAATTGTTGCATTAATAATGAGTGTCACTATCATCATTGTCAGTCTAATTACTGCATTATTGCGACTTTTCCCTCATCTCATTTCAGTGGATGTGACTAATGCGGCAGAAATTCAGGCGGTGACTGCTGGGAATCAAAATGGTAAATGCTGTGAAACAAATTAGTCATATTGGGTTAAACACCAATTAGCAATGTTGTTAGAATAGGAGGTGTTCATCTGGCAAGTTTTCAAAGTAACATTCAGAAGTGCATAGAGGCCATAACCCCAATGGGTCAAACAAACACTGTGCCATGTGTTCCGTGCTACTCTCATTTTGTCCACCCCTTGTGGTTTTTATTTGCAATTCTCCCTATTTGATGTCAGCACATTTCATTCATTCATTCTCCAAATGCTGTCTCCATTCAGAACCAGATTTAATTAGACAGCATCGCTTGATGAAATGTCTCAGTAGGTATGGGGAGTATTTGCCCAAGATCATTCTTGTTTGTAATTATCCAGGGGATTAATCTGGTGTATTCGCCACAGGAGCCTATTACTGTTGCCTTGGATTTGCCAGCCAAGTCATTAGCTACACAGTCGGGCACCAAACAACAGTTGGGTCCCTCCCCCTCTTGTCAGCTTAACAGGGGAGCAGGATGAATACTGGTGGGCTTTGCAGCTTATATTTGGCGCATATGGTCAAGTGTGACCTTCGACATCAATGGTTTATTTGTTTCTTTGTGGCCATCATACTTATTTACAAGAAGGGAAAATACACAAAAAAGTTAGGGGGGACAACACTGTTCTCTAGACCTAACCAAATCCATCAGAAACAGCTTGATACAATGCTTGATACATTGTCCAAGAAGAAGCAAATGATGGAGTGTAGCAAGATGTTCAAAACCTATTTATAGTTGATATTTAGATTTATGATAGCCAAGTAGCTTCATGTTATCATGGTAAACGACACACCTAGCTCCGTGGCAGACGGGGATGGAGCTGCAGATGTCGGCCTGACAAACAAGCGCTGACCCCGTGAGACCCTCATCTCTCTGCGCCTGCTAATTGACTTGTTATTGATCAACTCAAAGACAGTCTGATTTATGGGAAAGAGGAGTTGTGGAGACAGCCACCTGGCGTGGAGCGGAGTGTTATGAATGTGATGCGCAAACCCTGGGGGACTGGAGGCTGCAGTTTAGGAGGACATACAGAGTTTGCAATGCACCAGTGAACTGACGCCTTGCACCAGGAGGGGAGTTTTTTCTAATATGTTGAATCCAAACAACACCAGTGAGCATGCATGAACATGAACATGTTGCAGGTGTGGGCAGTGGGAGGGATGAGTGGGAATATAGTTGTGGTAAAAACAGGATGTTGGGCGGCGCTGTGTGTCAGTGTTTGTGAGTCTGTGCTGGTGTGTCGCACACACCCGGGAACAAGACAACATAAATATAAAGTAGTCCTAATCCATCCTTTAGAAACTATAGAAGCATTACTGTTGGGCCTGTGTGTGTAAAACAAGGTGACAGATATGAAGAGGAAAGGAAAGAGGGGCAAGGTGTTACAGGTGAAAGACAGAAGAGGGATATAGTGATCTTGTGTAAAGGAGGTGCACAGGATAACAGGCTTAGCACAGAGTAGAGAACACAAAAGGGCTTAAGGCTGATCGCAGGCTGTGACAAAGGAAAGGGAGGAGAGATCAAGCCTTCCAGGCATAACTATGCAAGCCAAAGGTCCAAGAAAGACAAGCTACAGCTCAAGTCACATGACAGCTCAAGGAAGAGTGTCAATAGCAGATCTGGACAATGAATGTGTTCCACAGCAGCAGTGGTATCGTCCTCACAGGGAATAAAATGTCAACATCGTCTACATTTGAATAGACCGACCGAAATTGCAGCATGGTATTTCTAAATGTCATGAAGAATGTGGGCATCTTTGTAATTGTATTCAGGGTAAAGAGGGCATTTCGATCTCATATTTCCACGGAGTGTTATGCAATATACTGAGCATTGGATATGCAAATTTTTAATTGCATTTTCATAGCACGTCCAACTACTTCTTCAGCCTCGCCCAGCCGATGCTGAGTGAGCAGCCTCCCACTGTCCACCTCGTCCATCCCTCGTCTGGAGACATGATTTGGCAGATTAATACTCACAGAGGTAGACTTCAATGCAGAGCTATTCGTCAAAGCTACCTGCCAGAACAAACGCCTTACCCAACTACTCAAATCTCCCCTCGTTCATCTGCCCTGTCTTTACCTCTTAAAGTCTTGTTTCCCTTGTCTCGCCCCTCTC
Organism: Cottus gobio; assembly: GCA_023566465.1. Taxonomy (NCBI): domain Eukaryota; kingdom Metazoa; phylum Chordata; class Actinopteri; order Perciformes; family Cottidae; genus Cottus; species Cottus gobio. The sequence goes on from CM042223.1 coordinate 12,978,783, forward strand.
CTCTCAACCTCACCCCAGGTTTTGTTAATAATCTATTATGTGATTATTCGAATGAGGTGATATATTACTGGCCCTCCCTCCCTTTGTAGCAGAGGTTAGTGTGCCTATAATCACACAGTGACAGCCAGGGGACAGCCGAGTTGAGTGATTCTGTCTCGAGACCTGGCGTGACCCTGTATGACTTGGCTGCGTTTGTTGTCGGCTCATCCTGACTGATGAGGCTTTAACAGAGAGCAGGGACACACCAAAACATCACAGTGTCTACAAATAACGTCCCCCACAAGCTACTGTCAGCCTGACACCAACAATATCTTCCATGTCCAGCTAGAAAAATATTCATTTTATTTGATAGTCTAGTCTTGAGGCTGCATTAATTCGTTCCAAGTCTTGCATGATAGCTGTCCCCGAGGCGCTGCAGAGTTATTTTGATTTTGGACCGGTTCCATTCATCTTCTCTGTTCTGGTGAGTTAGACAATATGGAGAACAACTTAAGCTACAGTCAACCTCTACAAAAAAGAAAATCCTGTTAATATAGCAAAATAGGCCCCACGGAGGTCAATGACGCAGTGAATACATTGTGGGATTGTGCTGCATCTCAGCAATCCAGATGGATGTTGATCCACTCTCAGTATAAATAAAATGGAATTAAACCCTAAGCCGGATTCAGGAGCACTAGAGTTGAGTGGGGAATCAAGACCACTGTCTTTAATTCTGTGTTAATTAAATGAAGATTTCCCTGATTGAGGAGCAGTCCCTTTGATGCCAGGGGACCTCCAGTCACATAAACATCCACTCACTGGATTTGTCTTGTGTTTAACCATGTATTAGTCCTCGTTTCCCAAACTGTCTGGTGCTGGTTTACACAGAAGGTCTGTCAGCTGAGGGATAGTAGTTTGCAAACAAGATTTCCAACATTCAGCATCCGTGAAGGGAGGATTTCTGGTCAGGTTGTTCAACACCTTGGTAAGTGGGTTACATCCGTACAGTTTTCAGTTGAAATGAGAGTAATAGAGAATTCCCAGCACTACATTTCACACTATTTGTCTCTTGACTGGTCATTCTCCTCGTTCACTGCCCCCACTCCCTCCCTCCGTCCCCCTCCATCAATGTAATGAGCAAATCATGGCCACTAGGGAGAGATGTAGAGAGAAAAATCGGTCCCATTATATGTCAAGGAGTGTGAAAAGAGTATCGCTGTTGTCTGTCAACTCTAACCCCCAGCTGCCTGTAGTCTCACCTTTCCACCAAACACAATGAGCTCTTTTCCCACAAGTAGATCTGCTTTTTTCTTTCCAGTCTTTTAACTACAAAGTCCATTGTAGGAAATGCCAGGACAGCCGTGCCCTTTTCTGCACTAGCTCTGCCAGAGCTCAGACAAGGGTACAATGGACACAGTAACACGCGGCAATCCAAGGCTGATTTAGAGTGACTTGTCTTGAACCAGACTTATAGAGTACAGTAATTACAGAAGGTGAAGGGAGGGGCTGTGAGGGATGCTGTGGATAGGTGGGGGCTTTGGGAGGGAGGTTGTTGTCATTTGGCAGCCAGTCCGGTTGGAAAGAGAAATTACTATTGGAGCCAGAGCCTGTGTGGCGGGCCATTTATCAGCCAGTCATCGCAATGCTTCACGCGATCCAGCAGGGAGCCATTATTTTACCACCCTGCTCTCTCATGTGGCATCCTGCTGGTGGCAAGGATGATGATAGTTATTGGCATTATGAGCACATAGGCAGACATTTATAGTAATTGTTTGAGCACAACAGTTCTCTTTTCAGAATTCCCAGTCACATGTAGTCTGAGGATGGGACTACACTGAGAAGGAATTGAGAAGTTGATCCTAACTCAGGGGCATAGCGTTTGTTCACGGCAGCAGAACACAGAGATGCCTTGGGAAGGGACTGACAAACATGTGGTCCCTGTTGGAGGTGAGAATAACTGGCACTGAATACATAAAGATCACAAATACACCATCCACCTGCTCAGCGAGTGCTTTGGGACCCGGGAGATCCGTAGGCATTGATACAGTTTTGCATTTGCTGGTCTGCACGTATAACAGTCTATGCATAAGCAAAATAATTCCTTTCTGAATAGGAAATTGGCAAGGGAGGCCTGTGATGGCCTTTTCATAATAACAATGATAAAAATGCTATTCTTCTATTCATTCTCTCTTCCTTTACCAACTTCCCCTTCTGGCACCCATGGGAGAGACATCATTCTAATATACGCAGGTTTTTCATCCCTTCACTTTTTGAGAAAGACCTGCAGGAGAGACAGAGACAGAGACAGGGAGAGGAAGAGAGACAGAGACTGTTTATTCAGTCAGATGGTCTAACGTGTGTGGAATAGATTTGAGTTAAAGAGGAAGCCGTCTACACAATGGCAGTTTGCATCGGTGAGTGAATGGTGCCGCATCTGAAATCATGCCCTCATTGACTTTGCTCTATGGTGAGCAGCAAATTAAGATTGTGAAAGATTCATCACCATCACTGACAGGTGTAGTGCCTCGTAATGGCAATGAGACATCTATTAAGGCGAAACTTTGCATTGCGACATATTTAGCAACAAGGCCAAGACTCTTCAGCCAGTCAGGCTGTAATTAAAGGTGCAGTCAGCAATTTTAATCCAACACACTTTTGTCATATTCAGCGAGTAGCTAGCTGTCCGTTCTGTGTGAGCTAAACAAAATAAGTGTTACTGTGTTGCAGTAAGTGGCTCTGTAAAAAGCCAATCGGCAGCAGGGGACGTCTGCACTCGCGCTATCTTCCAGAGTGGAAGGGGAGTTAGCAAAGCACTATACAATGCAAACATTTTGCGCTTATAATTCAAATAAAAGTAAATATAGGGATAGATAGCAAGGAAGAAGTGATTTTGGACACAGCTTAAATTGAGTTTTTACAGATCTCTTCATTGCTTTTGAGATTATTCACCCATGAAAAATGATGTTTCCAAGATGGCTACAACTATGTCTCCATGTCTGTCTTTTATACTCTTTTTTCCTTCCTCAGCCTCCTCTCGCTTCACTTTCTCGTGCCATTCACTGTCATTGTGAAAAGGTGTGTGTGACTCCAATAGTAGAGCAGAGCCATTATCGTAAATAGGCCAATAAGTAACTTCACACAACGTTTCTCCAAAGCAAGCACACTCTATATGCAAAGCAGAAGCACATTGTTAAAGAAACTGGCGCCAAGTGATTATATTTGTAATTTAATTTCCTTGGTCACACAGAGATAAGAGCAGGGAGCGGCTACAGTTGGCCGGGGATGAATAGAGTGATGAGAATGGGACTACAGCTTCATTGTCTGGACTGAGATGTCCGAGACGACACCACTTACGAACAAGGGTACCGGCGGGCAGATATGGTACATACACAGGGATTCACAAGTCTCAACTCAAAGACACAAAAAGACAGCAGAGAGAGTTCCACTATATGCAAGAACACCTGCGCTCTCAAATGGAATGGATGAATGCAAGTGCAGGATAATCAAGAAAATATTTTTCCCCCTGAAGCAAGCTCCGTCTCTGCCTTTCTGTCTGCCTCCTCCGCACTCAGTTCTGCTGAACAAGTGTAATCAGCAGGGTGGTCTGGGTGGGATGTCAGTCACAAAGCGCAATGGCTCATTGCAGATTCTACGGGCGAGATGAACCGAGTCACTGCAAAAAAAGACGACTGAAGGACACAAGGTGCACTCTGCCGACAGCTCTGTCTGTCATCCTCCCTCTGTCTCTTTTTTTCTTAGATTGTAGAACTGCAGATATAAAATGTCCTGACTTTTCTCATTTTCCAACAGTGTCCACTTACACTGATGACAATTCAGCAGAGTGCACAATAGTGCAGTGGTCAAACTCAGATTTAGACTATACATCAGAACATTCAGGGCTATTGAGAGCTGGTGGTGAACGAAAGGGATAAAGTTCATAAAAATATGACACCACACAGAAGTACATAATTCAGACTCAGTGTGAAACTGGTTTGTGACAGCTTAAATGATTTTAAATTCAGATTTTTTGTCCCAGAGGCATATTAGATTCAAAGCCAATGCACAGAAACATGCAAACATTCATTGAATTATCCCAGAAACACAACTCTGCCGGCGAGGCCGATTGTTCACGGCTGCTTTTGTAAAAGAACAAAACTGCTGCTGAAGCGAGGTCTACATTGAAGTGTTCTGTATCTCCAACCAGATGGACAAAATGTGTTTTGTTGGTTTAGGCGGTTTTAGGTGTGTGATTGCTCTAAACTTGTATATCTGATAGACTGGGTGTGGAAAGGCAGTGCGTGTGATGTTATTTTGTATTTACATTGTCTTGCCGTGGATGGAGGTCGTGTATAGTCAAGTGTGGAGTATATTTGATGACTGAACGGTCAGTTCAGTTCTTTTGGTATAGGGGTCCAGCGGTTGTCTGACGGCTGGTAGGGTTGTGTGTAGGATATTTCAGGCATTTTATGGCTATTCAAATATGTGCGCCCAGTTTATAGTGGTTGGGTTCTGATGGCAAAGGTTTTATTGGGAACTGGTTTGATGGTGGATTGTTTTCCAGAGGTTGGGAATTGATGCTGTCCTGAGAGATTCCCAGAAGATGCAGAGGAGGATGTGAGAGCGCTCCATGGCACAGAGTTTGAGCATTCGAGCAGGGATGCCAATTTTCTCTCTCCCCTTGTTCTCAGTTCTCTCCTCCTCTCATCTTTATGTCTATTTCTCCCCTGCTGTCGAGTCTTTCTGCGTATTTCCTCAGCGTCTTGACTTTGAACCCAACAGCATTAACCTGTCAGGAAAGTTACAAATGTTCTGAGTGAATTATGTAAACCACAGAGACATAAAACTGCAAAAAGCGTGGAGTTCTCACTTTATTCCATAACTCATCTTGCTCCCAGATTGAGGAAAATAAAACTGGACTTATTAGGTTGTTGGCACATTCTGGCTCAAACTTCTCTGAAATATGCCTGAGAATATTAATCACACTTTGTCTACCTCGCAAATAAAAATCAAACGCACACAAACGCATCCACATACATGCATAGCTTTTTTGTGATTTCATTACTCATCAAATGAGAGCAGTGTCTCCCATATTTTGCCAGATTTCCTTGCAAGAAGCAAAGCAATAGATGTTACACTAGCGCCACCAAAAGGCCAAGCTGAAAACAACAGCTTGCTTTCGTTCCCCTCCAAAATACAGACTTACAGCTCAAGACTCAGGATGCTTCTCCTTGGCAGCCAGTATTTATTTATTTACCTCAATAAACCACAAATGCAAAGAGAAACACCTACTTGGGGGATGGGAAGGTGGCAGTGCAGTATAATTAGTAGGACATGGCCGCATAATTGGTCTCTAATTGATATGAAGAGCAGTGGTTTATCCCGGGTTGTTATCCCGGTTGTGTTCGACACGTGCTGCCGGCAGGAAGCTGGTGGCCGGTTCAATCTCGGTGCCATCTTCTGATTGATGTCTCTGTAGCAAATGCCCTTCAACAATCAGTACCCACAATCTCTCTGTGTCTATCAGACCACCTGTCTATCAGTGCGTAACATCTTCGACCATTCATCTGTCGTTTCATCCTTTGTGCCTAAACGTCTCCCTATCTCTGTCTTTCTATCTTCACATTGATTTGGCCTCTCTTTCCATGAAGGCATTCTCCACCTTTGGTCTGAAAGGTGAAAGAGCAGCATTTGTGGTGGTGGAAAGTGAAAAGTGTTTTTGAGATACTGCTTTTATTGGCCCAGACAGGGCCCACCGGGGGAAATAAAAGCAACCTCAAGTGAAAAAGAAATCAATTCAAAAAGTACTTTTATTTTTAAAAGTAAGGAGTGTAACCGCTCTCTCAATTGAGCAAATGAGGTTTGAGGAGGTTTCTTTGAACGATGAAAGTTGTCACTGAGAGGCACAGCTGGACACGAGGGTTCAACACACAGTGAATTGAATGGATTTGAAGTTTGGGTGGGGAAGCTCTTTAGAACAATTCTGTTCATGGATCGTGTGCTGATGCAAGACGACCTTCAAGGACATTCCCCTCATTTACACAGCAATTAAGCACTACCCTGTCGGTAAATTGAAAAAGAGACAAAAATCCTCTGTGGATTTAATAACAAACTCATTACCAGGGCCCAACAGGGCGGAACTGCCTTTTAATTAGAGCAACACCTGATTAACGCCCAATTAACAGAGCCAGAGCCACTTAATTCTCCCCCACTTTGGCAGGTTGAGAACATAAACATAAGCATTCCAACATCGGAGTGCTTCCTCTCCTCTTGGGAATGTGTGAGAGGAAAGTAAATAACGGCTTTTGAGGCAGTCTGCTGTCGGGTGGTCCAAATGAACCGCAGAGCTGGGACTGTATGCTGGAAACGCATGCAGGTCACACGTAGCCCCTGGTGGGCTGATGGGGACAAAGCTTTTAACTTGCTGTGGAAAGCCAACACAGCACGGCAAACTAAGCATTGTTTAACATATGACATCTAAGGGGGTAATGCAATAAGGGATCTTTGATTGATGGACCACAGACCTCTACCCTTTATAATTAAAATAACAACAGAATGCTTATTTGCAATGATGATTTAACAATAATTATACCTATTTTTCTTTTGTTGAAGTCTATCAAAAGATGGCGCTATTTTAACATTCATCCACTAAATTATGGCGCCTGCTGAAATGTTTAGTGAAAGGCATCAGTTGAATGTTTAGTGAATGTTTTCTTTGCACAAATTCAACTGAAAAGCCTCCACAACTGGATCTGTTCCTGGCGCAGTGGAAAACCTGGACAAAGCTTTATGAAATTAAAACTGTCACATTCACAAACAAACTGGAGAATGGTCAGCAGGTCTTCATGAAGCTTGAGACTTCAGTCTCACGTGCTTTCAGGATTCAGACTTAATTCCTCTGCCATACAGTTCATCAGTATTCAGTCTGGTTGTACATTACAGAGCTATTAAGCAGCGGGGAAATGACTCATTGAGTCTGTGTGCTTGAAAGTATCACTTACACATTTACATGTTTTTCCTTGTTCATATCCTTACATCTCCACTCCAATCAAGGCTCATGGGATTCATGTTTCTGTTGCTGTTACCAGGGTAATAACCATCACTGAAAGTGCGTTTTGCCGCCTTACATTGAAAGGAAATGCGCCACGACTCCACAGCCTGCTCCAAGTCCGGCAGGATGTCAGGCACAAAAGCTTGCTCAGCTATAAACACTATTGTCTCCAGGACCAACAGCAGGACCCAACCCAAAGCTCCTAGCCAATAGGAGGAGCCGAGACTGGACAAGTCTTGACGGATTTCTTCCCGGTGCTGATAGGTGAAAAGAGACCAGCTGAGGAGGAAAAAGAATCCTGTAGATAGAGAGAAAATGAGTCAAATCAAGTATCATTAGAGGAAAAGGGGGAGGGAGTCATTAAGGTCAATTATTACATGCCTGGAGCTTTAGAAAAGAGTTTGTATAATAATGAACTGCAATTCCAAGTGAAGTGAAAAGTCTCTTTAAAAACTGCTTCCCTGCAGGGTGTGTTAGTGTTAGTTTGTGGAGGTTTGGTTTTGACATGAACTACACAAACAAAAGGCTATTTGGAGGTTGATTGGATATGGGGCTGTGTTTTACTACTATACTTAATGTATATATTATTTAAAAACTCCCAAAACAACAGCGGCCAATTATTAATTCAGAGAAAAACAAAAACATACATGTGTGGCTCAGGCAAACAAGCTGCGTTTCAAATCACATCATTGTATGTTTACTTTTAGTACACACAGCATCTGACCTTACAAAGTTTATATTGTTGTATTTGCATTCAATTGGAAGATGCTACTTCGTTATAACATTACACCTTCAACTCTGACCCCCTTGCTCATATATACGCTGCACAGAGGATGGTGGGTCAGCACAGCCAGAGAAGCATGGCGGCTTGCAGACTGCAAAATGCAACCCGATTGCAGTCGGGCCTTCTGGTATTTTTGGCATACTGCATTTAACGTGCTGTTGGGACATACACAATCCCATTGTGGCATGCTAAATACTATGCTAGCATGCAGTGTTTATCATATTCTAAAGCAGGGCAGTGGTGTTACCTGTGGAGGCCATGGTGAGCAGCAGCAGTGTGGAGGGGTAGAGGGCTTGACCCGCCATGAGGAGAGAGCGCGTGTTGGAGTAGGAGCGCACCGTCTGAGAGGTCCAGCAGAGGGCGAACACCAGGCACAGAGCAGCAGTGCTCACCGCCATGAGGAAGGAGAGAACCCCAAACACTCTCTCTGCTTCCAGCACTGGAAGACACACAACAGACACACATGCACAGTTCAAAAAGGGGAAGGGGATACATTACGTTTTTACTATAAATAGGCAGCACGATGAATTGATGACTCAGAGGTGGATTCCTTCATGACACGTCCCTGCCTAAAACTGAAACCAGAAAAGTCAAAAAGAGAGTGTGTGTACTTTTCAGGCTGTGTTCAAGTATATTGACATTACTTTTATTCTTTAAATAATGTGTTTGCTCAATAGAAAGCGACGCAGTTATGTTCAGTTGGGTGTGCTTTAGTAGCAGTTTATTAATAACACCACTTGTTTTGTCTGTGACTAAGCAAATATGAAAATAACCTTTTATCCTTTTATCTAGGACAGTTATACTAGTGTATACTTTCTGATTCCAGTTTAGTTACTTGTTACTGGACTAATTCATGTTTCAATACCTTTGGTGTAACATGGTTTTTTTTCTAGTTTTTGAATTTCTAATCACTTTCATTTGAAAAAAAGAGAAAAAAAAGTCATAGTTTGATAATCACTTCCAATAAAAACTTAAAAGGACATTTGTGCTGTTTTCAACTTTTTTCAAAAGTGGATTAGCTCGCTGAGCGCTTACACACAATAAGGGCGGAGGAATAACACTAGATTGAATCTGAAAGTGTGTTTGCATTGTTACAATATCAGTGGAACACAACCTACTGATGTGGATCATCACATCCTTGAGTTAACAATGTCAACAAACAAGATGTAGCTGACAAAGACCAGCCGACCAAGGCTTCAGCACATGTTTCTCCAGCTAAGTGTGAACGCTTATGAAAAGAATGCACTGCTGGTACAGGGGCGAGCTCAAACATGCTTCTTACTGCTGACTGAGAAGCTGCTTTGCTACCCACCTACCCTACCTTTTGCTTCTGTGGTGTACAAAAAAAGGCTCCCTGAGGTTGATCTCTAGCAGATTCAGTGCCTTATTAACACAGTACAGATGTTTAAATATTCTGCTATATATAATATATAATAGTCTGTTCTACTGTAAGTTAGACAAACCTTTAACCTAACCCCAAGTGATATTTTGGGACAGATGACAGATTTAAAAGAGTCATATAAATAAGGCATGATGGCTTCTTTACTGTTTGTCTGGTCACTTTTAGTGTCATTCCACTCGGTCCAGAGTCCCCTCTCCTTCAGCCAGAACGGTGTCCAGACCGCATAGCTGACACACAGGCAACCGGCCAACCCCACACAGCACTGAGAAAACCTGAAGCGACTGATAGAGTCCCCCAGCTCCAGCAACTTCATATTTCTGCACCACTGAGAGGCAAAGAAAACACAGGCAAGAGGAAAGAGATGTGTATTTAGAGTGTGCTGCAACAGAAGGAAAGTCTCAAAACTATTCCAATTCATATACATCAGCTTTGAGAAATGTAAAATTGTAATTAAAGTGCTGTCTTACCTTTGTTGTTGTCGAGAAAAAACAGGAACAAACCTGTGAGGTTAGTCTTTGTACAGGAACAGCGTTTACTACTATATTACACTAAGTTTACTGCTGTACAAAGACGACTGTACAAACACGTTGAACGCCCTCCTTGTACTGCTCAAGACCACGAGCCCTCAATGGCTAATCAAACCCTTCAGTGTTACTCCGCCTCTGCTGCATTGGAAACCGCAGCCAGCGGCTACATTTCCCACTGTGACCCACCAACACACACTGTAGAGAAAGTAAAAGCACCATTCCATATTTGAGGAAGCAGAGGTTTTTGTAGCCAACATTAAGCAATAAAGGAAATAATAACTGAACAAAAGGCAGTCTTTAAAATCCCTTGATTCTTGGGAGATTCTCTGTCACAGCAAAATATCACTCAGACATTTGTTTGTCAAATGCAGAAACTGTGTGGGGCTGTCAGCAGGTCATTGTGCATGAAAAAACTTTGAAGGAAATCCCACACTGTGCTTGTCACAGCGGTGCAGTGTGATGTGGTTGATGACGTCTGAAACCTCAGTTTTTTCTGCTCCTCGTCATACCACGTGGAACAGCACCCACACCCTACCCAAAGGAAAGTGTTTACAATTGTCACACTAAAATGCCATTGGAACATGTTTCATACTCAATAAAAACATATTAACATGTTTTTGAGGGGGCAACGCAGATGTACTCTAAATGAAAGATTATAGTCAAATAAATAATGAATAAATTCCTTTATTCACAGTTCATTACATTTACAGAAAGTACAATACTTTCTGATCAAATAAAGTGCATCTGATCAAATAATAAAGATGTATAATTCAGATTATGATTACAGTTTTTAAGAATACAGCGTGACTGATTTTGGTTGATTTACATTTGTCATTGACTTAACATACATTTTATCAGTCTGTATTACTAAAAGAAAAACAAGGCCGTCCCTTAGCAGCTTAAGAATAAGGCCTTCAGATGCAGGTAGAAAGGTACTGTCCTGTCCTTCCATTCTGGCCTTTCCTGCTTTGCACTTCTTCTTCTCCTCTCTTTACCATGCTCTCAGCTCTCTTCACTAAAAATCAGCCATCAGCATTGACTTGGTGTCAGGTGTCTGTGTCAAGCTTTTCACCATGAACGCCGGGACTAAGAAGGAAGCTGAACGGCTGCCTCTTGAAAATTGGCTGCTACATTCGTGCCAGTTTATCCTAAGCTTACTTTCTGGCTCTTTGCAGCAGGGCCTTGAATACGTCAAGAATCTCTGGGTCCTGTCCAGCAGACAGCTCTGGAGTGTTTTTCTCCAGCCAATCGGAAGCATGGATCTGGTGGCTCAGCGTGCCAATCAGAGAGTCCAGGCTGTCAGCGGGCTTGGATGCTTGGCAGTCCAGCAACACAAACTCCTCAGTGGCCAGCAAGCCTGTGTCAGGAACAGGGCTATCCTTCTCCTTCTGCTGGTCCGATGACTTGCTGTGGGGTGATGATGTTGAATTGACAACCGCAGCATTGTCCGAATCTGCACCGTCTTCTTCCACTGATTTGTTGCTCTCCTCACTGGCTTCTTTGATAGAGCGTGAAAAAGCGCTGGTTCTTTTCTCCTCAATTTCTTTCAAGGCCTCCCTAATTCGCTTCATGCCTGAAATAACACAAAACATTGCCAGAACAAGTCAGCAACTAGTATCCGATAAAAGCAGAAGATAAACCGGAATAACAAAAACCTTTGGATGAATACGTGAAATAATAATGTGATTTAATCAATGTCTAGTTTATGACAGAGTATGGGAATTAGAGGGAATAACACAAAACAACTATACATATATATCAATATAACTTTTCAACATATCATATAACACCGATACTACAGACTGACCGAGCTGAATGTGGTGCTGCTGGTCTGCGAAGACAATGCGGAACCAGCCGGGCGTGGAGCAGAAGAAGCCCTGACCACAGCTCAACACCACCTTGTGTCTAAGGAAACGCCTCCATAGAGACAACTCCTCCTCAAACGTCAACTCTCTGAGGTACTACCAAAGTGGAGAGATAAAAGTGACACATCAAGCGTCCGGGAAGGAACACACGTTTTCCAGAAATACCTGTGTGAGGTTATTTTGCATTTGATTTAGTGCCGGCCCCAACATCCTGGCGGGACTTTGAGCTTGGTACCTCTCGGAAGTCGGCCCAGAGATACAGTGAAGCAGGTCTGTCCAGGTAGGGGACGCCCATACACTGCAGCTCTCCTGTCAGGTAACTGTGAGCAGCTTTCAGTCTACATCTGTTCTCGGGTAAAAAACTGTCGCTGATCCACTCTGGAACACGAGAGCGTGAAGAACGTGTAAATTAAATGTTATGCTTCTATGTGCAGCAGAACCATGCTATGCTACAAATCTCATTCTGAATTGTTGAAAACTTTGCATCCAAAAATAATTCCAGTTTAGACATTTTAAATCAACAAGACAGCTTGCGATGTACAAGGACAGCTGATTGTATTGGTGTGACTGACTGGTCTTTCCCAAAAGATGATTATGTGATGATTATTTTCTCAATATATTGTTTTGGCAAAAGCAGATGAGAAGCTTGGGTCCGTACCTCTGTCCTGAAGAAGTTGTGCTACTTGGTGCTGGGTGGTTCCAGAGATACCGTGGAATGAGCCCAGCTGGGCCATCGCCTCCACGAGGTCGGTGTTCTCAGTATACAGAGTGCCTATTCTGTTTCCTGCCATTGCAAAGTCCTAGAAATAGCAGAAATCTTTTTTTTTTTAATTTTCACATACATGCATGCATGAAATTCCACGTCTGCATTCAACCCATCCAACGTATCGGCTGCTAGAAAGCACCCAGAAAGCACCTTCTGACTAAGTGTCTCGCTCAAAGACACTTTGACATGCGCACAGGAGGGGCTGATGACAACCAACAACCTTCTGATTAAAAAGGACAGTGAAAGCAAACACCCACTGAGGAAAAAACCAGAGATTTCACTGTACGGTGAGCAGGGACATAAAACATCTCACAATCTCAAACAGCGCAGAACAGGACGTACCTTGCTCATCCCCCACATTACATGTGTCCTCTGTGCGTCGGGCAAACTGAAAGAAGAGCACATCATTAGCAGTTAAGAGGGCGTCTTCAGCCACGGTTGTTATGATTAAAGGTCTCACGAAGTAATCGTAAGGTTCATGCAGTACCTGTCTATACTGAGGACACTGTGAAAGGCAACAGGTTCGTCAAACACCGTCAGCATGTATATTTCATCAACGATAGAGTGGAGCTCATTTCTGAAGCAGGAAATCATGGAGATAAAGAGAATATAAATATATACAGTGCAGCATTATTAATAAACCTTGGTTTTATATTGTTAATCATTGTTTATGACAAAGAAAATGCAACAGAAATATAAAATGGTCCCCTCAGCGTCCTACGTCAGGGTAAAAGCACTGTGGTTTATGGTTACAACAGCTCAGTGCCTGCAAGCATCGGTGGAGGGAATTACTCCAGCAAGATGATTTAGAAGACATGATGCAGGAGACTCGTTGGCACATAGCTGCACTTGACAATATGCTGATGGTTAAGAGAGGTGATAAAACTCCATCAAGAGCACTTGATATTCCATACACGGGACAGAGCTCTCGGCCCATAAAATGAAACAGTTCACATAGGAGCTGTACTCAGTGCTCTGGCACTTGCCGCTTTGTGCTTGAGGATTACTGTGTTAGGCCACAGAGTGAGATAATAGGGGGAAAAAAACATACCTTTTGGCAAACTCCAAGAAGGCAATCATCTCCTCCAGGGTGTAGATCTCAGCCAGGGGGTTGTGGGGGTTCATCAGTATAATAGCTCGGATAGTCAAACCCTAATAGAGATGGCCAGTTTCTAAATAAATATAAAGGTCTTCAAAGTCTTAAGAAATCAAGCTGTAAAACTATCACTGAGAAGAATAGAGCATCTAAACTGAGACAAGCATTTTCCAAGCATTTTTGGAGTGGGTCAGTCCTTTAAATATGAATTAAGGGGAAGTGCTGCAGAATAAATACATTCATGAATTACCTCTTGTTTGCCCCTTTTCAGCCCTTCTTCTAGTTTTCCCACAGTAAGGTGGAAGGGTCGACTGCTTTTGCCATCGGCCTGGAAATAAAAAACAACAAGACAACAACATTCAAATTGGACAACTGACAAAACAGCTTACTGAGCGGGATCACACGATGCAGTAAGCATTTAAATGTGAGCTTAAATGTATATGATCAGTACAGCACAGAGTACATAAACAGCAAACCTTTTAAACACAAGCACAGAGCAAGCACTGAAAGTAAATCAGGCTCTGTATTCCTACCTCGCAGTCCAGAGGGACATGGAATAGTTTCACATCACTATATAAATGTAGATCATCGGTGATGCTGCCGTAGAAAGGAGTAGGAATGAGAATGGCATCTGCAACATGAAATACACAATGACCACCGATATACAAACACATACATCAAGACCCATATGAGCTACTATTTAGGTCAATAGTGGTCATTTTCATTGCTGATGTAGAAGCAAATTCAACAATTTGTAAAATGGAATTAATCTTTACTTTAAAATGATCCATGTTGGTAGTAAATAGACGAACATGGGCTGCTTTTGAGGCTTATGATTTTCAAAGCGCTTATATTGCAAAACAAATATGTTACATTGCTTTAAATGATGCCTGCTTTCCGTGGCACTAAAGATTAGGCAATTTATACAGTAGCTGCCCAAATAAATAAATAATTTAAAATGTGTTTTGTTTAAATGATTATGTGACAACTTCCACATTCTATTATATTCATACAGTGATCATTTATAATACAAAAAAGGACTTTGTTGTTGCTGTTGTTATTGTGCACATATTTGTATTCATGCAGTATAGCATTGGATGTATTGTGTGTGTGCATTGTGAATCTACCTTTAGGGTCACAAATGACTGCAGCAATACACGAGAAGAGGGAACTACATCCATTCATCACCACAACCTGAACACAAACACACACACACACACAGTTATTAAAGATCCAATTAAGGCACTGAAGGAGCTCTGATAAATATGCAATAAATGTATCCACCTGCTAAACAGCCATTCAATACATCTGCAAATTAAGTTGGTTACCCCCCCCCCAAAAAAAAACTATGTTTGTTCAGTTGCAGCATTTAGCGTCTTTATAATCATTACAGAGATAATCAGATAAATTCATTGAACATATTACCTTTGTTTATGAGCATACATGGATGTAATCAGAATGTCTTCTATATATATAAAACAAAATATGAATAAAACATTTATAAAAGACTTATTTGTCAGTTATTTCATAATTTGCTGGACATATGTATCAGTCATGGGATGGGAACCTTCTTTACACATATCACATCAATCCTGTTGGACTAGTTACACAAAAAATAAAAAAATAAATGTTGACTGCATACGTTTGTTAAAGCATACAGCTCTACCAATTCATTGGTTGATACATTTTGACTGTTTTAAGTCTGTTACTTCGTTCTTATCCGTGAAATGTCTGATGTTGTTTCTAATTTTTGTTGTTTGAGCTTTTATGTGAAACGTTTATGCTGGCGTCATAAAAATAAATGAAACGCCTTTGTCTCTTTTGACTAAGAAACACAATTAAAAGCTGCAAGTCAGTCAATGTGCTCCAGTCCCTTTAATTTACCTTAACAACAAATGCATTGTTCCATTAAAGAAGTTTAAAATTAAAAGTTCTGCCTCTTTTTACATGTGAAAAAGCAAACAATTATTGGACGCAACATGCAATCTCCAGTCAAACGTGCAACTAGTCATTCTGAAGAATAGTTTTAAATCATTAATGTATCGGGAGAATTGTAGCGCTGCATTGTGGTTCAGCTGGTACTGCAGTAGATGTAATAATGTTCAGTAGTTTAAACTCTTGGAGATTAATATAGTTTACCTTTTGTCCAGTATGTTGAGAGTAAAGTCGCATTATGAGCTGCCCACTATCTACAGTAGGGCTGTCAAAATTGCTCAAAAATGACGTTCGAATATTCCCTTTAAAAAAACACATATATTCGAACATATTCGAAGTTGCGCATTAGGCACGTCAATAACAGGACAAATTAATACAACGAGACATAACTACTTGTATAGGTAATTTATTTAAGTTTAAACATATTTAACAACATATTATCTACACGGAAATAAGTAAATGAACTAATGGCCAAGACCGCGGACCTCTCGCTCGCTCGCACACACGCACTCTTTCTTTCTCTTTCTCTCTCTCTCTCTCTCGCTCCCGCACCGTTGCGCTCTCTGCGCATAGCGGTTTAAATGAACGACAACAATAAACGAATGCTGAGTGCTGATCAAGAGTTTTGTGCAAGCAATTTAAGGTTGCGATTCTTGTCCCAAATATGGCTTCATTCAGTGATTGAAACACCAGCAAAGCAGACAGTCGCGCCGCTGTTGTGTGTGTTTCTTTTTTTTTTTGACATTCGAATATTCATTTTCACATTCGAATATTCGGTTTTTAACAACTATTCGAATATATATTCGAATATAGAATATTCGTTGACAGCCCTAATCTACAGTCATAATATAAATGCTGTACAGTATTTTCCTCTCCCATGTCATGGAAGAAAAGTAAATACTGTCGTCTTACAGAATGTAAATTTGATGAAGAACCTCTGAACTGTGTCAACTGCAAATACTGTGAGTATTATTAGGTTGTAACATTTTCCACCACTATTTATTGGCTTTCCACAAACTGACTTTTGTTTTCTCACACCTTCCATATACATCGTTCAGCATCATACTATATTATATAGTTTATTTAACCAACTGTTGACGTAACACGTGTTAAATCCCAGCATCAAACGCAACAATCTCCACTCACGTTGTCAGCTTTCAGTGGGTTTGGAGAACGACAGTAGTGAGTCAGGAACTTTGCAACTTCCTCTCTCAGGCTGAAAGAGAAACAAGGTTATAAAACGGCCTCAGTTTGAAACTAGTTAAAATTAGGTCCGACATTAGAGGCACTTCCACAAGAAGTTTAAAGCTTGGGATAGCCTTCTGTTAATTTTGTACTATAGGCTTGACATAATCTGCAGAGGATAAAATAAAATCTGCCTCCAAATTAATTGCACTTTCATGGAGACCAAATCTAAGAAGTATCGGTATCAGTACTCGGTATCGACAAGTACACAAATAAAAATACTCGTACTCGTATCGGTTTGTAAAAAAGTGGTATCGCTGCATCCCTAGTTAAAATATAACTTTACTATGAGCCACTCGGCTTTGCTGGAAATGAAGGTCCAGTTTAATCTCTTACAATGTGTGTCCCCTCCAGTCTGAATACTGCAACAAGGACGGGCTAACATATAGCATGTCAGGCTTGGTCAGCTGTAGTAGAGAAGAAAATGAAATTAATTTGTGAATGCAAGCAGAATAATTTACATTACCAGCATGTGATTTGTTAATCTTACCCGTTTATGAAGGAGATCATAGCAGAGCTTGTTTTCACTGGTACCCATGTTGATTATACCCTGCACGTGAGAAAAAGAGATTAGACATTTTTTGTTGTTATGGTGTCCTTTTTAGCCACATGAGTTTTCTGACGGCTGTAACTGGTATTTTTTTCATGACTCAGACTCACATCTGGGTTCTCTGTGTCGTGGTGTTTGTCTGTTGCATATTGGCTAAAGCCCCTCTGGAGAATGCTTTGATTTTGTCGGATGCTGTTGCCACGGTTGGACAGGTAAACGCTTTCGCCGAGAGTTCCTGCAGCTCTCAGCGTTGCCAAAACATTCTGGGGCCTTTCGCAGGCCTTTACAGATGTAGGCAGTGTTGATCTTAAAGTTGCCTGAGTGGAAACCGCCTGTGTAGTGGGAGTTTCTGAAGGCGCCTGAGATGAAGACGACGAGACAGAGGTGGTGGCTGCGTTCATCAGTGATGCTGACAGATGAGCTAGGGGTGAGAAGGACGGGTCGGTGGGTGTGTTTGCGGAGGCCGGAGCGCCCTCTCTGACAGCAGCCAACGCCCCTGTGAGCATGCTGAACAGGCGGAGCTCGTGCTGGCGCTCCTGTTCCGCCCTCCTCTCCTCCCGCTGTTCCCTGCGCTCCTCGGCCTGCAACTCTCTCTCCAGCCGCGCCTCCTCCAGGGAGAGGAGGCGCTCCTCTGCTGACTGCTGCCACTTCAGGAAGCTGGCCAGGGCTTTGTCCAGGCTCTTTTGACCGCCGCATCTTGCAGCCCCGTGGCCCCACGAGAATTTGCCACCCAGGCGACGCTTCCTCTGTCTCACAGAGTTCGTCGGATGAGAAGACTTCGCACTGGGCTGCTCAAATGTGTCCTGTGGCACAGGACCACCAACAACCTGGGTGGTATCTGTGGCCAAACAGGCAATGTTCAGGTCACTAAAACCTAGGGGTATGAGAAAGGAAAAATAACTTTTAAATGACATATTACTTTCTAACCTTGTGGCAATTACTTTGATAGTGCTTTTAGAACTCAAAGTATTTGGAATGACAACCTGAAGGTGAGATTATTGCATTTGCTGAGCTCTCTGCTCGACCCAGAGAGTCCTCCGGCCCCAGTAGAGACTGCCCATCTGTTTCCTGGTCATCTCCAGATCCATAGTACATCTCGGGGGGAGCAACGCCTGAATTCAGCATGCTCTCCTCAACATCTTCACATTTAATATCCAGTGGATCTCCAGCTTTTGGAGGCTGACCAAACAGAAAGCCACCTGAGGAAGTGGGACCAAAGGCCCCCGCTGGAGCTCCTTGCAGGTACGCCTCAGGCCCACCCTGGCTCTGAAACACCTGTTGAGCTATGACCGCTCCGCCCATGGAGGAGTAGGTGATAGCCGGTCGGTTCGCCAGCACCCTGTCCATCACGTCGTAGAACTTCCAAGACCTCATTTTGTGGTTGTCCTTAATGCGGCGGTACTCCAGCTTCATCTTTTTGATCTTCTCCCTGCACTGGTCCCCTGTGCGGTAGATGCCTTTATCGCGCAGAATGTGGGCTATGCGGTCGAACACACGCTGGTTGCGCAATGAACTCTCCAATTCAATCTGGACCGACTCGTCGGACCACAGCTGGAGCAGCTCCACTATCTCCGGGTCGGTCCAGTTGCTGCCTCGCTCATGCCTCCTGCCGCGGAAGTCCATCCTCTTAAGTTACAGGGACGGGTTCTGCAACACAAGAGGGCGGAACAATATAAAGGCACATTAGCGACAACCTCTGTGTCGGAACATCTCGATGCGACGTTTCTCAAACTGGTCACGTGCCCAGAGTTTATTTAGCTAAGCAATACATGCACGATAGGTACCCACTTGTGTTCTCTGACCTTCGCTTTTCGGGAGCAGATTGTTTTGGGGCAGTCACACGTGACACCCGGGTAGGTGGACTCATGACACGGTCGGTTAACGCGGTTTAGCCTGCCTTGAAATGGCAGAGCTTTGTTCAGCCGGTGCTAAGATATATACTTCATTATTAAGAGCGAATTGGTCAGAACTTGGCGAGACGGGGAATTGCCCATACGTCCATGGAACAGACGAGTACAAAAACATCTACATCCGGGTTGACGGCACATGCGTGCTGTCCTTATTCCGGGATAACTTTGGCCCGTGCTAAGAGGAGCGCTGCTGAAAGCGGGCTGTGTTTCACTCGTACCAGTCTGTGAGGTCTGTGAGAGGAGCTTTGTGTTATGGCCCCCTCTACCGTGCGGTGTGCCTCTTTCACTCGTGCTTGTAAGTTGGACAGAAGTCCAGAAGATGCCGCTCACACACAGAGGCACAAACTGTCGCTCTGGAAAACAAGGACGTGTGTTTTGGGTACACGCGCAGCCCAGTGATTCCCGTATAACTATACATTAACGACGTTAGTGGTTCAAATCAACGCAAACTACCATTATACTCATAATACAAGTCCTGCCCTACCATTAGCGTAGCAATATTTGAAGCTTTGTAAATCAAGATAATCCCCTTGTATAAATGTATACGTTTACTGTTGCACTTCATTGATTGGTAATGTAATATAACACCACACTAATTATAGTTAATACATTTAACCTGCTTGTGAAGGTTAACTGTTAATGAAGAACATTAAGTGGATAAACGTGACCTTAGATAAGTGCATTCCTATATTTTAGCTATATAAAAACACTCACCCGCCCCTCTCGACGACCGCGGTAAGCAAATGAAGCGCACGTAACCGTCTAGTCGGCCCCAAACGTGACGTATTTCCTGGAGAAAATCGTTTGTGGCAGTTTGTTGTGATCTTCATACAGTAGTGAACCGTTATATTGTATTGGCACGCGGACCCCATCATTCTCCATTTTTTTCTCCATTCCGTGTATTTATTTTGTGTGTGATTTAATGCCAGCTTCACGTTACCCGAGGCAGCAAAACATGTAATGTGAAACAACTGAACAAAGCCCAGTAAGAAGAAGCACCGGGCACAATATAACAACCCTGGTGGAAGTTGGTGGAGGGGAACAAGCGAGACCGGAGAGTTGGACTGAGCACCTGGAGGAGGATGGGCGTGATCGGGTCGCATCTTTATTCATCTCCTGGACTAAGTAGAGGACACACCGCCTCAGGTTAGATGTAAAGTTGGAAGTCAAACCTCAGGAGAAAGAAGAGAAGAAGATAATGAGAAGGCAGGACGCTTCGTTTTCTTATTGGCATCTTAGTTTCTGTTAAAGGCACGAGTTAGATGCGTTCAAAGCAGGGCGGGGAGCTGTGGCAGAGTGGGTGGGAACAATGGGAGTATTTGCGGAGAGCATGACGGCTTGTTTTGCATAAAGTCTCTGCCCAGCGTTGCCGACAGCTCTCACCAGTCTTCCCAGTCAGGTAAACACTTCCCCAGTGCGGGTAACAGGCGTACTCAATTGAATATAGGTGGATCTTTTCTTTATTGGAGGAGACATGACTTGACCGGCTGGTCCGCAGCAGCGCTTCTTCGCTGAAGTGTATTGTTGGTAAGATAACGGCATGTTTGTTGTAACTCTTGTATTTACTGTGCAGTTTTTTTCTGCAGCATGTTTGTTGCGTTTGATTCTGTTTATTCCGATTTTTGTTCTCTCTCTCTCTCTCTCTCTCTCTCTCTCTCCCTCCCTCTCTTGCGCACAGGCTCGTACATTTTTTTCAATTAGTTTTACCTCTCAGGCGAGGCAGAGATTGTTTAGACCACTATTCATACTCACACTGACATCCGATATTTGTGTCTATTTTAAGAAAGGTAAAGTGTGCTCAGTTTGAACCAACAAGCGGGAAAACCTCAACTTTTATGAATCTATCTCATCCTATGTTGTCCTTTTGATTATTTTTGTTATTTATTTATTTTATTTACCTCAAGTGCAACTCCCAGTGGGATCTCAACAAGGGAGCAAGTCAAGGTCACTAGCTTTTGAGGAAACAGAACTGCTCTAAGCCTCCTCCTCAATTGGATTACACTACCTCATCGTATCACATATTACCCTATGAAACAAATATTTTATACCTGTTTTTGTTGGCCCTAAATCTTGTCCATGTCAGTTAATAGACCAAAGCTATTAAAAAAAGATGCTCCTATGTTTATGTTGCTGGAGGAAGTCGGACTGTGTGGTTCACATGCACACCTCTCCAGCTCTGTTGATTCATCACCAGCGCTGCGTTTAACAACACTGGTAATCCTTCAATAGCAAACTCTTAGGAGCACACATTTCTATAAGAAGCATAAAATAGGAATCCATTGGAGGAGAGAGATAAGTAGGAAGTCCCACTTTTCAATAATATAATATATATATATATATATATATATATATATATATATATATATATATATATATATATATATATATATATATATATATATATATATATATATATATATATATATATATAATCAAAATATATAAATGAGGGCCGAGAGTGTCTTGGATGAGAGGAAGTTTGACACAGGGAACAATGCCAAGATTCAGATAGCTGGATCTCTCTGCCGGACATTACTTACAGAATTGATTCTTGCTCCTGGACACATTGCTGCTGCCCTAGACAACATTTTTATCAGGCTTTTCCATCTCCGCCGCTCGTAGGCAGTGGGAGCAAAGATGGATCAGGCTGTAGTGGCACTCAGTCAGGGCGTTCTCGCTCACTTCAAAGTGTGTGTCTGACGATCGACGCACAGCTCACTTCTAGCTGTACGGCGCTGTCCTGTCAGAGCACAACATGCCTGTGCAATCCCTCTGGTTTTCCAATTGCACCCTGACTTGGAGCACTTTTCCCTCTCAGGAGAAGATGCTTAGCTGTCATTGGTCCTTCACAAATGCTGCAGTTCTCTCCTGTGCCTTGGTTTTCTGTGAGAGTGCAGCCCAGAGCACATGGTGGGTGTTGATTTGGCTGGTGGGCAGTCTGAAATGGAGCTGGAGTGCTGCATATGGTCTGCCACAGCTCAGAGTGCCTGCCTTTGCCAATGGAAATCGCCTGTTCACCTCCATCAAGAGTAGATGTGGGATTCTGTCACATAGTGCTTATTGCGTCTCTCCAGAGAGATCCAATGGAGACAAACTTAACTGAGTGCATATGCTGCACATTTGCGCTTTCAGACATGTTCATATAAGCGTAGGCCTCTGCTGATGTTCACTGAGCAGTTTCTCTGTGGCAGTTAGGGTTCAAGTGTTTTCCTGGTCATACAGATTTTCCAGATGGATGGGAAAATTGAATTGGCAACTTTCCGCTCTCTAACCCAGTTCTCTAAACTTAAAAATGTTTTGAATCCAGAGCTGGGATATACTTATAAAATGAAATATTAGAAGGTGCTGGACTCGGTGCCATGATATTGATAGTTTGGTGACATTATCGGTTTGACTGGTGGTCATCATGAATAATCTGTGATATGTCAGTATCAGCCAACAATGAACCGTGTGTGTTCAACATATTGATATAGCAACATATTGGTATTAATGTGACCATATTGATATCACTGTATCTTGCAAGATTTCTGCGCACTCAATTTAAAGCTGTCTGGCTCGTCACCTAAAAGCTATTGTTCCTGAAAGCTGCATGTCTGTAGAATATCCAGCAAGGCTCTACGCAAATGATGACATCAAGACAATAAATAATACACAGTGTTGATGCTTTGCAGATCCATCACTCCGTGGTTAGCTTGTACTTCACTGAGCAGCTACACCGGAACGGTTGGGGGGTGAAGGGCGTTCTCCTCAAACGCACCTCGGCTGTCGCTGCTCTAGCAGAGGCTTGGTGATAATTCAATAAGATGATGTAACGTCTTTATGTGTGTTACACAATTGTGCTCATCGAAATTGGTAACACACATACTAACTACAATTTCTCAAAAAATCTGATTAAATGTGATCTGATCAAATGTGATAATTCAAAGTAGCTGCCATGTGTTAAGTAATTAATTGCTCAAATGCTCATTATGAATTTTCTTGACGGAAAGTCTCAGCCGGCAGAACTACCTGTTGGTGTTTCTGCTGCTGCTGTGTTTCATAATAGAGACAGTGTTTTTTTGAAAAAACATAATCTTTGATCAACTATTTCTCACCATCCTTATCGCCGTGAGATACTGACCTACGTTTTGAGTTCTGTCAATAGCTTGAAACAGAAGGTTGGGAATTAATAATTCAAAGCTGTCGTGTTATTTCAGCAGACCACAGGTCAGCTATCCACCCCTGCATTTCCACCGGCTCACTTGCGTGTGCCGCTAATCTCGAAAGAGGTTATGCAACTGATTTTCTATTTCCGTTGCAGTTTAGATCCTAAGGTCTGAGGTTCTCCAATTGTTTGGAGGTTGAAGCTTCATCTCAGTTTCAGGCCATTGATGTATATTGTAAGAGTATGCAGCCTCTTGGTAACTCCTCTCCAAGCTGTGTTTTGAGAGGTGTTTTGGGCGTTATTATGTGCTTGTTATTTTCTGCAATGCCGTGTGGGGGAGGGATACCCCCTTCTCTCTCCTCCTCGCTCTCTCCATCTATTCCTCCCTCTCCCAGCCCGCTCGGTGACAGCAGACCCCCTGCTCCTGTTTTTGTGACTCCAGCATAGCATCTAATGAGCTCAGAAGAATTGCACCACAGGAAGAGTGACAGCCCCTGGTCATGTTTCCACCACCTCTCCTGCTGCTCTCCAATCCACACCCACGTATCTGCGCAGCCACAGTATATATTCAGATTCAGCGAGCTTCTCCTCTTTGAATAGTTTGGATGTGCGTAACTCCCGGAAGCAATTGTTAGGGTGAAATGAAGGTCGAGGGCAGTCTCCTTTTGCTAGTAAAAAAGTTCTGAAATGTTTCCATGTTTCCATTTCGCTACTTTTTCTAATTGCCCACTGCCAAGATATAAGCGTTTTTTCAATTAGAATTAGTAGGTTTTATTTTCCAAGTTCACAAGAACAAGACATTATTTGACTGGACCCATATTAAGTGTGGAAAATCAATATGTATGCACTCACTGAAAGGAGTTTATTTGACATGATCCAAACCAAAGCAATAGTATGAAACCTCACCCCTGTTTCCTAAGAGTATTCCAAGGCCACACTGTTTCTCGGTCTTATCGTATGCATGTATTGTATGTCTGTGGGTAACATCGTCATATCCCTGAAAGGTTCCCCAGTATGACTGGACACGTTGCTTCTGGTCTGTGCTGCCATGTGTCGTAATTGTTGTTATATGCCGTCTATATTGGGGTCAGGAGAGGAAGAGACCTGGCAACGAGGTGAACTGCCACCCAACAATTCCTTAATTGGAATGAACTATGAAAATACACAGCTTTTTTCTTTCACCTCCAATGCCTAGGAGGAGTCCAAACACATCCAGGCACAGTCAGTGGAACAGTCTGTTCTACAGCAGGTTTGCCTTACCTTGCAGAATATAGGCTCCCGTTGTTTTTAAAAAAAAAAATCCATTAACAAGACTGAAAGTCTAATGCTCCATAGCAGCCCCTTAAAGCCTGCAATGGTCATCAAACCCCACAACCTGAAACAGTTTGACACAATGAACACCATACTGAGGGCTTTCTGCCTCAAGGGAGTGGGGATAAAAATGTTAATTTGTCCTCAGTGTGGCAATAGACAGAGGAAAAGACCACATGGTAATTGGACTTGAGATGGTTTATCTCCTCAGGAGCCTAAAACTGCTGAGCAAAGATCATCAAAACCTGTATTCATATATCCATATATCTTATGAGCACAACAACAGTATGGCGGTATGAGACCAGCTCCATTAAGTGCTCAAAATGAAGAGCTCATCCTTTAGGAAGTATGAATGTGATCAGCCACTTTTATTGCCCCTTCGTACTGACATATTCAGACATCACTAGATATTCAAAAACATACTGACTAGAGCAACCAGCAATCAGTCCCTGTACGCGCCAGCTTTCCCCCATCGTTCTTCTCTTTTTACCTGCTAAAAAGGTTTAAATTGGAAATTCAGTTCCTTTTGAATTTTTAAACTTCCCAGAAAATCCAGCGGAAAGTCAAAAGTGAACACAACAGACTTACATTTCCTCAATTCAAAAGGCTTAGACTGAACACTTAAAGTAGCTCCTATTTCTTTTTAAATCAGTGTAACAGGGATTCACTCCCCGACTGGCACAATGATGCCACATTGGTGGGATCAGCAGTGGAACTGGACAGGCATGTAGACCTGCATTACCTCCCTCCTCTTCATCTTTCTTGTAGATGGGCCGATATACTTAGCAGATTCCCCCACCGTATCATCTTCCTCTCACTCCGAGTCCGTTAACTTCCCACAAAGCTTTTCCTTTTTACGTGAGACTTATGGACTTCTTTCCTACGACTCAAAGAACGACAAATCAAAAGCCTGCAGAATGCCTCAACCTGAAAAATCTTCTTCCTTTCAACATGTGCTCAAATCATGGTCCTTTTTCTTCTCGCGCTTGTTATTTTACTATTCAATAAAAATAAGTGGCGAATTAAAATGTTGAAATACCCTAAACCTAAGAGCAGTGTCTGAGCGAGTGGCCTGGTCGCCACAACTACTCTGTGTGTGTGTGTGTGTGTGTGTGTGTGTGTGTGTGTGTGTGTGTGTGTGTGTGTGTGTGTGTGTGTGTGTGTGTGTGTGTGTGTGTGTGTGTGTGTGTGTGTGTGTGTGTGTGTGTGTGTGTGTGTGTGTGTGTGTGTGTGTGTGTGTGTGTGTGTGTGTGTGTGTGTGTGTGTGTGTGTGTGTGTGTGTGTGTGTGTGTGTGTGTGTGTGTGTGTGTGTGTGTGTGTGTGTGTGTGTGTGTGTGTGTGTGTGTGTGTGTGTGTGTGTGTGTGTGTGTGTGTGTGTGTGTGTGTGTGTGTGTGTGTGTGTGTGTGTGTGTGTGTGTGTGTGTACTGGTTTGCTTGAAGCTCGTCCTGTATTGCAGCAACACTGTATATCATTATCATACATTACCATTTCAAGTCTGAAAAAGTAAAAGAAAAAACCTTCTGTTTTCAGCAGAACCCCTGTCTGTTTGATCTAATATTATAATTTGTTGCACATTTATGAAAAAGTGCTTGTTTGTTTGACAATGGACTGGTGAGCTAAGCATGATAAGGCCTGTGGGTGTGCTGCTTATTTTAGTTTCAGTTTTGTGAGTTTGCTTTCTGAATGGCACCAGCAGTAGGTAATTCAGGCCCAAGGGTGACCCAGTTAAGAAGGCCATGTTTGTGTTTAAAGCCGTCTCCGTCCTCTCATCTCTAGGACACTGTTCTACTTTGCTGCTGTGAGGTAGAGCAGCCCCATTCTGCCCGGGAAGCAGTGACAGACGGACAGGAAGGCTGCCCTGTGAAGTGTGCTCCTTTTCATGGATGCCAGGGTGGCCCTGCTGCACTTATGGACAGTCCTTGTCCTCCTGACGGCACAACTGAAGTGGATTGATGCTGCAGAGGTCTACACCAACGCCTGGGCTGTCCAGATCAATGGGGGGCCAGAGGAAGCGGACCGCATCGCCAGGGAACACGGTTTCATCAACCACGGCAATGTAAGTCCTTCTTAAACACAAGTCTGTGTGTGTGCGCGTGTGTGTGTGTCTCTCGTACTCAATAACTACATATGTCACTGCATGTGAGACTGTATCCATACACAGCGGCGGCCGGTGAACATCAGTGAATACAAAACTATTGTACATCAAAGCTGAGCATCAGAGAACCAGACACGACCCCTCCAGGCAATCCTGTTTTTGCAGCAGATTGCAAAAGTACGGCCCTCTCCCCTTCTCGTCTTTTAAGTGGGGCATGTATGACTTCCAAACACACTGGCAGACAGTTGTGTTTACAGAGCAGTGTTGGGAATAGACAGGAATAACACAGCCGTTATTGCAGGGTCTTTAGGAGGGCGGTTCTATTTAATCAGGATGCAGGTAGTTTAGTTTTTATTGCCACCTCTTCAGTGTCTGCTTTTGGTATTGCCAAAGTAATTTTAATTAAATTAGCTGTTGTGTCATAGAGTTAGCAGATAGGCGAAAGAGAAATAATTTGAAGCGGTGAAGAATAGAGGGGGGGGAAGTCGTCTTGACTTATTTTCTCTGCGGTGTGTTAAGTCACTTGAATATCAAAATGCTTCAAAGGCTAAGCTTTTCCATATTTGTGCTCAGCAGTTGACAGTGAGTCGCTATGAGGTACCCTCTTCCCCTGTTGCTCCACTTGTGACTTTACTTCATTTGCATGTGTCTTTGTGGAGCTGCCTGGGTGCTACACACGCCAGTGAACAGCCTTCTGGATTACTTCTTAGGAATATGCGTAGGAGGTTCTGCATAACCCCCCATCCCCCCTTAAATAAAGAGGATTTTCTAAAAGAAGGGTTTGCAAATTTAATTCGGGCTTATCTTTGCTTTTTTTTTGTCACCGATAGAGCCTTTGTCTGGAGTGCAAAGCCAGATGTTTTTAGTCTCCATGTTATCATAGAGAACAGTTGTCACATGGATTTACAGATGTGTATCATTATTAAAGGACCTTTATTGTCCAGAATCATTATATTAAATTGTATTCATGTGACTTAAAGTGCAGCTTGTTTGAGGGACAAACGTTCGGTTTGGATCTGGAGTTCATTGTGTTGATCTGGAGCGTTGTTCCAACAGTGGAAACGCATTGTCCTTTGTACATTAGGCAGAATGGCCCCTAACAGACTTTTACTCCTAATTACTACGGTGAATTCTAAATGGAGAATAAATCTCTAGTCTTAGTGAATTGGGTAAAATTAAATGTTAAATATTCTGCTCACAGAGCACACATACATATTCTAGACAAATGTCCAGGGACATGATTCTGTGGAGCAAAAAAAAGAGAATGTGATCACTTTCTCTAAAAAAAAAAAAAAAAAAAAACTTTTAAGGCTTTCTTCCTCCAGTTTATCTGTCCTTCCCTCATGTCTTCCAAACCACAAAGACATCAGCCTCTATTCTGCCCCTTAGACCACAAAATGAAAGCCCCCCCCCCCCCCCCTCATGTTAATTTGTGATGAGTAGAGTGACAGCGGGTCTACGATGGGCTGATGCCATATGGCAGCTTTTCATTTGAGTGCATCTGACATAAAGCCACTCTGGACCCCGAGCAGAAGTGTTGCTTCAAAGTGGGCCCTAAAAAAAAGAGACTCACCTCTTCCTCGCCAAGCAACAGGTCCTTTCTGTGGTTCTCACCTCAGCCCACAAGATGTCTGTCTCCATTACAAATGTGGAAGAAACACTATAGTGGAGCTCCTATATGCACTTTTGATGTGAGAGGGAGACATTACAACAGTGGATACAGATGTCCCTGCAAGTTTAGAGATGGTGATGATGGACAATAAGAAAAGAGAGAAGTAGAAAAGAGGGGAGAAAGATAATTGACAATTTCCCATTGGGAAAATAAGAACGGAGTATAGTATTAAGAACCAAGAAGCTTGACTGCAGGATGACTGGAAGGGTGAAATTTTGTATTATCCACTGTCTGAAATTAGATTTTGTGCGAGTACATCTTCAGTCATTGTTTCACAGAGGCACCCAAATAAGTTTTATTTTGGTCTCTATTCCCTAAGTGAGTACTATGAGAACAGATGATGATCAGGAGTTGTGCAGTGTGGGTTATGTGAGGTTGTGTATGGCTGGGGGCCTATAGGGGAAATGGCTTAGTCATTTTTACGTCATCCTTGGTTGTTCTACAGAGCCCTCGGAGAGATCAAGGAGGCTGATGTAGCCTATAATCAGGAGGTAATGGGATTTTTATCACTAATGTGATTACGGGATCATCACGTAACTGATTGTTTGTTCCCTGCAGTGTTCAGAAATGCCTTATTGTCTCGGTGTGTCTTTAAGTATTTGCAGATACACATATTATGCTTCATTTTATTTGAGTGGGAGTGAGGGGAAGAGAGCATGTGGGTGTTTTGTGAGTGCGTGTGTGCGCACACATGTGTTCAACACCAGTGTTCAACCCCAGTGTTTGAGTGTAAAAGTCATCCATCTTGCCGGTGTGCATCGGCATTCTACAAGTTGCCAGAGTGTTGTTATATCTGTTTCTCTGTAATTTGTTCAATAGTATGTGTTGTTTCTTTTCTTCTAATAATGAATTTGTATCCGCGTTGGCGTTCCAGACCAGGGTTTAGAGCTGAATGTCACTTTGTGTTCTTGGTGAGCAGTCAGAGTCATTGTTTTTATGAGGATGGGCAGGCTCTGTGGGCGATGATAGACTGAATCCCCCCGCTTTGTGGAGTAGATGTCTAATGCCAGATCTCTCTCTCTCTCTCTCTCTCCCTCTCTCCCTCTCTCCCTCTCTCTCTCTCTCTCTCTCTCTCTCTCTCTCTCTCTCTCTCTCTCTCTCTCTCTCTCTCTCTCTCTCTCTCTCTCTCTCTCTCTCTCTCTCTCTCTCCCTCCATCTTTCCATCTTATCTTGCTCTCTTTCTATTTATAGCTAACGCACTCCATAATTTGGCTATAGTGTAAATGGGACCGGATATAAACAATGCACATGTTATCTAACCTCCCACTCTATACTCCACCGGCCATGTTCTTCTTCAAAAGCTGAAGGAAAACAGTCGGCTGGCTCGTATGATGCAGAGGCGAAGTGTTTTGACTGCAGTCACCCTGTGTCGGTCGATTGTACTATAATATTCCTTCAGAATTCAATATTCCTGCTGAAATTCTAGCTTTATTGGCACTGTTTCACAATTTTTATAACATCCCAGCTAGGGCTGGGCGGTATACCGTTTCAACCGGTATACCGGTGTCAAATGTAGTACGGTATGACTTTTTCACATACCGGCACACTGGTGCCCAGCCGTAATCACTGAAGAAGCGGTCGTAGTTATGTGTGTTACGTGCATTGAGTTAGAGTCAAGGTTTTAATTTTATAACTACAATTAATAACCCGCAACTAACGCTCTTTAACAGGGCACAACACCACAAAACAACAGTTTGTGACACATAAACAATTTGTAACATTAATAATTGTAATTTTCTTTTTATTTACTCCGCCGAACTGCATGCTGGGTACAGCCCGCCCACTATCGCAGAAAGAAGAAACTCCGTCGCTACATTAAAAAACGGAAAAGAGCGATGCAGGAGGAACAAGAGAGAGCAGAGATGCACCAACACAACGTGTTGCCCAGAGAGGAGCTGTGTCTGCTGGCTGGAGGGTTTGAAAAGTCTGACGTAGTTTAGAAAACGATGTATTGCAAAGAAGCTGAACCTGGAGGGACTTAGGACCCAGGGGAATGCAGGTGAAAAAAACCTGGAAGAGACAGACCGGAAGTCACGCCACACAAACGGCTGTTCACAGCTTGCTGGGCAGTTGCGAGCGAGTTGGCCAGCGAGCGGTGAACAACGAGCGGTGAACAGCTGTTCAGGTGGCCGCAGGTCCTTTTCGGCGTCAATAAATTAATTTTAATACCGTGAAACCGCCAGAATCTTACAAAATACCGTGATATGAATTTTTGGCCATACCGCCCAGCCCAAAACGTACACAAACGCACACAGGGTAAAGGCTTTGTGCTCGGTGGGATGCACTGTGCTCCAAGGCCATCGAGCATCACGCTGCATGTGATGCACCAGCCTACTAGCTCATACTCTCTCTGTCTCTTTCTCTGTCTCTCTCTGTCTCTCTCTCTCTCTCTATCTGGCTGTATGAGCTGGACTGGTCACAATAGTTTGGCTTGAGTTCATGTTTCATTGCTTAAAAATGACACTGATGCTTTTAAGAATGCATAAGTACTCTGTGGGTAAGGAGACTTTAATTATATAAAATGTGAGTTTTAAAGTGTGCTTCGTCGGGCTCTCTTGGGTTGGTGTGTGTGTGTGTGTGTGTGTGTGTGTGTGTGTGTGTGTGTGTGTGTGTGTGTGTGTGTGTGTGTGTGTGTGTGTGTGTGTGTGTGTGTGTGTGTGTGTGTGTGTGTGTGTGTGTGTGTGTGTGTGTGTGTGTGTCAGTCCATTTGTTGTCCTCATTTTAAGTTAAGAGTTTATTAAAAGGAACATCAAAAGTATCTTCATCTTACTCTCTGGTTCTCCATCTGCGCCTGTTGTTGTCTCTCCAGTGCGTATTTGTTCTGAGGTGTTCATATCCTTTGCCACTCTAGTTTCACTCCTAGACCCATACTTCACTGTTCTGCAGCAATGCCTGCACCTGCAGTATTTGCTGTCTTCTATTTCCCCCAGGACTTTGAAGGGAAAATGAGGAGTGCCTCTATGCATAAAAGCTCTGAAGTCATGCCGTCGGCACTAACAAATCACAATGAAAGAGTCTCCAGTGGTGTTAATATATTATAATGATACCTGGAAAATATTCTCAGAAAGTGTAAAATTATTTTCTTTTGCTCTGTCACGCTAATGTCCCAAGTCATTTTCAGAATGAGCACATACAAATATGAAATATGATTCTTCAATGCTTCATTCTTAAATGGAGCTACACGTGTAAAAGATGCAGCGTCGTTCTTAGTGTCTTCACATTTTCACCTTGTTGGTAATCTTGACTTCATCATTATTAAATCAAAATGTTAATATTTATACAAATTGATTGATTGATTGATTAACATTGCCCAAATTCATTTCTACTCCTGCAGTGCCATTTCCTCCAAAACATCATTAAGCTACATCCAAAGCCCCACACAGATGAGGATCCCCATATACAGACTTAAAATGTCATTTCTCATCAATACTAAATCCATTGAATAGATACTAATCCAATACTAAAGCATCACTAGCATGTTATGTGTACTACCACATTGGACATGTGAATACTATTCCATCTGACTAACTAACATAAACCAGTCTTGTGGCTGCTTCGTATCATTTTTCAAATCACCCTCTATCAAGAGATACAAGGATTTTGAAGCTATAGTTTTAACATGCAGACATTAACATAAATATAATACTTCCCTGGAGTAATGTGTGAGTTAACATGGCACATATTATTTTCATTAACTATATGTTCATGTGTGTGTGTGGTGGTTGGTTATCTGAAGGTCTGGTACAACCTCCTGCTCCTGCTTACCGCCTCACAGCCGTACTCTAAAGCCTTTGTGACTGCCTGCCCGCTGGCACAACAATCCACAGCCTGTTCTGGCATTAGCTTGTCATGGAGAAAATTGCCAGCATATTATTTGCAGTAGGTTTACTCTTGTTTTGCGAGAGGAGGTGGGGAGGGAGGGTAATTTTCTTGTTGGCATAACACACAAATAGTTCTCAAGGCCACTTGGCATTTGAAAAAGTAGTCCTCTTCCTCTTTCTATTTGTACTTTGTTATGTAATGTGAATCAGCCTGTAATGGCAAAAGCCTCCTTCATGCTTGTCTTCTGGTTTTTATCCTGTCTTATATGAGGTATGTAATACCTGCATCATTCTTCTGCCACCTCAATATCCTATAAATTCCAGTGGGAAATGTTGCTTAGCAATCTTCTAATTTGGTTTTATGTCTGCCAATTTTAACCTTTTATCCTCTTTAATCTCTTCTTCTTAAAACTTCCAATATTTGCTGGTTGTTTGTAGGTCTGGGTTCCAGTCTCCCGTTTTCTTTTACCCTCTTTCTCTTTCTCTCTTTCCCCTCTTTCAGTCATCCTCACCTCCCTTTCTTCATCCTCTAGCTTTCACTTTATTTCAGTGTTTACTGAATTGATGGAAGTCTACCTCCTCGTCCCTGAGCTGTCTTTCATTTAAATGCACCACTTCATTAAATGGAGCCTGCAGCCACAGACCTTTTATCTGTTTCCAAAAATGTCTCAGAGAAATAGGTTGGTGCTATGCCAGAGATCCACAGAAACCATTGGTCAAAAGGTGCTCACAACTATGTTTTATACGTAAAACTCATGTTAACTCTTGTTAGGTCTGCTCCTAACAGTGCTTTGGTAACACGTTTGCAGTCAGGTTTCGGACTGGAAGACAAGGAAGGTTCGAAAGAGGGATGCTGTAATTAGAGGGATGGGATGATTCAAAGACCAAGTGGATAAAGTCTGCTCTCTGTATCCTCTGAGATGTGGAGCCAGCCATGCGTGTGCATTGTCTGCCTCATTTCAGGTCTCTTTCCCTCAAGGGGGCCTTTTTAAGACTAGTCACATCCATAATCTGCCCATTATTGATTGAGGGTGGCTTTGAGTAAATGGAAGATGGAAGGTTTATTTTGTAAGACATTGACTTCTGTTCACATGGAGGAATGTGGCGACAATATAATTCAGCCTTGGCTTCAGCTACCACTGCCACCACGTTGTGCTCTTCTTCAGCGACTACACTTCCCTTCCACAGCTGTTCTCTCTGGCAAGGTTTCATACAGTGGAGACTAAACAAGCCACGTCCTAGCATTAAAAACACTTGGCCAAACATTATTTCATATAGCAATACGGGAATGTGATACATTTATATTACTATTGATCCACTTTGTTCAAGAGTTCTAAACATATTTTTTCAGGATCTTGTGAGTCACGGAAAAGATCCTGCATCTTAATCCATTAAAGAGCTCTTTCAGTTTGGGATTTTACAGTGAAGAATATCTCAAATGTCTTTGTTTGCTCTCTTCATCATAGTCTTTAGACCATTTTAAGATTCAAAAAGATTGTACAGGTTACCATGCTATCAGTCCTTGGTGGTCCTTTGCAGTGGATAATGGCTCTATGTGTGTGTGAGCAGAGGTGTAGATCAGATGTAATGTATGTGTGTGTGCAGATCTTGGGTGTAACATCATTCCATAGAAATCCTTGGTTGGTGCATTGCAAATGTTACCGTCAGGGTGTTTGCCTGCAGCGTACGTGCTGCATTCAGGTGTGTGTTGCAGAACAGTTTGTGTATCAGTCCATGACAGCACGATCAGTTTAAAAGTCGGCTGCATAATGTGCAGTCAGATGTGTTTTGATGAAGTGGCTCCGGCTTGTGAAGTCCATCAGACAGACGAGTATCTGCAGACATTTGCAACATCACTGTGACACACTCAGAGAAGCTCCGCCTCTGAATTGCTCTGTCGCCGTGTTTATTGCATCGATGCATCAATTATAAATGATGCCAATTTAATACATGGGTCTGCGAAAAATCTATAATCAAATACCTTTTGAAAACCAACTCATCAAATTGAAATGAAAAGACTCGCTCCATTGCCAGGATTAAAAAACAGAAACTGCCGCTATCGCTGCTACTGCCATTACTGCCACCACTATTGCTGCCTCTGACAGAGACTTGCTGCTAATGTCACTACTACAAAGGCTGCTGCTACTGCTCAGGGTAAAATGTCTGCCAAACCTTGATTGGGCATATGTAAACAATAAAAAAAAATTGTAATAAGTATAGAAGAACCCATTTTGGTTAATCGGTATGAGTCAATTGGTGTTTCCCCAAATGGAACTGAATCACATCAAAAAAGAAAATAAGAATAAACCCTCTTGAAGCAAATTGCCAGCTTGAATATTTGCTTTAAATCAATGCCAGCAATACACACACACACACAATTATTTGTGTGTTCTCCTTTGCAGTTCTACGGTAGAGCTTGGGAGATCATCCCATATTCTTCCCACAGGTTAAAAAAATATGCACAGACCATAAGTCATCTTTGGCTTTCCACGTTGAGAGTAACCTCAAGCATACTGCATACCAAACAGGGATGTTCAATCAATGCAGTTACTCCGTCATTGCCATGTGTTTGTTGTTTTTTTCCACTGTTAACCTAATTCAAAACTCTTTTTCTCTCTTTTTCTGTTAGCATTCTGATCTTGGCTTTGAGAAAATAATATTAGAAATGTAATATGTGCATATCAAGAAGGGTGTGAATGAAAATAAGAATTAGATAGAAAACAATACAGTGTAGGTGAGGGGGAAATTGTTACCCAGAGTTGCGAGTGAGGGATCAGATTAGTGGTCAGCCGGTATTACATTCTGAACACCTCTTTTTATCCCTGCTCCGCTAGAACACCAAACAGAAGAGACGGTGCCGTCTGAGATTCCAAGTGTACAAACGATCTGTAATTTGACTGTGACTGAGGACATGAGAAAAGTTATTAAGGAGTTATTAGTTGTTTCTGCCGTCTGCCCACATGCTGTCTATCATGAAATGGCATATATATTTGGATACATCACAATGATATATTTTATTTGATATTTTAACATTTCATTCAAAACAGAAAGTAATATCCTGTTTGGGTGCTAGTATAATGCCTTGAATTCTGCTTTTCTTTGTAACAGTCAATTTGGCATGAATATTTTAAGAGCCCATGAAATGTAAATCAGATTTCAGTACACATAGATCATTTTGATGAAAGAGAGTTGCTAATCCAATGTACACCTCTGCATTAGAAAGCGTCCTATGGAGCATGCACATCCGAATCGCTGCTGCATCAAAATGCCAAATGAGTCCCTCACTTTACTTGCAAGTGAGTTTGCATGTCAGGCCATTTTCATTATGGATTCCCATTATGCATGTTATTTGTGACCTTTGCCGTCTGTGATCTTCTGCAAAAGACTGATGTAACAATCAAGCACCAGCATGCCATCCTTTTTAATTTTACTTCAAGGTTTGTCTTTTATATAAGAGATGCAAAACAATAATTAAGAATTTCTTTTCTCAATTGACCATGTTCCCTGGCCTCCCTGCTGTGTTCTGCTTTGTTTCAGCGATTGTGGTGGACGAAAAAATTATGTAATCAATAATAAGTAAAAGACGAATCAAGTGAAAGTTGTATTAACCAGCAGTATCTTCATTCCCCTACACAGCCAGGCCCCAGCCCAGACCAGGGCAGTGTTTCCCCTACCATTACATTAGGGGGGCGCCCTAATGTAATGTAACCCTCTGCTCCCCTGTAATTTTCTCTATAGCGCCCGATCACAACAGAAGTAATTTAAGGTTCCCTTTCCTAAAGAACCTTGTTCTTTTATTTAACAAACAAAACCTACTTATGTTATTGACCTTATCTACACAACGGCATGACATTTCTGCCTCTACATGGTCGCAGGTTTACAACTCTTCTCTGCTCTGTATCGCGCACGGCGGAGCTCCGCCCGGATGCGCACAGACACGTGCGCGCACACAGGTGAGCACTGAGCACACTCCCACCAGCAGACAGAGATAGTCCAAAAATATGTCGCGTGAAAATCAGAGCGTTTCTGAAACGCTCCCAGAGTGAAGACCGCTTGCCCATGCGCGAAACACCGAAAGCTGGAAATTTTGCCAAAAGCCGATTAGGTCGTTTTTTCTGCTGTTGCCTTCCTCAAAACAAAATACAGATCTAAGCTCAACATTGAGCATGAATTAAGAGTGGCCTGCAACCCCGTTTCTAAAAGATTTGTAGAGGAAAGCAGCTCATTGCAGCCACTGATACTGATAAAACGTGATGGCTCACACATATCTGCACTCCTTCCGTTTTGTTTTGCAAAAAAATAGCTTATTGTTTTCCACAATAAGCTATTTAGTAGCAACTAAATATTTTTTGCACAGGTAGAACTTTATTTGCATTGTTCTAACAAAGTAATTGAACATTTTATTTGTTTTTGTCTGTTGGAGCAATCTGGTTTACTTTTAGTCCAATTTTCTTTATTCTATTATTTATAAAAGCAAAGTCAAACATTTTGTTATTGTAACAATTCAGCATGGACCATTTTGTTACAAATTTGTTGGGGCGGTGGGGCATGAACATTTTTCTTCCTCCAAAGTGGGCGTGGCAGAAAAAGGAAACACTGCAGTCTGTGAACTTTTCACAGCCTAAAAAAAAAGTCTCATAAACTGATGTGACGCCAGAAAGAAAGTTGTGCTGAGCGAAGTTTGCTTTGTGTTGCAGTAAAAGCAAAAAAAAAAAAAGAAATGACCTTTTGAGGAAAGCAGAATGGAGAAGTAAAAGGTCTGCGAGGCTGGAGATATCGGGCTCCCCTCTGAAGCGTGACACTTGGTCAATTGCGAGCTGATGCGATTTAGCCGAGACAAGACAGAGAGTGATGGTGAAATAGGAAGGCAGCTGGGCCCCCCGGACTCGGGCGCTCTTGGTGATCAGGTGGCTTCTCCCTGGAGTTTACACAAAGTTGGTGGATTGTTTTCTTCCATCAATAACTGTTGACAGTGCACAGTGGCTGCTCTGTCATAGCAGTTATAAGCAAACAGACCATGGGCGGTTCAATGAATAGACCTTTTATACTGCATTTGCACACAGCATGTAGATTTATATACATATGGTGCAGGCTACTCTCTGAAATGTAGGCATTTTAAATGAAACTATGAACAATTGTGTTAGTAGTGGCTAATGATCCTTGCGCAGCCATTAGAGTTCTTCTGGTTGAGAGGATGGATGCTGCCATGCAGCCCCTCACCCGCAGAAAGGCAGTTATGTGTAATAGTTAAAGTATAACACAGCCAGACCATTTTCAGCCTGAATAATGAAGAAGGGTGTCTGCCATGTGGAAAGAATGCCGTTCACACTAGAGGATGACTGCAGAATACTTTTGCGGTGTTCGTTTACCATTTTCAGTCCCCTTTAGAATCCTTTGTGGGCAAAGACAGAGCGCGGAGCCGCATGAGCAGCTCCGGCTAAGATTTAAACGATGCAGAGGTTCTTCAAATTGTATTCCCTAAAATAAAACTGACATGAAAGAATGGAGCAACTGACCCAGAACATACCAGGGGCTCTTCGTTCAAATGGGATTTACAACCTTCTGGCTCTTAGCTCTTGATAAAGAGTTTGTCTCAGATATGCAGTGATTGGAGCTGTGGGAAACGGGCTCTAGAGGGCTGCGGTATTGAGCGCTGTACCTTCTGTTTGTATTCCAATGTACCCCTTAGCCCGCAATGCTTATCTCTTGTGACTCCAAACCTACTTTCTGTTCTGTGTGCAGAAGCCTGCACCAACTAAAAGATTATGATTTATTTTATTTTGGACTGTTTTCATGAACTGATAAAATAAATACAATTTCCTTGATTTATGTATATAACATGGTCGTAATAAGGAGTATTGCACCCACTGCTTAAATGCCACCCCATTAAGAGGTTGGATAGAATAGTGAGCGCTATAAATTTCTAGGCTGCATTATACTGTAATGGGAAAGATGACTGCATTATTTATGTCTACCATGTACACTGGTCGCTTTTGTAAAGCCCCTCTCCATCATACAACTGCCCTCCGTCTTTGCCGCAGTAGTTCTGCAATAGAGGTTGCAGGCTATCTCTTTTAGAACTAATTGTGAATGCTGTAATACAGGAATTTAAATTTTTCAAACAACACCAGTGGAGAAGCCTCAATTTAGCCATAACATAGTACATGTTTTGTTTTTGCCATAACCTCGTTGAGTAACTGCACGGCTCAACCCATATGCCCATATATAACTCGCTATATTTGGACAATGCAGAAAAACAGGTTGGGTTTATTTATCAGGCAAACAGTTGCACTTAAAATCCTGTGTGTTTTGGTTTGACTCTTTTTCTAGGACGAGATGTAACAGTATGACATTTCAAAGCAATCTTATTGAAATCTTTTTTCTTTCTTAATCATGTTTTTCCCCCACAGATTACAGATGTTGTGGCAAGAGTTTCACTTCTGTCTATTTCTTTGAATGAAGCAAAAATAAATGTAACCATTTATTTCCTCAACATTTTTTTTTCTATTTCGAGATGGTTAACATTGTTTTCAGAAAGGTGATGAACAAAGTATGGAGCCCTGGTGACCCACTCAGTGTCACTACATAGAAAACCATATCAACGTCACAGTGACAGACACTGGCGCAAGCCTTTTTTTTTTCTATGTTTACATAAGTTATTGTCTATGTTATTATCTAAATGTTTATGAAAACAAAAAGTTCATAGTATTGCTAATTATTATCAATATGAATGTGTGTATCAGCACTGTTTAACAATACCGTGGTAATACTGATCATTTTGCTCGCTATAGTCGTGATTTTCACACCGCTTCGTCTCCCGTGGCCACATTTCCAGAGCGGTGTTGGGGCGAAGTACACTTTTGTTGCGCGATGACAATTGAGAAGATTCCTTTCAAGCTGTCAATGCACCACAGAGGCTGTCGAGAATGACTGAAACACCTCTCCTCAGGTTTTTTGTCACAAACCTAATGGTATTCTGCACTTCGCTTCATTGTTGTAGGAGGATTGTGAAAAGACAAACGTGGTACACCGGGCTGTCTCGAGCCAGCCTTCACAGAATGTTAGTGTCCCCTGTATGGGTTTAAGAGTGGAAATTGAAAAGCAAAATGAGGTTAAAAATACATATACGTTTTCCGAGGATGTTAATCCCTTGTTCTTCCTAGTGTGCTCTCGTCCTCAGCATAATAATAAAAAGTCTTAAAGGGGGTAGTCCTATGATGTAGCTCACCAGAAGGCTTCAGCCATTTATCATTGTTATGAAGGCTATCATGGGACCTTGCACAAGAGTCCTTTATAATAAGTGCTTCGTTCTCTCATATTTTCAGCGCTGCCACAAATGCCTACACACCCCGCACAGCGACTACGAGCGGTAGCTACGTCCTCCTGTGTCTGCTGCATTACATTTATATAAGCCTGCTGCAACATGATGTCTTTAAACTCTTAAAACCTAAATAGAAACATGTAATGGCTGAACACCTTCCCCTTCCCAAAAATAATTGTTTTTCTAAATCATCTTCCAATTATTTTTGTCATCTCTCCTCTTCTGTGTTAGTTTGTGTTGTGCTCATTAATCCCTGCTTCTACTAATCCCACTGTGTTGTGTCAAGATGAAACGTTTGTAAATGTCATGCCCTTCGCGGCGAAGTGGGATGTTTTGCTTTGAATGGCACCGTAACAAAGCATGCCTGATCTGGCTGGCTGAGTGCCATGGGGGGAAAGCGCTCTTTAATGGCTTAATTCATGC
Organism: Cottus gobio; assembly: GCA_023566465.1. Lineage (NCBI taxonomy): Eukaryota > Metazoa > Chordata > Actinopteri > Perciformes > Cottidae > Cottus > Cottus gobio. The sequence continues at coordinate 13,018,678 of CM042223.1, forward strand.
TTGGTCATTAAGCAATCTGATCGTTGTCTCAACAACACCGTCACGCCCCGTATTCATACCTTGCTGACACTAAATAACCGCACAGAGACTTTATGGAATGGAGTGATCAAACAATGAACTCTTGCGTTTTTCTCATGAGGGTGGAAGTCGAGGGGCAAGACTTTTCCTCGTGCTTTGGCATAGATATGAAATATAAATACAAATGTCTATCACTCCACAGTATATTTTCGTACTTTCTTGCCAGCACGTCAAGGAAGTGGCAGTGAATTTCAATCAGCCCTTGATGCTACCGGCTTCTTTACAAGCGTCTGGATGCACGCAGCAGTGAGATGTGCCCTGCGCTTCTTTTTTCACTTGGAATTTTATATATATATTAATATGTTTCATGGCTGAATGATCTTGATGTCCATAATAAATCATATTCAGAGTACACAAGATATGATTTTTATTTGTTTGCCTTTTTATTTCCATTTGTGCACCGACTCATTGTAACCCCTTTAACTGCTCCAGGATCTCCTCTGATTTAGGCACAGAGCCAGCTCCCTTGCAGAGGTTATTTCAGGCGCTCGTGAAGCAAAGCTCAAGCTCCCGTTCTCAATACACAGAGACCCAGTTGCTCAAACTCTCCACGTTTTGATGGCCTCGGCTTTCTGGCCTTTTGAGGTTCAAGAAAGGGGCCTAATGCTCCATGAATATGAACGAGGCCGAGTTCAAAGTCACACCCTTTCCTCGCTTGTAGTCGGCGTGTACTTCCATGGCCGCTCCACATTGTGTCCTGGGCCCCAATCGAGACATGACCCGAGGGAGCTTGAGTCTCCTTTTCATCAGAGGCCCCTGTGAAGAAACGTTTTAAGAATATGTAATGTTATGTAAGAATATGCTGTATTAGATTGTATATAATACAATTCTTTTAATTCAATCCATAACATAATTTGAGTAGGTCATAATGTATTTTGACTTGTGTCTTGATCACATCTTTTTTTCCAGAGTCTATGTACAGAGAAATCAATTTGAAAGAAATGAAAATGGTACACATTTTCAGGCACTTTTTAAATCTTGTATTAAAGAAACCAAATGTAATGAATGAATTAAACTGTGTAGGTTATTAAAAATGGCATCCTACATTTGCACATGTATGTGTAAATCTACGGTAGCACATGCAGAAAATAAATTATCACAGCTCGTCAATACGGCTGCGTATCAGATCTCGGTACCGTTTGAGTGCTGACTGAAGCGTGTCGCCGAGCATCAAAACTGTGAAAAGCTGAAAGTTGGTTCTGAATGTTTGGTCTTTTTTAGACAAAGTTAGTGTCAACGCCGCATTAAACACAGATGTCCTAGACTTTGCTAAATGGCAGACTTTTTTATTTCATACTCATCGGAGAAGGTATTCTTTAAGGTATTGTGTTGTTATTGCATGTATCAGAAAAGATGACACCCCTTGTCATTTCTGTTTTAATAAAAAGGTATCCTAATTTGCTAGTGGTGTAACCAACTGCACATATTTGCTGGTTTGGTCTACAAATCTCTAAAGTAAAGTTCTAAAATATATGTATATACACACAGTACAGTTTATTTTCATCAATTGACAAGATTTTTGTTCGCTCACTTTGCATTTTATTAATTGATGAAAAGAAACTGTTAGCACTTCTATTTTTGAAAGCATTCTTAGTTTACAGCATTTTTTCACACGTGCCTAAAACTTTTGCACTTTTTTGCACAACTTTTTGTTATGTATGTATGTTTGTATGTTTATATGTTTGTATGTTTATATGTATGTATGTATGTATGTATGTATATATATTTATAGGTATGTATATATATATATTTATATGGGGCTGCACGGTGGCGTAGTGGCTAGCACTGTCGCCTCACAGCAAGAGGGGCCGGGGTTCCAATCCCGGTCTGGGCGGGCCTTCTGTGTGGAGTTTGCATGTTCTCCCCGTGTCAGCGTGGGTTCTCTCCGGGTTCTCTCCAGGTTAATTGGACTCTAAATTGCCCATAGGTGTGAATGTGAGTGTGAATGGTTGTCTGTCTATATGTGAGCCCTGGATAGACTGGCGACTTGTCCAGGGTGTACCCTGCCTTCGCCCAATGACAGCTGGGATCGGCTCCAGCGCCCCGCGACCCTAAAGAGGATAAGCGGTTCAGATAATGGATGGATGGATGTTAAGAAAGTGTTTTGCAAGTGGTTTACTTGTAATTTCTTACTGCTAAGAATAGCAGTGTGCCTGCACAATAGTGCTGTTGACCCCATCTGCACAGCCTTGACACCAACATTGCATTGCCTTTTTCAATTGCCAGTGACAAACGTAACCCATTGCACCTTCCGACAGCACACAAAGAGTCCCACAAAAACAGGCTGAACTGCGTGAGCGAAGCACAAAGCATCACTGTACATCATAACAATGCTACAAACATATAATCCACAATATCCTGAATACAAACCACACAGTATACCGTCAAATAATGTGATCATTTGTAATACATTCACATCCAGCCTGAATCTGTCAGGCTCCCTACAGATTATATTGAGCAGATAGGAAGACATGAATGATTTTAATAAGGGTCTCAACATGCAGAGGGATCAAATGTAAGCACTGAGTGTGTCAGTAATAAAAGATGAAACCAGAGGAAGAGTTGCTGGGGGGCGAGTGAAAGACACATAGAATAAAGGAATTAAACTGACGAGTGCTGAATGGAAATGGAAGTGGAACCTATTTACTTCGGTTCTTGAACACTCTTTTTTAATTTTTTTATTGACCTCATCGCACACAGAGCAGACGACAGAGATATGAGTGAGTCGGTCTGCGAGTGTGTGTGCACACAGGTGTTTCTTCATCTCGCTCTGATGTATAAGTGAAATGTGAGGTGAGTTTCCTCTGAAGGTATTTTTATGTCATGCAGTAGGTTTGCATCTTCTTGCTGTATATGTCTGAAGGTTCTGACGGCTTAAATATTCCTGAGCTGAGACCTTGAAGTGAAGGGCACATTCCAGGCTCCGGACTTTTTCTCTTTTCAGTAGTCCATCGCTGCAGCTCTGCGTCCATGACTCCTCTCTTAGTGCTCCAGCCATTGATAGATTGACTGATCTGAGTCTATGAAAAATCCATAGAACCCCTTAAGTGCTCCTCACATTGATTTTTCATGTACTGTAGTTACTGTACTCACAAGCAGCAGGGTTTGCGTTCCTTAGTATTGCCCTTACCTGACTGCAGACGACAACAGGTTGGGAACACAAAGACGCTATTAATATAAATGAGTGGAGGAGGAGGAGGAAGAGTGAGATATTGTTTTTTTCACGACTAAGTCAAGTGCAGATTGTGTGTGCTATTCACTTCAGATCACAATTGCTTTTAAATTCGTATGGCATGGCAATCAGGACGACATGCCGCCTCCAGGCATAAACCAGAGGCCAGCCAGCTCACTCATGTTGTACTCGAACAGCACAACACCTTAGAATATTAAAGACATACTCAATATTTCATAAGGTTTCTTGTCCCAATGATTTTCTTTTTCCTTTTTTTAATTCACTCTCCAGCATTTTTTTTCCTTCTCATTTACATAATGCTATGCTTCGTTGCCTAAGGTCTTTTGCCGGATTCATTCACTGTGGTGGCACGTTTGCTTCCATAGATCCTTCAGGTCCAAAGAGAACCGATGCTGTTCTGTTCAGAGGGTCTATTTTCCCTCCCCAGACGGCTTGTGACCCAGTATGGTCTCAATCCTTTGCTTTTCGGTAATGTTGTTTTCATACATCATCAAGTCTTCTCCTGTTTTTCCTCATGGCAAGTGGAAGAGGCCTCTTGTGGCCCACGTTTTAGAAAAATATTCTGTTTAGCAATGCATGCAGTTGATCTCTCATCCTCGCTTCTGTAATCCTCTGCTGTCTTTCTTGCTCAATGTAACTGCAGCATTACATGGAGAGATGCCTGTATGTAGCGTCCATCACCTGGAGACTTGACAGACTATTGCTCTGCGATGTGTGAGAGCAGGTTAACAGCATGATAACTCATATTACAAAAAACAAAAACAAGCCCGACTGCTGTTCTGGAGCACTGCAAATACCAACTCCCTTGTCCCCATGAATATGCAACGCTTCGCCAAAGAATATTTAAAATATTTTAATGTTTACTAATTCGGTTGGCACATTTCTCTGACCAAGACAGGGATTTGAGAATGAAGAGTCAGCCCGTTGGGATAAATATCAAATTAAAAAGGCTAGGAGTGATCTGAAATATTAAAAAAGGTCTCTCTCACATGAACTCTCCCTCCCATGCAAGATCTTTTTATTTTTTATCTGTCTGTCTCCCTTGCTCAAAGCACTGAATCTTTGGTGTGTGTGTGTGTGGGTGTGGGTGCCCGTGCCCGTGCTCGCATATGTAAATGACTTTGAACACCAGTGTGAGTTCAATATGGCGGCTGGTTGTGTCAGTTGCACTTTGAGCAGCTTTGTGAGAGTGATGATGTATTTTCATATGCTGGATGTGTGTGGGGGTTTCGATAAGCCCGCTCTCCTTGCTCTGCCCCTTATCTGTTCTCTGAAAACTCACACCACAAAGATAAATCAGGAACCCTACTTCTTTTTCTATTTTTTTTCTTCTTTTTTTAATATCTGCCGCAAATGCATGAGATTCATGTACTCAGGCCATTTTATTTTATTGTTGAATCCAGCTCTAAACCCGCTGCATTAAGACATACGAGATGTGGTGTAGATCCACCATGTTTTATTCAGGCGTAGAATACATGATGCCATCATTGATTCAAATGACAAGGCAGCAGTCATTAACTGTGACAGCTTGAATTTAGCTTCATGGTAATATTATCCAAAGGTCAGGCATCAGCGTGACGCTTGCCTTTTGTAGCCGTTTCCGATGTGTATTTCTCACTTCTTTATTGTTCTCCTGTGATGTATTTCCTTCCCCTGCCTCGCTTTCCTTTCTCTCCTTTCGTTCCTATTCCATCCATGTGTTCTACTCTCCCAGAATAGGAATGGGTCTAGACGGACACATTGTGATTTAAACCCTCTCTACCTTGTTCAAGGTCTTTGTGCTTTTCCAACAGCTGCTTTAATAACTTCTTTTTTTCACATCTATTAAAGAAGATTTATTAAACGTCCCAAATCATTTTCCACACCTTTCATGCTGCCTCTGTCTTGTTACTCCCTCACTACTGGAGGGACAGTCTTCATAGGCATTTTGTTAAATCGCTGCTATTCAGCCACATAATTAGCGAAAACGGTTTTGTGGCTCAGCTTCTCCCGAGACGTGAACTCCCCTGAGCTGGTGAATGCAAACGAGGCGGCAACATGCAGAATTGGAGCTAACATGCAAACAAATAATTACCCTTTATTTGAAAATACTCAATTAGCCTCTATTTCAGAGGAAAATAATGGCTTTCTCCCACTAAGCAGAACCCCAGAGTTTCATCTGTAATTAGTCCAAACGATGGAAGCCCAGTGGCCCAGTGGAGGCGATAACAACACGACTGTTTTATGAACCCGACAGCAGAAATATTGCACCGACACACAAACGACACATTTGCTGTGTATATAAACTGTAAGCATCAGAGAAAAGTTGCCGTCTGGGTTTGCACTGATGTGTGTTGTGTAAACAGGCAACATAAATGAAAGGAAAGGCGAGGCTTTGTGGGCTGCGTGGCAATCAATGCGCCGCTGACATTTCTGTCTCGATGTGCAACGGCAGCTGCCTCTGAGTGCCTCTGCTGAGCGGAGGAGCAAAGGAGCATTGTGCGTTAGTCTCACACATTTATGTGCCCACCATGGCGTCTTCCATCAAGGTCAGCGAAGTCATACATCACAGGCTGTAAATCAAGGTGCTCACTGTTTAGAGTGAATTACTGTTATCGCTGTGTCTCTAACCAACCATTGAGGCTAGTTTTTCCCTGAAAGATGGGTCTGATTGACGCCAGCTCCAATAAGGAGGTTTTGCCTCTGTGCACTTTTCCCGAGCTTAAGGGAATACACTTAATGTGAAGGTCTGTCACAGTCAATATCAGTGTAGTGAACCTTTACGCTCCCATGCTGAAGGCTGCATATTTGTATTCAGCTTCCATACTGAATGCATACACACACACACACACACACGCATAAAGATACACATATATCATTGCATTAGTCGGCGGGAATCCATACACATACTCTCTGCTGCCTCTACACTGCCACGTCTCTGAATATTGGGATTCTTTTAAGTCTCCCTGCAGAATTTCAGTGTGGCGATAAGAAAAATTTGATTTTATTATCATCGCCGATCACTTGAGACAACCCAAGTGTGTCTGCCGCGAAAACACATTTCACGCACACTTCTGCATAACTTTGTCCTCGCGACTTTGATGAGAAAACAAATTTCATGTCTGTTTGTGATGTTGGAGAGGTGCCTTAACACCGTGTATGCACACACACCGCAATGTGAAATAACATTAGGTTACATCCCAGTGAAAGCTTGCTACATTTCTGTTTTCGGCACCACTGATCTGAGGCCAATCCCCTGTGGCCAATATTGACTTAACAACTGTGGCGGGAGGTGGCCAGAGACCAAGGCAGCCACCACAGAGAGGAGCCCAGAACAGGACACCAGCAAATAGGAGTAGGAGAGACACACCATGACATTACTTTGAGTCACCTTCAAGTCTAACAACCATTCTGACTGATAACGTCAGCAGATGGCTTGAATTCACCGGTGGAGTGCAGAAAAATGACCTTCTAACTTTCATTGTGGTGAGTGGTAGGTAGAGAAAATCTGCTAAGGAAAGGATTACTAAAGAAATACCAATACAAATGTAAACACTCAGTTGGCTGTATAAATGGTGAAAAAAAACTGAGTACACCTGGTTGTTTACTAATAATAGAATAATATAGGTTTCTGAGATCAATGCAGGGGTTCTAGTATATAACTAGACATCAACAGATTCTCAGTGGATTTAGAACCTGAGATGAAAAACATTAATATAGTTAAATGTGATGTTCACTTATGGACTTCTTTTGAAAACGGGTCTTCAAAGGATGAAAAAAGGGAATTTATTATGCTCCATATATTATATCTTAAAACACATTGCAAGGTCTACTTTCATTAGAATTTACGAGGGCATTTTATTGTAGCCTGTCCTTTCACTATCTGAGGACATTCACTTCACTGAAATCCTCTTTTGGATACAAACCTCAATACAAGGACATTCTGTGATCCTGTTATTAAAAAGCATGCCCCCATTTTCTGTTACGATCTGTTATCAGCTATTCTTTTCACAGAGCTGACACATTCATTCTGTTTTATACTGTAAATGAAACATTATTTCATCTAGATACATCAATCAAATATTAATTAAGAGTCAATTGCACTTTTATTGTTTAAGTATTATTTAGTGCTGACTATGCACAACTATCTTCATCCAAATAATTGTCACTTCCCTTTAGAGCTCAAGAAATTGATCAATTAACTTATATAATTGTAAACTAATTATCTTAACGACCAATACATTGACAAAACAATTGGTAGATGAAATCGATAAAGAAAATAATTGAAGAAAATAACTTTAATTGCAGCCCTACTTCCCTTTTCTATATTATTTTAGTCATATAACATGCACACTGCTTTTTTAGAGCAAGGCTACAGGAAGGTAAAGACGAGATGGAGATGGGTGCGAAACAACTAAAGATATGAGATACGAGTGTAAAGGTCAGTGTTCCTCGTAGGCCGACTCAGAGCGTAGTGGCAGGGTGACTAATGGCCCACAGTCCTCTCAATTATTATCACTGGCACACATCGTATGATTCCTTCTGGTTCAGACTGTAGCGAGGCATGACTCAGCCACACTCATGGGCCGCTACACCAACATTTCTATCTCCATCTTAATTTCCCAAGACCCAAAGACTCGAGGTCTAAATGAGGACATCAGCACTCTAGGAGCTAGGTTTGTCTCACAGAAAAGCCACCGCAGTGCAGCACAAATTAGCTTCCTGCCCTGCCGCAATCAATGTGAAAGTGGGTCTCATTATTTTCTTGGATCACATCCCCATCACACCTCAATCATGCATCATTACAAGGCTATTTCCTTTTTTCCATGACTTTGATGTTTTTTTCGAGGCAGTTTTTGTGTGTTCAGTCGCTGATTATCGAAATTTCCATTTCATTTAGCTGACGCCAAAGCGACTTACAATAAGCGCATTCAACCATGAGAGTACAAATTCAGAACAACAAGAATCAAGAAAGTTCAAGAAATCCAAACTACAAAGTACATGTTTTTAAATTCAAGGTATAGTCAGAAGAGATGTGTTTTTAGTTTGCGGCGAAAAAAGTAGAGAAGAAGACTTTAGATGTCACAAAGTCAACATCCACAGAGGATTTTTTTCAACAGTGTCTCCTGGGAGAGTATCCGTTTCAGTGATTTTAATTCACCTTTCTGTGCGGTGTTATCTATATCACTTAAACCATATTAATGTATATTGCCTATTTGGCATATTTTAAATCTGCTTGATATCTGGTGGTATATCATTTTTTATGTTGAGATTTTCCACATTTTGAATTATTTAAGGATTGTCCTTCTGCAGAGCTGTCGCTTCACAAAAACAGCCTTATTCCTCTTGCCCACACGTAATTGTGTGCAATCTGAACTCCAAGGGAAAAAAAGATCCTTTTTGCACAATGCTAACTAATTTAAGACTGACTGTCACACGGTTTATGTGGAAATTATCGCAGCGAGTGATTTAAAACCCAGTTTAATTACTAATAGTTGACAAATGAAGTCAAATTGGCCGACGCCGGGCTGGCAGCTTTATATCAGTGCTGCCAGACCAGGCCTCCTCCCTCCAGCTTCCAGTCTGGTCGGCTCGCAGACAGCCAGCCTGCAGAATCAGCCGGCAGCCCCTGGAGAGCCTTCCATCCTGCTGCGTCTGCTCTTCTCCCTCCTCGCTCACATCCATCCTGCCTGGTCGGCCTGTCAAACCCGGCGTCCCCCTGCCCCCCTCGCCTCCCTCCGTCATCCCCTCCTCCTCTCCTCTCCTCCTCCGCTCCACTGGGCTTGTGAAGGTGAGCCAGTCCCCAGCGGCCCTACTGTACAGATTGCGATGCTTCCTCTTCAAATGGAGGCTCTCCTGTGAATACGTGTGTAAAGAGAATCAGGGCGGCTCCTCCTCGTCTTCTTCCTCCAACTTTTGTTTGGTTATTTTAGTCCTTTTGCAGCACACTTGTCTCGAGATGTCTTTATTATTTAGGCTCTCTCTTGGTCTCAGGTCAGCTGTCCTTGACCATGATGACTGGAGAGGGTGGGGGGCTTTTAAGTGCGTCACTTAAGAGCAGGGCTGACAAAAAGAAAGCCCACCCTGAGGTTTTTGGCCAGTTTGGACAGCTGTCACCCAACCACTTGTCCTTAAAAGTTCTTTCATGGGCGACTCGGATGGAACAATGACAGCAGCACGTGGAACCTTTCAGTCTCGCTCTGAAATGACACTACCCCAGTCTAATGAATGCGTCTAATCACTTTTGATGTACAGTGTGTGTGTGCGTGCATGCGTGGCTTCTCCAGAGAGATTATGGTATATGGCGTTCACTGCAATCCAGTGGCCAAGACTCACACAATATGTTACGGTTGCTAATAAAATACAGTTTTTTACCAGCCAGTGCAGTAATAGATACTCACTTAACTTTGAATGTGGGAAGGGAATGCCAGACTCCAATGTACAAATGGATGTGTCTTCTTTCAGCTCTCTGAAATTAACACTGTCTGCACATTTGCTCCTGTGCTCATGAAGGCTTTGGTGAGCACAGAGTGTTATCTGGCCGTCCAGTTGCTGCAGGTGAAATCATTGCCTCTTCCTTTTATGTCTGTGCAGGTTTTTGGTGATTATTATCACTTCAGGCATCATGCTGTGGAGAAGAGGGCTTTGTCTGGCCACAGGGGGATGCACATCAGACTGCAAAAAGAACCTCAGGTAAGACTGTTGTCAGCTCTCGCACAGCTCATTGCAGCATTCAATGTTGGCAACAAAAGGCCAAAAGACAGATTGGATTACACAGAGAGTGTATATATCACAAGAGAAAGGGATGCCAGCATCAATGACAGCTTGTCAAACTCTGTACTCTTTTCTTTCCACACCGGCCCCTCCATCTGTCCCCATGACCCAATATGAGGTACCACCTAGCTGTAAATATGCAAAATGCAGCCAGCCAAACAACACAACAGCTGGGAGTGTCTGTGTGTTTGCTTTTGCTTTTTCTCTAGTCTGGTCAAATCATCATTTGCATTTAAATATTGACTAGAGAGGAACACTTGCATTCATCATTGGAAAGTAAGATCCAAAAACAAGAACATTTTCCATCCCTGAATGTCATCTTCATTTGGACATCTGCTCTTGAATTTGCATAAGGCCAAACCACCAATTTATAACTTGCATCCTGTAACTCTGCAAATTCTCAGCTTCTGTACCTACATGGGAGATGTAGTTGAGTCAGCATGAAAATGGCAGCATTGTGGAAGCATTTTCTTTCTTACTAGGGATTAAGAGACAAGCAGTCTTTCATTGCCAGACCTGTATAACCATGCAGTGTTTGCACAGTTCCTACCCAGGAGGTGTCTGGCAGTATCTCTGCCAGACACCTCCTGGGACACTCTGTTGTAGCTGGGAGGAAATAATTATTGATTTTATTTTTTGTCAAATTTGAGAAAACTTTCTTTTTCGACAGTGTTGAAAATGACAGTGTTGAAAATGACAGCGGCAGCCAGAAGAGAGAGTGGAGGAGGGAAGCAAGCACTTAGTCTGTCCTGTGTTAATCAGCCTTCATGAATAACAAGAGCCATGTCTTGGGGTTCTTTACATAAATATGTTCATGCACTGGCTTTGAATAATTGTGTTGGTTCATTTTGGTTAAAGCAGACTCTTTATGCCAACTAAACACACACAATCCAGCAGTTCAGATCAAAGCAAATCCACCTGAGCCGCCTCACACTACAGGACACAATCTTTTTCTTTTTTCGTACAAGGGAAAGCATTCCCCTGCACATAAAAGTGGTAATTAGATGTGAAAGTTATAGATTATTACATCGTTGTCTTGTGAAGGCTACAGGAGATATAATAATACCAGGTCTATATGAAAATTGTACTCGCTATTAGAAGCTTTCAATATTTGGGTTATGTATTTAATCAACACAACATTTTTTTAAGGAAATCAAGGAAGTTCACCTTTAAGAGGAACTTTATACTTTATACTAATAACTGTGGTTAATAAGGTGCATTCTTAAGTCTAAGAATGTCATAACCTTTTGCAAGCTGTGCTCAATAGCTTCGCTGCTTTTATCCTCACCTGAGCCGTTAAGGGAGCAAAATACCACGCAGGTCCCAGGAACAAAGAAAAGTCATTCAAGCCCAACTGTGAATAGTTTTATTCATTTTTATAAAGTCTTCTGTTGACAGCAAGCACTGTGGAATAGATGTTTTAAAAGTGTAATGTCTTTGAGTGCTGCAAGCAAAATGCTCTTCACCTCTGTTGTGTGTGAATTCTCAGTGGCATAAAAGAATAATCTATTTGCATGGCAAGTTACAGTATCTCTTGATGCAGACTGTGGGTATAAGCTTGCAGCTGGTCGAGTATTTCACGTCCTGGGCGATCTATTTCGCAGGGGCACCGTAGCTGCATCGCGGGCTTAGCGCCGCCCAAGAGGATTGTGATTGGTTCGAGGAGACACAAACAGGCCAGAGCGTTGTTTTCCCTCATTATCAGAATGATGTCGAGCCTGACCTTTCTTTAGCGCTGTCGCAGGGCTGTGGGGTTAGGGCCGGCAAGGGAAAATGTTTGAAATTACCCTTTAAATCTAAATTCATAATGTTGATGTTGTGTTCATGCAACATCACTAGTTTGGTCAGTTAAAACCCTCACAAAAAAAATCTAACTTTTAAAGAAAAATCCCTATTGATGTCAAATAAAAGTGGATTACCTTATACCTAGACATCAACAGTAAAAAAACTAAAAAGCCTCTAGGTTAGGGTGTGTGCACACGTGACATAAACAGCAACACAGACTCAGCAACACGCTGTTGTCAAGTCACATTAGGAACACTGTTGGCAGTTGTGTAAATTGCCTCTGTTTAAAAGTATCTTGAGAAGTACCTGCCTGGTGCTAAAAAGGGGGCCATTACGAAGTGACAACAGACTTGGGCCATCTGTAGCGAGGTAGGTCTGCCAAGTCGATCCCAGGAATCCCTCTGTTGTTTTTCCTGAGAGCAAGTCAAACCGGCTGAGGAGAGGGCTGATGTGGTGCGACACGCGCTGGAGCCCCAAGACATCATTAGTGTGAAACGGTGACATTCGGTGAGGCCAGTGGTGTCAGAGGTCAGGCTATGTGGACGATAACAAGGCTCGGAGAGCAAATGGTTGAGAGGTGTCTGCCTCGGAGCTGGGAGTGAACTGTGGCCCTCATATGGTTTTGGGATTTGATTTGAGATTTTCAAAATCGGCAACAAATGAGAGCTAGAATGAGCATTGACAGAGGCGAGGATTCTGTCGTCGTTACCAAGGATTTAATGATGTATCATAATGGATTTTAGTGTTGCATGCACTGGTGAGGATGAAATGCAGAATGAACTGTTGGCCAAACCGCACCACTAATTGGTGTCCTCTTTAATATGTGGCCTGCAAGGAGCAAAACAAATCTGGATGAGGCAAAGTGAGCTTGATCGTATGGTCAGATTGCCTTTATATTGTCTGTGTCATTTGGCAACACCGAATGAGAAACAAAGCATCTTGAATTTAAAACTGGAGCCGGAACAGCAGAGCCAGGGAGATAGAGACCTTTCTGACAGAAGAGATCCATTCTCACCGGCTCATCTCTGACAGCGGTTCAAGTTAACACCGTGCTTTAACCCGCATCTATTAAGGGCTCCAGGTTTCTGGCTGAGGATCAACAGTTTGCCCCGAGGTTACCTCCCCACCTACACAACCAGAAACAGACCGAACCTCAGGCAGAGCGTTACCACTGCCAAAAAACAGTCCATGAGTGGGTTTGTGTTTGTGTTTGTTTGTGTGTGTTTGTGTGTGTGTGTGTGTGTGTGTGTGTGTGTGTGCGTGTGTGTGTGTGTGTGTGGCCATCTGATCCCTGGAAAAGGGGGAAGCATACTGGTTGTGAGAACGTAATGGTTGGATTTCGATTGGTCGATGCTAAGCTTTGAGCTTGTTACAGTGTTTCCTCTCTGCCGTCCGGCTGCTGTCTCTCACATTACCGCTTATTGCCGCTTATCACCACCCCCTTTGAATAATCACACAATGGCAAAATAACACTGGCAGCTGCATAAGCTTTTGCCATTATGCTTGCAAGGGTTGTTTGTCATTGCCTCTCCGCTCCCCGTACCTTCTCTATGAAGGAAGAAATCGATTTGTTTGAGGGTGGCTGCTGTTGGTTTTGCACAAACCGCAGGGTAGCAGCCTACTGCATGCTGTGATTCAGAGGAACCTTACTGTACTTTTCTCTCTTTCTCCCCTCTCTCTTTTTCTTTCTCTCTCTCTCTCTCTGTGTGTTTATATAAAGAAGTGCACTATATGCACACTTTGCTGTGCTGAGGCCTTACTGGTAACGGATAAGGCTGGCAATATTCTATATTTGTGTTATTGTCAACAAATCCCACGAAAAGACAAAAACTAACAATGCGTTTTTTTTTTCATCTCTCTTGTCTGTGGAACTCAGCCACAAGCCCACTGGTTGCGTCACGGGAGAGACATGGTGGAAAAATGTATTTGTCGGGGCCTATTTTCAGCAGCGGATTTGCTGCACTAGCAAGCGTTGGAGGCAGCTTCCCTTGTCACTACTGAAGACTGAAAGAGTGTCTTATTCCTTTGTGATTGTTGAAAAAAAAAGAAGTATTAAAGGAACGTCTAAACATGTACACGTTGGTTTTCCAGGGGTCTCGATCCTTAGGTTGGAAACACTGAAGAAACGGTACCAGAAATGTCGACTCAGAATGCATTTGTCCATCAAAATGGTTCACTGATCATTTTTTAATAGTCTTCGGCCAACAATAGAGATATATGGCAGAGGGGAATAAGCGATACACCATTAAACTTTGGATATACTGTCTGTTAGATCATTTCATTATTCATTTTGGGTCTTTTCACTGGATTTATTGATAAAAACTAAAATAGCACCAATATTATCCTTTAACATATCATCTTTCTCCATAAACCGTGGAAACTGATTTACAGATCAAAGCACAGGCTGCCAGTCTCTCTGCATTACAAACAATACCAGCATGCCTTCTCCTTAGTCATCAGACAGGAAAGCCCACAGGACACTGTGCAAGAGATGGAACAAGTAGTTTATTGCTCTAGCGGATCACAGACCCGAGACCTCATTCTTGCCTCATGATTGCTTCTTCCAAAAGGCAGTTACCATTAGTTACCATCACCGGCTTGGTTTTATTTGATTAGACCTTGTTTTTCTGGGTTTTTGCACATTTATAAAATATTCCACAATTTACCATAATCGAAGAGATCCATTTAAATGATTAATCTGGCTGTCATCTTTCCTAAGGCGTTGTTATATAAGTAAGCTGTGAGTTGAATGTTGAATATAAATGAAACACTATATTCTAAAGTAGGTGACTGTATCGAGCTCATCATCTGATTCATCCATCCGCTGTTATTTTGCTCTGATAATAATGTTGTGTGCGGTGTCCTGCAGTGCAACAGGGTCAGTCGTGTGCACTTAGAAATGTAATGAAATGAAATAAATGGCAATTATCTATGGTCGCTTGAACAAGGTCAATGGCTTCTTTCACTGAGGCAACGTTTCCATCAAGGTTAGTTTTCACTTCTAGAAACAACTCTGACAGCAGCTAGAGAAAGTGGGGGAAAAAACTATTGAAAATAACTTAAATACTTGAATAACAAGTTGGACTTCCAGTATGTCATGGACATTGTACAGGAAATGTGCAAGTTTCGAAATGCGTTGCTTGAGAGCTCTTGACAAAAAAGTGGAATCAATTTAAGCTTTGTCACCTTCAGCAAACATTCAGCAAAGGATGCATTCATCACTGACAATAATAATGCACAATGGCATTTGCTTACAGTGCTTCAGAGGATAAGTGTCTATCCTATAGGTGCACACTCCATCTATGCAAATTCCCCACTGCAGCAGACCACTTCAGCTTTCCAATATTATTGGATTTTTTTCCTCCTTAATTTGTGAAAGCTGATTGGCTTTGATTTAAGTGTAACAAAGTGTAATGTTTGTGAAAGCAATATTACAGGTCCTTCACACTACATCCACTTTTCTCTGTGGTTCCCGAATCAGTTCACGTCTCATTATTTGGCTCAGACACGTCCAATTTATTGATTTATTGAAAACTGTGTTATTGCAAGACTAGTTTCTTTTGGAAATGGGAGTATTTTTGCCCACCGTTTTCAGAAGGCTGGTTTATTAGCGGTTCAGATTCTCAGCTTTTATCAGATTTTTGTCTCGCAGCTTGGATATGAAATGCTTGGTTATCAATACACGTAGTTAAATGTACTAAATATATATTTGGCTGTCTGGAAAACAATGAACAAATATGAAAGTCTATGGATGTCTTTGATCTTTGATCATTTGATCAAGGGGGCGACTGTGGCTCAGTGGTTAGCAAGTCTGTCTTTCAATCAGAAGGTCAGTGGTTCGATCCCAGGCTCAACCAGTCCATGTCGTTGTGTCCTTGAGCAAGACACTTAACCCTAATTGCTCACCGTTGCTGTGTCTATGGTCTACTGTATACTGTATATCATGTAAGTCGCTTTGGATAAAAGTGTCAGCTAAATGTAATGTAATGGATCATTCTTACCACTGAGTCATGCTTACAGAGCAAAATACCTGACAAAATATATAGTTACAAGCATGGCAGAGGAACAGAAAAATGCTAATGGACTGGCGTGGGGGCATTCAATTATTTGCTATTGTGTGGCTTTTGGCAAGAACTGTGTTTTTCTTTTTTAACACTATTTTAACACTATATATATATACCGTAAATTCCGGACTATAGAGCGCACCTATATATAGGCCGCACCAGCTAATTTAAAAAAAAAGAAAGAAATTGTACATACATAAACCGCACTTGTCTATAAGCCGCAAGTGTCCGCGTTGAAAGTAACGTGGCAAGACGTTACAGGAAAGTTTTTTTTTTTACTTTTTATTAAATAAATGCCGGTAACATCCACAACAACATACATACCGCAAATGCTTTTTTTCAGAACAGTACTAAAGTTATCTTCTTCAGTATCGGAATCGAACAGCCTGTAATTACTACGTCACACATTTTCTCGGCGAAAATATAGGAACCTACCAGCAAAAGTCATTGATCGCTATCGCCATCGTCCTCCTGTGCACTAAAACCATTGAAGTCCTCTTCTTCAGTGTCGGAATTAAACAGCCTCAGAATTGCTTCGTTGCACTCGGTCTCTCTTTCGTTTGCGCTTTTGTCGTCTTTTTGCAACGAGTCAGTTCTTCATGCTGCCGTCTCCAGCGTCTCACCATCGATTCATTGATGTCGAGCGTACGTGCAGCAGCTCTATTTCCTTCTTCGACAGCCAGACGGATCGCTTTTAACTTGAAAGCTGCATCATATGCATTTCTTCGTTTCTTTTCCATGATTACGGTGCGCGCACGAAGCGCAAAATGGATTGTGTGAGTTAGTTTGCCGAAACAGTTTCATTGGTCCACTGTTACCTGTTCGGCAATTTCATTGGTCTGATATGATGAGTTTAAATGTGCTTCCCGCTGGCGGAAGCTAGTTAGCGGCTCGCCGCCGGAAGCTAGTTAGCTTCCCGCCGCCGGAAGCTAGTTAGCGTCCCGCCGCCAACACATTTATCCATCAATTAGCCGCATCGTTGTAAAAGCCTCAGTCTCAAAGTGTGTGAAAAAAAGTAGCGGCTTATATGGCGGAAATTACGGTATGTATATATATATATATAACCAAACCATGATATGACATTCCCTATTCTTGGTACTAACATACTGTCACCCACAACAGTCCTGTGCATATCCCTGCAGCCTCCAGGACTTCAAAGGGCTCTTTTTGGCACTCTGTACAGCAGCCACTTTCCTCAGCATCTTAGGAATAAAATAAATGAGATTGCTTCACATATCTGCCTCTCTTTCTAGTTATTGCTTTTGGAACACAGCTGGGGTTTTTCCACGTCTACTGTCTGTGGGACATTGCAACAATTTCTGAAATCAGAACATTAGTAATTACACAATAGCATGTGAAGATAACTGTGTAAACTAGGAACTGTCTCTGGTGTGTGTGTGTGTGTGTGTGTGTGTGTGTGTGTGTGTGTGTGTGTGTGTGTGTGTGTGTGTGTGTGTGTGTGTGTGTGTGTGTGTGTGTGTGTGTGTGTGTGTGTGTGTGTGTGTGTGTGTGTGTGTGTGTGTGTGTGTGTGTGTGTGTGTGTGTGTGTGTGTGTGTGTGTGTCACAGGTCCTGTGGGTGGAGCAGCAGGTGGTGAAGAAGAGGAAGAAGAGGGACATCTATGAAGACCCAACAGACCCAGATTTCCCCAAGCAGTGGTACCTGGTGTGTGGCGGTCTCTCATCTTTATAGTCTAGACTTAATTAGTCTGACATTATAGAAAAGATGACGTTGAAAATGTCAAACATTCAGTAGATATTATTTTCTAAAATAGCATCTATAGTGTAATTTGCAATAACATTTAAAGCTGCTTCTGTCTAACATTACCTGCAGCAAACAAATTAGTAAGTGCAGTCCGTAGAATATTTAACGATTTTTCTTTTTTGTATTCCATTCAGATTGCCTTTTTAATATTTTGAAGCCAAGGAGATGGTCCTCCTCTGCATTCAGATTTGTTCAGAGCAGTATTTTTTTCATTCGTTTCTGCTCTGCAATTATTTCTAATTAATCCTTGATGGCCTTGGTATTCAGCCCCGTACAGCTCTCAGTAGTTTCAGCTATGCAGACACGTTATCTAATTCAAGACGTATTCATTTTCGCAGCAGCAAGTTATTAATTTCTTCATGGTCAGTCAGATAAGCATAAATTGAATTGTCTTTTGGACTAAATGTATAGGCTTTAGTTACTACAGGTTCATCCCCAACATAGTCAAAGGTACGAAACAATGCATCCCATGATGCCCGGTTGAATGGAAAATGAAATGTCAGGACAGATTGACTACTAAACTCTATTCATCTGTCAAACATTGATAGCAAATGGCCCTGACTCTGTCTGTTTGGTTATTCACAGCTTTTTTCGCTGATATCCTCAAATGTGCCCTAATCTCCCCTTTTTCCTTTTTTTATATCCACAAAACCTCTGTCACTGCCAGGGATTAATGACAACATTAACTACCCCAGACATATATCACCAGTGAATAGAAGTTGTGAAACTAATTCTGCCATTCAGCATTAGCCCTCTTATCTTCTGGGAACTTAAACCTTTTTTTCTCCCATATCAAGTATTCTACACACGAGGGTTTAGTTGAAGTCACATGCTACCCATGCAGATGTTTGGTTTGGTAGTAACACCAATGTATTGTATTTATGGGCTTTTATATTGGCTTATTTTTGTGCATGGCCCCCAGCAGTTTTTTGCAAACATTTGCTTAAAATGTGTATTCAATGGCGTCTGTGCCAGTTCAAAACCTCCATCCAGGAATTCAAGCTACTTACCTAAGCATCAGGCATTCTCACATAAGAGTCATACCATGTGGAGAAAAATCAGCAGGGAACAAGGGAAGAGGGCAGAGAAGGTTGTCTGTGATGTCTTTTCATTTCTACCCATGTTTATCTCTTTTACCTCGAGCGCTCACTTCTCTTTCTTACTGTACGACTATTCTGTTATTCATCCAAATCATGCTTTTCTACTTCGTATCCTCTTAAAAGCTCACAGATTGCTGCTACTTTTGCGAGAGAGGCAAATGCTCTCACTGGGGTTTCAAAACCCACAGCTGTCTTTTTTCTGACAGCGTAACTACAATAAAATGCTCACACTGGGCAGGTCAGCCCAAAGTGGCAGCGCATGTCGGTGTGATGCATTAAAATTGAATTGTAAGTGTCCATGAATCACCCCTGATCTTCCATTTTATGTCTTGGTGTTTGTTTGTATTGAGCATTTATGATTTTAACATAACGCTCCACCTTAAAGGCCTTTGCAGATGTTTTAAGCCTGTCGGTCTGTCTGGGAAGTGTCAGTCAAAGCAGATTGGCGGCTGATCAAAAGCCTCATGTCTCTTTCAGTCCACCCCAACACATCAAGACCTGAATACTAAAGTAGCCTGGGCTCAAGGCTACACAGGAAAAGGTGTAGTGGTGACTATCCTGGACGATGGCATTGAGAAAGACCACCCTGACCTCGTCAGCAATTACGTAAGTCAAAAAAGTACATCAAAATGTACGGAAAAAAGTCAAATGAGGGCTCGAAGTTATATTGCCATGATTGGTGTCCTAACCATTTTCACATCTGTCTCAGGACCCTGAGGCCAGCTATGATGTTAATGACGGAGATGCTGACCCCCAACCAAGATACACGCAGCGAAATGAAAACAGGTAAGTTGGCGAAAACAGAAATCCGGCAACACCACTAGGAATAGATCAGAATTACTTCAAAGGTCAGCTTTCAATCTTTTAAGGGAGTTTGGAAAACGGGGGCAGACGTGATTAATTGGACAAGCACATTCATGAACTGAGAAATGATTTGGAATGGGATTAAATTTTTTCGGACCGAACAACCCTCGTCTAACCCTTGTTGTTTATGACGCGGCACTAGCCTCCTATAAATGTTAGGTGATAGTAAACAACACTGGTAAGAAAGCACCAAGTCTATACGGCGGGCGGTCCACTGCTTTTGGCTGAAGCATTTACATTTAGGAACCAATTATATAAAGTTCAAAAGCACCAGTGCAGTCATTCTGCAAAGTCTGGAAAGATTGTTCCCTTTTTCTTCTTTCCTGCACACAAGACAAGCTGCTCGAGCTGCATTTCCAGCTCCAGACCGCACTTCCCCACAGCCACTTATATGTTGCTAATACAATACTTGTTTACTTGCCCTCAGTGATTCATGCTCTTCCCGTACCAGTCTTTGGTCACATTATAACAAGTTCGGCCCAATTTATTGATGGAACACTAAAGCTCCCGCGAGGGCGAATCCTCCTCCCTTCCCCTGTGTCTTCAAACACGATGGTCTTCTGCCTTTGTCCAATCCCCCAGGAGCAGATGAGAAGCTACATACCGCCTCTGAAAAGCACAGCGGGATTTTTCTCAAATCTCTCTCTTTTCTGGGACGGCTTCCACCAACTCTTTTTGTAGTTTGTTTTTGTTCTTTATTGTGAGTTTCAAAGCGCAGCATCCATTTGCAGTTGGTCAGGGGGAGAAGCAATATCAGCGTCACCAGTTTCCGTCAGATTATAGAAACTATTGTATCCATCATTCCTCATCATGATCTATTCATCTGCAGTATTTATTAATCTTAAAAGATGCTAGCATCAGCAGTTTTTTTTTTTTTTAGCAGTAGGCTTGTTTCATGTCCTAGCCGACAGCTTGAGCAGCCATGCAGAGCGACCCTCGCCCTTTCTGTCAGTGTAAAGTAGATCCCACTCTGTCCTGCTGATAGAACAAAACACTACTGGAGGGGATTACTCCGTGCCTCTGGTTCACTTCGACTCCCCAACTGCACCATGCTATTACTTCAGAAAGACACACATATAATAAAAACACAGAGAAACACACACTCTGCTGCCCATGTCAGTGGAATTGCCAGAGCAATTTCTCAGACCGGATCCATTTATGGGCATGGAATGAAAAGCAAGGGTGTGTCTCCGTCTACACTACAGCATGTGTTTACAGGTGTTTGGTGTGACCTGTAAACACATTATATTCAATGAGTTATGTAAATCACTAGAGAAAAATACAGACTGACAGTAAGCAATGTTGACAACCTCCTCACAATGAGATTATATGAATATATTCATAGGACAACAAAAAGCAAAGGAGAGTCGGAGGCCTGTTCCATTGCCATGAAGGCCGGTTCATTTGTACTAATGATACAAGGCTGATTTTTGAATTCTCATATCTGAGATTATCCTTAGAGATGCTCTGTAGTCTTGCAGCTCTGGCAAATATTGTTGAAGCTGCAGGCTAAATTAAAGGCTGGTGGAAGTCTGGCCAAGCAAGGTCACTTTTCCTCTATGCTATCAGTATGATGTGGATGTACAGTAGAGGGTGGTGCTAGAGCAGATTGTACTTCCTGTCTGCAATCTAAACCTTAAAGCAGAACTCTATATATTTACCAGAACCTCAAAGAGTGACAAGAGGTCTGTGCAGTATTGTCATTATAAGGATTTAATAGTGATAATATGAACAATCGATATATGAGACCAAATTCTTGGTGATAATTTCATATAATGAAGTACCCAGTTCATAGTGATAAACATCCTGTACTTTATTTTATGTCTTCAGAAACTATTCATACTGTATCCAATAGTGTATTTAAATAAATTCAGTACAATCTTGTCACTAATCTTAAAAATATAATCCATAATCCTTACATTCTACGATATTTTTTTTTTTGCAACTGTTTTAAGTCATCCTTACTCCTCTGGGGTCCTGACTGGGTAAAACTGATGAAGATGATGTGAATGACAATCCCATTAATTCAGCATCTGGACTGTCAGTTGACTTTTTTTCATTTGGATGAGCGCTTTGCTGTGGTGATTGGATTTTTTCTTTCAGGTTGTTTTACCCTCTCCATCCATCTAACTTCCCCTTGCAGAGCCATTTGCTCCCGTTGAGAACTTTTCACAGGGGTCCATTAATTGAGATGTGCCATAAGATTGTGCAGTGACAGCCTTTATTGGAAAATGATTGGCATGCTACACAGCCCTGTCTGCCCTTCAGTCCAACCAACGCTATCAGCACCCAAATACCAAAGGGGCTTAAACGAAGGAAGAGGTTTGTTGGCCCATCAGGTGGATTGCATAGTGAAAGAGCAAAAGACGTTTTTGCATGCTTCTCTCTCTCTCTCGCTATCAAATTGCTTTGTCCTTTGTGGACATTTTGTTTCTCTGATCAAATTCTGCTTCTTCAGCAGAAATACACTGAAAAGGAAAAATGGTAAATGCACCTCCAGCCGCCGCTGTAGAACACATCGTTTGCATTATTTCATCTCATTAAATTCTTGATTTCTTATGACATTAGTCAAGGTCGGGCAGGCGTCCCCTGCAATAGAAGGTTTGGTGAAGCCCTGCAATCATTAAGGTAAAGTCACTAATATTAGTTCATATGTTTATGGAGTAACAAACATATAACCAAGGAATCAATCGTATGACCTATTTCTGAAATGTGAAACTTCCTGTGTCTTTCATTAATAAAACATACAAATTATTCATAAAACTGTACTAAATACAATACCTCTTAAAATATCGTCACCCTTCTAAAGTGATATCTTGCCAATTAATTTGACTTTGATTCAAGAGGGTATCTCTTACTTATCCAACCATATTGCTTACATCAAACTGTGACAGCGACAGACTCCAGAGGTTAAAGGTTTATGTGCTTCACTGTAAACACAACATTTTTAATGTGTCACTGTTCAGTATTTTGTGTGCATAGTTGGCAGAAAATACAGCTCAGTCCACTTGGAATTCAAGCTGCAACGCCAGAAAATGGCAACAGGGTTAAATACGATCCATTTTGTCCTTGGCCAAACGCTGGCAGACACTTGGCATCTGAGACCTGAGACCTCCCCTTTTTATATACGTGAATGCAGCAGAAAATGCTAAATAACCTGTGCACGCGCTGCATGCATATCTTGGTTTGTATGGAGGCAATAAACCGGAGTCGTCAAGGGTGCGATACAGATCAAATCAGGCTGAAGAAGAGCACAAATCAAAGACGACAGCTTCCTCCCGCGTCGTCTGCTTTAGCGCCTCAGTTACAGTATTTGACACAGCGGGTCGCACTGCGCTGCCTTCGCTGCCGACACATTTTAGAAAACAACATTCGGCAGAATTGACTTTCATCAGGCATCCACATTTAAGTTCTCATGTCGAGTATATTTTCTGACATTAGAGATATAGTTTGTCCTTGGTGGTTTTGGGAGTCGAAGAATAGAAAAAACTTACTCTGCGCAGTACTTGTCTACAATTGTTTTCCTTAAGCCACTAAGATGCCCCTCGTAGATAAACAAGTGCACTCGGTATTCAGTAAGTTAAGAAAGTTGGTCAAATGAAAACTTGTGTCAGCCTTATTATGAGTCTTCATTATTCATTCTGCGGCTCGACAAAAGTCTCAGACTCTAGTGGACTGTTGGCAGCGTGGATGGGGAACAAAATCAGCGGATAATACTTCCTCTATTTGCCATCACACGCCGCAGATAAATGCTTTCCACTGTTTACACTGAGTTTATCAATTATTGTTTACCTAGCTGCCACCCGTTGTCAGGCCTGAATAATATAATTCTACCTGCCGTACTCTTGTTTATTCTGCCGGGGTTGGCTTGTTTATTTTCCAGACAGCAAGGCAGACCTTTTTTTTGAGGTGATGTTGGCAGGGACCTCACTCTTAATTCTGATTCCTCTGGCTTTCTGTCTGCTTTCCTGCTCTTATTTTGTTTGTCTATAAAAGAGCCGTGTGATTGAAAGCTGCTGTTTTCTAAACATCTTGACAAGCTATCGCCCCTGGAGTCGGTCGATGTCGCCCTGCTCAGTTGACTGGATGCTGTTGAATGCTGCGTTCAATCAGTCTGTGTAAAGATAGTCTAGTTTAGACGTGCCAGACGATGTTGCGCAATCTGTAAGCTCACCTGCAATAAAGCATGTGTAAATTATTGCAAATGGCTTGAAAGTAATCAAAGTAACCTCGTGGGAAAAGGAGCAATAAAGCTTGACTGTCCGTATCCAGTTGGGACTCAGTACCCCACACTGAGTCGCTGTGCATCTCCTTGTGTTCATTTAGGTGCTTTTCAGATTACTTATAGTCATGCTATCCACAATAGCTCCATTAGAATTGTTTATTTCCTCTCCTACCACAGTGCTCCATATCGCAGGGATGATCTTTATTCAGAGAGTAGCACAGCTTTTGCCTCACAGTAAAAAACACTTTTTGATTTCTGGCCCCCTTCTTTGTAGAGTTATGTTTTTTTTCCCGCCGTGTTCACATGACTTTCCTCCCACGTAAGAATATGCAAGTCTGGTCAGTTAATGTGTCTCTCTACTTTTGTCTGATGATGGTCTGAAAACTTTTCCAATGTGTTTCTCTGCCTTCTGCTTTTTTTGCAAAAAAGAAAAGGTCTTGTCACTTTAAGTAGCCAGAAACAAGAATGATATTCTGTATGTGATGTTCTCAAAACACAGGGCATTAAAATATGGAATTTTTAAAAAGCAGATCCTCTTCCCTACAACGCTGAAGACGGCACCTCTGTGTTGGCCACACAATGAAGAGATCGCCACTTCGCACGCCAGTGTAAGCATTTGAAACAGACCTGCCTGAGGCCAGCTGAGCTGAGCAGAAAATAGCCTAATCCTGTTGGCAGCTCCAATATTCAGTCCCTCTAAAAAGAAAAGATATAAACCAGCAGAGTAATGCCATGTGACAGATTCTACGGTTTAGCCAACCATGGGCCGAGCATCAGTCACACTCGGTGATGCATATTTAACACACATGCTCGATGCAACACAACCCAAACACTACATGAGCGTGTGTGTGTGTGTGATCGTAGTCGCCCACCATCTGTAAATACTATGCTTGAATACGCGTCTTTCTGTTTCGAGGCCTGTATGAGAAAGTTATGCCACGTTATGTTATCTGGTACCATTGAGCGTGTTCAGCTTGTATCATGTGTGTGTGGCTCTGGAAGAGCTTTCTAACACTTGAGGGAAGCTGTGTAATAATAAAATAATAATAATAATAATGTAGGTGCAGTATTGGAAATGTAGGCTGTGGAACTTGACCCACATCAGGGACTAAAAGTCAGGATTTTTCGGCCTTTGCTGTTTGATTTTGAATATTATTTATCTGTCTTCTGTGAGTCTCTTAACTTTATGGAGGAGCAATACTAAGTCATTGCAGCAGTAGTTTTGCTGTGAAGGCGTTAAACAATAAGCAGCATTAAATGTTCTGCCAAATCTGATATAAGCCTCCTCAAATATGGAACTCAAATCTCAGAGTACTGTGACTGCTTGGAAATAGTCTCATATTCAGTGATGAGGCGAGGCGAACCTTTCCACCGCCACTCATATCACAAAGTAAATAAAAGAAAGTTGGCACAGTTACTGACAGGAATATAATTAAACCACAATACCGCCTGATCAAATACAATACATCCATCTCAGGCTGCCATGGTGAAGTCGAGCGTCACGTCTCTACTGTTTCCAGCTTTGGATCTAATGCACCTTCTGTACTGAAGTAAATTGTCAAATTCTACCTCCTCCAAGTGCTCACCATCCAATCCCATGGGGTCTTACAGTGAGAACAAAAAACCTCCAAAGCCAGTTTAGGTAATACAAAGCGAATAAGCAATGTTTTTAATTTTTGGTAACCCAACTAATTATGTAATTGCATGTTAGTATGAGTCAACACTTAAGGCCGAGGATTTGATTAACTTTGAGGCTTCAATAAGATGATGCAGTTCAGGCAATATAGAATTGTTATACAATATCAGCATGTGTGTGTCACGGGAGTACAGGATGTAGGACCCAAATGCAGACCAAAACGACAGGAAGTTGGATATAAATGAAATTTATTTTGAAAAAAACGTGTGGAGCCCGAGGTCCGACACGGCGGCTCGCAGATCACGGTGTGGGTCCCGTGGCCCGACACCGGAGGCGGGTAGTGGGACTGTGACGTGGGTTCCGTGGCCCGACGTCAGAGGCAACCAAGCTGGTCCCGGATAACTCTGAGGCGAGAGAGAGAGAGAGTCAGTGGCGGATCGGAATGAACAGATAACTCACGGAGCGGCAGTGATGACTACCGAGGTTGAAGACGAGACGGACTGACAACCCAGGCCTGCAGGACCCGGGTTGAAATACGGCTGGTGATGAGCCTAAACGGCCGCAGCTGTGCAGCGCACAGAGATGTGTCCCTGGGCGGCGTCTGCAGGTAAGAGACACACCCACGAGTCCAACAGGCACCACAAACAAACAGGGGAGAATACAGGCACAAAAGGAAAGGAGGTTTTGGGGAAACAGAGGCAAACACAAAGGGTCAGACAGGAACCCTGACAGTACCCCCCCCTCAACGGGCGCCTCCAGGCGACCTGACCATCTTGTCCGGATGCAGCCGGCGAAAATCCCGGACAAGAGTGGAGTCAATGATCCTCGAGCGGGGCACCCATGAGCGTTCCTCTGGACCGTATCCCTCCCAGTCCACGAGGAATTGGAAGCCCCGCCCCCGACGACGAACATCCAGGAGTCTGCTGACCGTATGGACCGGACCCCCGTCGATGAGTCGGGCGGGCGGTGGGGGCCTGGCTGGAGGGCATAAGGTACTGGTGGACACCGGTTTGATCAACGACACATGGAATGTCGGGTGGACCCTTAAGGATGAGGGGAGTTTCAAACGGACCGCAGATGGACTGATGATGCTCTGGATCTTGTACGGGCCAATGAACCGTGGAGACAACTTCCGGGATTCCGTCTTAAGCGGAATGTCCTTGGCAGAGAGCCACACCTCTTGACCGACCTGGTAGCAAGGAGCAGGAGTGCGGCGGCGATCCGCCACCCGTTTATTCTGTTCTGCCGTGCGGAGTAGAGAGACCCGGGTCTCCTTCCACACCTTCCTACAGCGACGAATGTGGAGCTGCACAGAGGGAACCGCTACCTCCGCCTCCTGGTCGGGGAACAGGGGAGGCTGATATCCCAGGGAGACCTCGAACGGCGAGTGACCCGTCGCTGAAGAGGTATGGGAGTTGTGGGCGTATTCCACCCAGGCCAGATGAGTACTCCAGCTGGAGGGGTTCGATGCAGCCACGCAGCGTAGTGACGCCTCCAGCTCCTGATTTAGCCTCTCCGTCTGCCCGTTAGACTGGGGGTGGAACCCGGAGGACAGGCTGACGGTTGCACCGAGGAACTGGCTGAAGGCTCGCCAGACCTGGGAAGTGAACTGCGGCCCACGGTCTGACACGATGTCCACCGGAATCCCATGTAACCGAAACACCTGGTTCACCATAATGTCAGCCGTCTCCCGAGCCGAGGGAAGTTTGGGCAGGGCGAGGAAGTGGGCTGCCTTGGAGAAGCGGTCCACCACTGTCACAATGACCGTGTTCCCTTGCGAGGGTGGCAGACCCGTGACGAAGTCCAAAGCGATATGGGACCACGGACGATGAGGAACCGGAAGTGGTTGCAGCAGGCCGGCGGGGGGTCGATATGACGACTTGTTGCGGGCACAGGTGGAACAGGCCCGGACGAATTCTCTTGCGTCCGCCTCCAGCGAAGTCCACCAAAAGGTCCGCCGGAGCATGTCGATTGTTCGCCTCACGCCTGGGTGACAAGAGAACCTGGAGGTATGAGCCCAAAGAAGCACTTGGGAGCGTGCAGGCGGGGGAACAAAGAGGCGACCGGGAGGTCCGCCTCCCGGGTCCGGCTGGGTCCGGAGAGCGTCCTGCACCACCGACTCGATCTCCCAGGTGAGAGAGGCTGCCACACAGGTTGCGGGAAGAATAGTACCCGGACAGGATAAGTGACCCTCAGGGACGAACTGGCGAGACAGAGCGTCGGGCTTGGTGTTCTTGTTGCCTGGCCGGTAGGAGATGACGAAGTCGAAACGCCCAAAAAAGAGAGACCATCGGGCCTGGCGGGAGTTCAACCTCTTGGCCGTCCGGATGTATTCCAAGTTCTTATGGTCCGTCCAGACCACAAATGGAAGAGCTGCCCCCTCCAGCCAGTGCCTCCACTCCTCCAGTGCTAGTTTGACCGCCAGCAATTCCCGGTCACCGACATCATAATTTCTCTCTGCCGGGGTCAAACGGCGTGAATAGAAAGCGCATGGACGAAGCTTAGAGTCTATTTCTGAACGTTGAGACAGGATGGCCCCCACCCCCATGTCTGACGCATCCACTTCAACGACAAACTGCCGGGTGTCGTCAGGCTGGATCAGGACGGGGGCGGAGCTAAACCGCTCTTTGAGGAGTTGAAACGCCCGGCCGGCTGCCGGGGTCCACGAGAACGTGATCTTGGAGGAAGTGAGTCCAGTGAGGGGGGCTGCCAGCGTGCTGTAGTTCCTGATGAAGCGACGATAGAAATTCGCAAACCCCAGGAACTGCTGGAGCTGTTTTCGAGATGAGGGAGTCGGCCACTCCCTTACCGCCTTGACCTTCTCTGGATCCGCCTTCACCTGACCCGTCTCGATGATGAAGCCCAGGAACCGTACCGAGGTTACATGGAACTCACACTTCTCTGCCTTCACAAAGAGCTTGTTCTCCAGTAGGCGCTGAAGGACCATCCGGACATGACTCTGGTGCTCCGGGAGATCTGCCGAATAAATGAGAATGTCATCCAAATATACAAAAACAAAACGGTCCAGGAAATCCCGAAGTACGTCATTTACCAACGCCTGGAAAACAGCAGGGGCGTTGGTTAATCCAAATGGCATGACCAAATACTCAAAATGGCCGAGATGAGTGTTGAACCCTGTCTTCCACTCGTCCCCTGCCCGGATCCGTACCAGGTGGTACGCGTTGCGGAGGTCGAGTTTGGTGAACATCTTAGCTCCAGCCAGGGGTTCGAATGCCGAGTTGATCAGGGGCAGGGGATACCTGTTCCGGGTGGTGATGCTGTTCAAACCCCTATAGTCAATGCAGGGCCGGAGACTCTTGTCCTTCTTTGCAACAAAAAAGAACCCGGCGCCGAGTGGTGACGAGGAGGGGCGAATTATTCCGGCCTTCAAAGACTGTGAGATGTACTCCTCCATGGAGGCCTTCTCCGGTCTGGACAGGTTATATAACCGGCTGGAAGGGAACGAAGCGCCGGGGTGGAGGTCAATGGCGCAGTCGTAGGGACGGTGAGGTGGCAAGGAGAGAGCCCGAGTCTTGCTGAACACTTCCCCGATGTCGTGGTAGACGGTGGGAATGGAGGTGAGGTCAGTCCGTTCTGTCACGGGAGTACAGGATGTAGGACCCAAATGCAGACCAAAACGACAGGAAGTTGGATATAAATGAAATTTATTTTGAAAAAAAACGTGTGGAGCCCGAGGTCCGACACGGCGGCTCGCAGATCACGGTGTGGGTCCCGTGGCCCGACACCGGAGGCGGGTAGTGGGACTGTGACGTGGGTTCCGTGGCCCGACGTCAGAGGCAACCAAGCTGGTCCCGGATAACTCTGAGGCGAGAGAGAGAGAGAGTCAGTGGCGGATCGGAATGAACAGATAACTCACGGAGCGGCAGTGATGACTACCGAGGTTGAAGACGAGACGGACTGACAACCCAGGCCTGCAGGACCCGGGTTGAAATACGTCTGGTGATGAGCCTAAACGGCCGCAGCTGTGCAGCGCACAGAGATGTGTCCCTGGGCGGCGTCTGCAGGTAGGAGACACACCCACGAGTCCAACAGGCACCACAAACAAACAGGGGAGAATACAGGCACAAAAGGAAAGGAGGTTTTGGGGAAACAGAGGCAAACACAAAGGGTCAGACAGGAACCCTGACAGTGTGTGCATACTGTGCATTAATAGAGTGTACTGTACATTAAGAGTGTGCTGTACTGTACATTAATATAGTCTACTGTACACTAATAGAGTGTACTGTACATTAATAGAGTGTATTGTACATTAATATAGTATACTGTACACTAATAGAGTGTACTGTACATTAATATAGTGTACTGTACATTAATATAGTGTACTGTACATTAATATAGTGTACTGTACAATAATATAGTGTACTGTACAATAATATAGTGTATTGTACATTAATAGAGTGTACTGTACTGTACATTAATATAGTGTATTGTACATTAATAGAGTGTACTGTACATTGACACTGTATGGTCTGTGGTCGCATTGCATCTGTCACGGTCCGGGTTGGATGGACCCAAGTGCAGACACGGAGAGGCAAGGTTGGGGAAAAGTAAAACAGTTTATTAAATGGAAGCGGAGGGTGTAGGCGGAGCGGTGAGGTGGCGTGGACGGTGGCCGAGAGGCTGGTTACGGTCACAGGAATCCTGGGCACAAGGAACAGAGATTAGTAATACACAAGAACACAAGCGGAGTAGATCTCGTAGACAGAGTCTCTAGAGAGGCCGAGAATCGCTATACCACGTGACATGGAGCAATAATCTGGCAACTGGAGAGATGGAAGCCCGGGTGTTTTAACAGAGAGGAGGTGATGAGATGATTGACGTCAGGTGCCGGAGATGGGTTGCAGGTGTGGAGATGGTTGCCAGTTGCCGGAAGCCACGCCCACGAAACACACACACACACACAGGGAAGACGACCCGGGGACACCAGGGACAAACAGAAAACAGCCCAAAAGGAACATAAGTCACGGCCGAGCCGTGACAGTACCCCCCCCTCAATGGGCGCCCCCAGGCGCCCACGGAACCGTCAGGCAAGGGTGGGTGGAGGGGGGAACGGCCGGAGGGCCGAAGCCCCTGGCGGGAACGGGCTTGAGGGAAGGAACCTGGAAACCCTGGAAACTTAACTGGGCAGAGGGGAACAGGCCGGGGAACGGCCACCAGGCGGGGGACTCGGGGGGACGGGCCGGAGGACGGCCACCAGGCGGGGACTCAGGGGGACGGGCCGGAGGACGGCCACCAGGCGGGGACTCAGGGGGACGGGCCGGAGGACGGCCACCAGGCGGGGACTCAGGGGGACGGGCCGGAGGACGGCCACCAGGCGGGGACTCAGGGGGACGGGCCGGAGGACGGCCACCAGGCGGGGACTCAGGGGGACGGGCCGGAGGACGGCCACCAGGCGGACAGGCGCGCTCGGGGGGACGGGCCGGAGGACGGCCACCAGGTGGACAGGCGCGCTCAGGGGGGCGGGCCGGAGACGGGGGCTCCGGAAAGTCAGGCAGAGGCTCCGGAGAGCGGGGCAGAGGCTCCGGGTGTTGTTCCGGAGACTTCTGTGGATCCGGGGGTTGTTCCGGAGACTTCGGTGGCTCCGTAGAGCGGGGCTCCGGAGACGAGGACTCCGTAGAGCGGGACCCGGCAGGACTGGGCCCGGGACGGGGCCCGGCAGGACTGGGCTCGGGACGGGGCCCGGCAGGACTGGGCTCGGGACTGGGCTCGGGACGGGGCCCGGCAGGACTGGGCTTGGGACGGGACCCGGCAGGACTGGGCTCGGGACGGGGCCCGGCAGGACTGGGCTCCCCTGGGACGCCGACATGACCCGGGGAGGTGGAGTCGGCCAGAACGCCGACAGGACACTGGGAACAGGTGTCGGCCGGACCGCCGACGGGAATCACCGGAGACGAGCTGGGCCGAACTGTCGGCAGGGCTTGGGGGACAGGTGGCGGCCGGACCACCGACGAGACATGTGTCGGCCGGACCGCCGATGGGGTTCGAGGGACAGTTGTCGGCCGGACCACCAACGAGACAGGTGTCGGCTGGACCGCCGATGAGACTCTTGGGACTAGGATCGGCCGGGCCACCGACGAGACAGGTGTCGGCCGGACCGCCGATGAGACTCTTGGGGCTAGGATCGGCCGGGCCGCCGACGAGACAGGTGTCGGCCGGACCGCCGATGAGACTCGGGGAACAAGGGTCGGCCGGACCACCGACGAGGCAGGTGTCGGACGGACCGCCGATGGGACTCTTGGGACTAGGATCGGCCGGGCCGCCGACGAGACAGGTGTCGGCCGGACCGCCGATGAGACACGGGGAACAAGGGTCGGCCGGACCACTGACGAGACAGGTGTCGGACGGACCGCCGATGGGACTCGGGGAACCAGGGTCGGCCGGACCACCGACGAGGCAGGTGTCGGACGGACCGCCGATGGGACTCTTGGGACTAGGATCGGCCGGGCCGCCGACGAGACAGGTGTCGGCCGGACCGCCGATGAGACACGGGGAACAAGGGTCGGCCGGACCACCGACGAGACAGGTGTCGGACGGACCGCCGATGGGACTCGGGGAACCCGGGTCGGCCGGACCACCGACAAGACAGGTGTCGGCCGGACCGCCGATGGGGCAGGTGGGGAAGCTGGGACCGGGACTAGCACCGTGGCGGGACACGGGACCGGGGCTGACAGCGGCACAGTCGGGGAACTCGGGACCGGGGCTGACAGTGGCACAGTCGGGGAACTCGGGACAGGGGCTGACAGCGGCACAGTCGGGGAGCTCGGGACAGGGGCTGACAGCGGCACAGTCGGGGAACTCGGGACAGGGGCTGACAGCGGCACAGTCGGGGAACTCGGGACAGGGGCTGACAGCGGCACAGTCGGGGAACTCGGGACAGGGGCTGACAGCGGCACAGTCGGGGAACTCGGGACAGGGGCTGACAGCGGCACAGTCGGGGAACTCGGGACAGGGGCTGACAGCGGCACAGTCGCAAAAACTGGGACCGGGGCTGGCAGCGGCACGGAGGCAGAAACTCTGGGAGCTGGAGTCGGCCGGGACGCCGACAGGACACGGGGAGCGGGAGTCGGCCGGGACGCCGACAGGACACGGGGAGCGGGAGTCGGCCGGGACGCCGACAGGACACGGGGAGCGGGAGTCGGCCGTGGCGCCGACAGGACACGGGGAGCGGGAGTCGGCCGGGGCGCCGACAGGACACGGGGAGCGGGAGTCGGCCGGGGCGCCGACAGGACACGGGGAGCGGGAGTCGGCCGGGGCGCCGACAGGACACGGGGAGCGGGAGTCGGCCGGGGCGCCGACAGGACACGGGGAGCGGGAGTCGGCCGGGGCGCCGACAGGACACGGGGAGCGGGAGTCGGCCGGGGCGCCGACAGGACACGGGGAGCAGGGGTCGGCGACGGCGCCGACACCGGGACCAGAACTGGCGGCTCGGACGAGGGTGTCCCGGCCGTCGGCGGGTCCCGGGTAGTTGGTCTGGAGCCCTTCCTCCTTCGCCGGCGTCGAGGGCCCGGGGTCCTGGCCTCCGGAGCCGGGGGTAGCAGATCGTAAAAGGGCGTCCAGGCTGGCCCCGAGTCCCAGGGTACGGGCTTGGTCTGCTCCCCCCGACGTCGAGAGCTAGCCATTCTGGAACCCTGGCGGGAACTCTGAGCCCGTTGGAAGCTCCGGGGCCCAAACGCGAGCCGGGTACCGGCCCAGCGGTCCAGCTCGAGGTCCTCTTCCTCTTCCTCACTCTCACTGGGGTACTTGTACCGGGGATCCACCACGTGGTCAATGTACCCCAGGCCATCCCGAAAATACAGCCGGAGTGGCTGTGGACTATCCATCACAAAAAGAAAAAATAAGTTGCCGGCCGGTTCCAGGCGCGGGTTGGTGACGGTTAACAAGCGCCCGTGCTTGCTGGGTCCGTGTTGGCCAGATTATTCTGTCACGGTATGGTTTAGGTGGACCCAAGTGCAGACACGGAGAGGCAAGGTTGGGGAAAAGTAAAACAGTTTATTAAATGGAAGCGGAGGGTGTAGGCGGAGCGGTGAGGTGGCGTGGACGGTGGCGGAGAGGCTGGTTACGGTCACAGGAATCCTGGGCACAAGGAACAGAGATTAGTAATACACAAGAACACAAGCGGAGTAGATCTCGTAGACAGAGTCTCTAGAGAGGCCGAGAATCGCTATACCACGTGACATGGAGCAATAATCTGGCAACTGGAGAGATGGAAGCCCGGGTGTTTTAACAGAGAGGAGGTGATGAGATGGTTGACGTCAGGTGCCGGAGATGGGTTGCAGGTGTGGAGATGGTTGCCAGTTGCCGGAAGCCACGCCCACGAAACACACACACACACACAGGGAAGACGACCCGGGGACACCAGGGACAAACAGAAAACAGCCCAAAAGGAACATAAGTCACGGCCGAGCCGTGACAGCATCATGGGCAGAGAGATTGTTTTGGGAGACATGTCAACGTTCTCCAGTAAATGGCAAAGCAATGATTGACCAAATCTGGTGCCTTGTCCTGAGGAGGAGAGATAAAAGCATTCATTCTGTCTCTTTGCTCCGTCTGATAAGATAAGGGAGGTCACATTGGCTGTGTGAATAGAGCGGCCCTCGTCCAGCGGCCTTTTATCTCAGCTTTGTTTAAGCTGTGTTGGGTCTTTTCACCACATCTTGTCTTTTGGACAAAGCATGTATCTTCTGCCATCCTCGGGCTCTCCCTCGAATATTTACTAACTTTGATTGTCTTTCTCCGAGATGAGGCTGCGTTATTATGATGCTTTTTGTTGTTCTCCCGCATCTCTTGGATAAACTTTTCAGACTACACTTATGCGTGACCCGAAGAGTCGCTGTGTCTGACACCTCTTCCAATCTATTTTAAATGGATATAGAATGGAGGCATTCAGTAAAGTGTCTCGGAAATCATTTCATTCCATGGACATTTGACAGATAGAATTGTGGCTTCGCCTCCACCCTTTGTCTGCTCTGGAACGTCTGAGCCTCCCCTGGATATATTAAGCTGTCTGGCTTGTTTAGCTGAATTCAATCCAGGCCAATCACTTATTCGCACACACACACACACAAACCAGCTGCTTGTGCCTGGTCGCTCTATAAACGTATTCCCAGGCCTGTGGCTCTGTGTTCACTCTGCCCATCCTGGCTAAATCCCCTGCCTGGCATCACATCTGTGTCCGCAGCTCCTCGGTCTGAGGATATGGGCTATATGGAGCGCAGACAGCATTTTCTACGACGCTGTGGATGAAAACAATAACTGTACGTGCAGGTAGTTGCAGCACAAGCAATTGCAGACCTCAAGAGCTCTCATTTAATTTTGAAACATAAAATCACAGCATCGATTATCAGATATATATGTTGGATGTATTTCCCAGACACAAATTCAGAGCATATTTGTTTCAAAAGGCAGAGCTGTGAGCCAGGCTTTTTGTTTGTTTGCTTCAACATAAGTCATTGAGCGTTGGCATTTGAAGCTGCTATTTGCGGTGCAATTCATCTGCAAATGCCTGCACATTGCCAGCGTGTAGTAGTTTGGAGCACGCCATCTGGCTGGCCACGGGGATGCCTATATGTGTCTTTGGCCAGCGTGGAGAGTCGCAGACTGCCTTTATAGTGAAAGAACGTGTTCCCTTTATAAGTTATATTCCACTGTGTTTACTCAGTACTGTTCCACTGTAAGACAATTAACAACGCTGCAAAAGAAAATGTGACATGTATATTGCTTTAAAATGTAGCTTCATACTTTATTTTACAGCAAATGGGTGTAAACCGACAGTGGTATCATTTCCAAGAAAAATAGCTCATGTATTGGAACCTGCACTGGATCTCTTCCCATAAAAATATTCTGCTATATTATATTACAGAGGAAGCACTTAGTGTCTTGCATCTCTTCAAACATAGATCTCTTTTACTCTCTTTACTATTTTTTCCTATTTATTTTTTATGTTAAGCAGCCACATTATTGCAGAATGTGAAATTCTGCTCTGTCTTGAGGGGCATTAAAGCTTCCTCAATATAATTTCAAAGACTTGCTCATATTTTACATTTGATATTACTTACAAGCTTGTCTTTCGCACAAAATTTGTTATTCTTGCTTGAAATGACTGACGTGACCATTCAGCACCTCCTCGGTGGTGTTTCAGCTCATAATACCATGATTGACTTGTGTGGACGAGCTCGCGGAGCCAGTCAGTCTGACGCTGTCGGGCACGCAGTGGTGAGCTAAGATGTACTGGTGTAATGAGTGGGCAGGTCTGTGCCTCTTTAGCGCTCTGATTAAATAATGAACTTAAAGGAACTTAAAGGTCCGCTCCCCACTTCACATGCAGACCGGGATGTGAAGCTGTACAGAGATTAACATAGTGTGCACTACGCCTCAAGCTTTTTCATTCAGCCAAATCGACTGACCTATGTGAATAATATTGATTATCTAATTATTATCGGGTCATAATGGTGTTTGACACTGCATTTTTCATAAAGAAACTACTATAGTTCATAAACACTGTTAACAAATGTCCTCCCCATGTAATAAGTCCCAATTTAACCCCTGAGTACTTATTGTTGTTCTTGAGGGAGCCATTCCCTTCCCGTCACCTGCTGTCATTTACACAAGCTAGTTAGCAGTATAACAATGTAGTTTAACCTCTTGATAGCAATAATAATAATTTAATTGTTTTTGTGATGTTTTACACCCTGCCATATGTTGTGCCAAGGTCCTCGTGAGGACATCTCTGTCAGTGAAAAATACGCTCGGTCAGTCCACGTGATCCCTTCAATGCTTGTAGTTGTTGAAAGCATATTTAATGATTTGTTATGCTGCATTCACACCAAGAGCGTTGTGAATTTTAGCAACGCTTTAGTGCTCCTAAATCATTATGAAATGCTGCTCGCACTAAGAGGCAAAATTCCCTTATTCTACATGTCTTTTTGTGGTTGTTTTGTTCTTTGACGTTGTAAATCCTGAACTAGTGAGAAGGAAGAAGAAGGGTGGAGACAGCAGTGCTCCTCTGCTCAAATCTTTTTCAGTGAACAAAAGTGGGAATTAGCGGGTGGGTAATATATCACACAGCTACACAGAGTCTAATCAGGATCCCAGCTGGAGGCGCAGCCTACTCTGACCCTGTGAAACGACTTTGTCCTCTGCCTCACCATCGGGGGGAGGTTGGGAGATCAAAAAGGAAGTCATTTTTGTCTCTTATGAAACAATAGTGTACGTAATTAGCTTTGTTCCGATAACATTCACACAGCACGACCCAGAGGTGGGTGTGAACTGTACACCTCCTAATCAGATATCTCTACTGTAATCAGCAGGCAATCTTAATGATCTGTGTTAAATGGCAAACGCTCCTTCTGCTCCATCCATTCACAGTCTGATCACACCACTTTAACCCCCGAAGTCAATGAAACAAATTAAAGAACGAAGACAAATTAAATCCATTTCCCTAACAACCACTTTTTTTCTCTGGAATGATGCAAAGCTGTGAAGGTGGAGACTTTTCATTGGCTTTTATTAGAGCCGATCTGTGGTTGATAAGCACGTGTTTGGGGGTTGGAGGTGTTTTTGTTTGTGATGTGTTGGTGTGTTTGATGCGCTCTGTGGGGAACCTGTCTGTTCTCAGAAACACAAGACTGGTTGAAGGTATTAATGAGGGACTCTGTGAATAATTCATGTCCATCGATAACATCTCATATCTCATTTGTCTGGCCGGTGAATGTCAAGGTAAAGTTTAAGAAAGGTCTCTGTGTTTCTCCTCAGGTTTCACCTCATCTTCGTTACTCCTGATTGGAAGCACCTGCAGCCTGGACAACAGGAGAATAGATTTATATTTTTGATTGGCTAGTAGAGGTGAAAGGACGAGTTGTCAGAGTGGCTGCGTTTAACAGCAGAGGATAGGAAGTGCATACAGTGCAAAGATCCCGATAATAGATCCCAACAAATAGCTACTTATATAATATATATATATATATATATATATATATATATATATATATATATATATTATATAAGTACACACAGTACATTTGTCCATGATCAAATTGGCTGGAACAACAAAAGTTTTCCCCACAGCTGTCATCAGATTTTGATACACGTTACAAAACTCTGATTGACAACTATATGGCGTACTATAGACAATACATTGATACATTATGAAAATCTCTCATGTGAAACAGCCAAAACTGTTCAGAAAAAAGCTGCGTTCTCGAAGGGCCTTTCTCTGCCTGTAAGTGAGCTCAATTCTAAAACTACTCTGATTAATATATCCTTATAAAAGGCATATCAAGCACTCTGAGCTTATTGTTACAACTCTAATATGAGTCTGCCGCAGTCACAAAAGGGCCACTGGGTTTATGTTTCTCTTTAGACTTCCGTGTATTTTTAGATTCTGCTTCAGTATTGTTTAAAAGACCAGCTCCGTTCAGGACGTTACAATGGATTGCTGCTTTATTGCTGTCAGCAATTGGTTGAGTTATTGTGATGCTC
The DNA here is from genome assembly GCA_023566465.1 of Cottus gobio. Classification (NCBI taxonomy): domain Eukaryota; kingdom Metazoa; phylum Chordata; class Actinopteri; order Perciformes; family Cottidae; genus Cottus; species Cottus gobio. Next base: position 13,056,637 of record CM042223.1, read on the forward strand.
CTGCTTGATGTGTAAATTGTCTTTTTGTAATCTTCCTTTTTTTTTTTCTGACTCTCTTTTGTGACTTGTGTCTCTCCCCAGACACGGAACGCGATGTGCAGGAGAAGTTGCAGCAGCGGCCAACAACGGTGTGTGTGGTGTGGGTGTGGCCTATAATGCTAAGATAGGAGGTGAGTGAAGCATGCCACTGGGATTTTTAATTGGGAAAAATGTTTAATTAGAAATAATTAGAATTGAAGTTTTAATATTATTTTAATTAGTTGGAGTGCTTCAGCATGAAGCACCCAACTATTGTTCTTCGAATCTTTATTATTCTATTTCGTCCGTACGTATTTTGAAAGGTTTCTCCTCCTTCATATGTTCAGCTACAGAAACTCTTCAAATATTAAAAAATTCAGCTCCTTCAGGAGAGGGGTGCTATGACCTTTCATATTTTTAACTTTTCAACTTTTCTTAATATTAATCTTTTTATGCGTTTTTTTTAACATGGGATTCCTATGGAGAAAATCCTCAACTTTAACAGCTTATAGGTTCAGCATACTTTCAGCTAAAGATACCATTTCAACTTTAAAATGTAGACATATTTTTCATCTATGACTGCATATTTTTAAATATTTTCTATCTTTTAAGAATTTTAAACTATGAATTTTTGAATTTATTAAATATCTCTCCCTACAGGGCAGAGCTGTGCTTCTCCAATCGCCATGGTAACCATGGCGCGTGTAGGTTTTTTGTATTTGATGTTCGCTCTGTCTTTGATCTATATTGAGCTATTTTCAGCTTAATTTAGCAATTTTCTTTTCACTTATTCTTTTCAAATATTTAAGCTTTAAGCTTCAGCTTTTAGCACTCCAACGCATTTTCAGCAGGAAATGCTCTTTCTAGTTAGAAATAGTATGCACACATTCAAACTAATTAACATGGAAGGGCATTTGTTTCAGCTAAGCTCCATTTAGTCTAGCATCGGAATCCAAATCACTGGTTCAGCTGTCTTCACATTTTGTTAGAGACCCAGTCAGAGATTTCTTTGTTGTTGTTTTTTTCTGAATCATTGACCATCTTTTACTGCATGATTGACTCCTTGTTGTTCAGATGCACAAGTGAAAGTGTGCTGCAGAGATGGGGACGAGCATGCAGTGAATTTCTCTTGAACTATTGCTCCTGCAAAAAAATAGCTTTGTTTTCTACAGATTTTCCTCTGGAAAGGAGTCTATTGTGGCTTTGTTAACGATGGAAAGGAGTCTATTGTGGCTTTGTGAACACTGGTAGGATATTGCCTAGAAACGTCTGGGTTTCAGAATCTTTTTTTTTTATTTCAATCCAGAAAATATAATAATTCACTTCACCTTGATTTGACACTTGGCCAGAATCTCCATCCATTTCTCCGCCAATTAGATAAAAAGCAAGTGAAATAGTGTTTTCCTGAGTCCTTTGTGATGCCTAAATGTAGCATTATGCTGATGCCATACAACTGACTTCACAACCCAGCGGACGTTCTTTCGTACCACTGTGTAATTGTAACTGTGTAGTCTTTAACACGGTGGCTTGATTGAACAGTAATACAGCAGTCAGCATGTGCAGATATGTATTAAAGAAAGAAGACATTCCTTTAAACGTGATCACAAATGAAGTCTGAAAGGTTTCTTTTATTTAATTTTTTCATCCTAAACATGTTTGCACTTGATAAAGTACTCCAAGGAGGCTTTTAGTAACTTTAGTCACCAAACAATCTGTCAGTGACATGATGGCAGCCAACAAGACTCAGTGGAGCCTGCGGAGCCCTGAGCCCCGTTCACAGATGTTACTCATAATTCTCCTTCTTTGTCTTCATCACCATTCGTCTCCCCACGGAGCCGCGCATTAGCCTGCTTCTCGTAAAGTACTCCTCGTGAATCTGTTCACGTCACGGGGTCAGTGGAACGGTAGATCTGATCCTGTGTGTGTGTGTGTGTGTGTGTGTGTTTAATTGACTCTTCTTGGCTCACTCTGTGTTTCCTTTCACCTACTGTACCTACCTCCACACACACACACACACACACACACACACACAATAGACACAGCAGTGTCTTAATAAGGAATCGTCAAGCTGCAGGAAGTTGATGAGAATTGCTACGACAATGATTATCATTACCGCTGCAATACAGCCAGAGAATAATGATTTACCGAGCAAACAATGTGCTTTATGTCGCATGTTTATCCCAGTTAAGCACTTTCTTTTCCAGGCTACTCATTATTCAAACTTGTGTTGTGCCGAATCCCATTGCCAACAGAGTAATTACTGCTTTGGCTACATCTCTTCTGGCATGTGGTTTTCCAGGCAGGTTGTCTAGAATGGATTATTTAAGTCTTAATGTGGTCGTCGTCAGTTAGTGTTGCCTCTGGGGTCCGTGGGTCTTCTCCCAGTAATGGACCCTATTTGAGGTTGGTTCATTTCACGCTTCTCTACAGCCATTAATGTTCAGAGGAGGGATCTGAGGGTGCTCACTTCAAAGGCTCAGACTGGGTTGTGTATCAGGTATGATGAAAGGTGACATTCAGCCCACCAGTCTGTTGAAGGCTTTGTAAACTCTCAGCTCATTTATACCCGTGTGTGTGTGTGTTCTCTCCTGCAGTCTGTTAGGTGTGTCTACTTGTCCTTTCTGTGTGTTGGTTGGGGTCGGGGAACTAGCTTTTCCTGGTTTAACAACCAGCTGGGTTTTTGTATGTGTGACGGTAAAAACAATATATCCATCGGAGCAGCATCAGCAGGTGAAGCTTTGTACGCTTAGTCATTAAAACTGGAACTCTGTGAAGTATTTGTGTTTTTTCTCCTGTGAGTTCTTTTGTTTCTCCTTTTTTAGTTTTTTGTGGCAGAAGGTAAAATTTGAATTCACGGTCCGACCGATGTCTTTCAGTCTTTTTCTGACACGTTTCCTCTCGTTGTCATCTCACGCTGTGTTTTGACATCTCCCCACGTCCGTCTGAAGCTCAGATTCATACGCTCTCCATCTCTTCACCATCACTGTCACTCTTTCTCCACCACTGTTCACGTCTCCAGCGTGGTAACCTGTTCGGCACTGCATTGCCTGTTCATTTTCACAGGAGTTCGTATGTTAGACGGGGAGGTGACGGACGTGGTGGAGGCCCACTCTCTGAGCCTGAACCCGCAGCACATCCACATTTATAGTGCCAGCTGGGGCCCAGAGGATGACGGCAAGTCCCTGGACGGCCCCGCCAAGCTGGCGAAGGAGGCTTTCCTCCAGGGAATCACCAAGGTTAGTCGCAGCATAAGCTTATATCTTCCCTGTTTCAGCTCCTTAATGGCTTGACATAGCTTTGTACTTGTTTGACATTTCTGGGAAATACGCCCTTCCTTTTATTGCAGAGAAATAGATGAGAAGATTGTCACTAGTCTGATGTTTGTATGATATATATGTCACTGAAGCCAGCAGATTGTTAGCTTAGCTTGGATTGAAAACAGGGGAAACCGCCTGGCTCTGTCCAGAGGTATCAAATTCTGCCTAACTGGACCTCTAACGCTCACTAAGTTACATTGTATGCTTGTCTGATCCATACAACAAACTAAATGTAAAGACAACATTTTGCAGTTGTATTTTATATTTCTATTATTATGTGCTCAACTTTTTCTTATCCATTCTAGTGTCAAAGTCAGTTTCTCATTCAAACAGTGTTTCTCGTACCACTGCCCTCCACAGCAGGGGTTAAGGCACAGAATACATCAAGGTTAGGCATCACTGAAATAACTGATTGCGGTTAAGATAAGGTTGAGCTGAGGTTAAGCGTAGCAGAAAGGACTGTTAGGTGTTCGGCGAGTGTTTTAGCTCAGCTTAAAGGAGGGAAACCACCAATCGATTCCTGATGGTAGCCTGGTAACTTTTTACACATCAGTTTTTATGCACATTAAACAAACAATATACTACATGTGAATTACTTCAGAGGTGCTGGAAGGTTGGTTACGTTACCTTGGAGCTAGGCTGTTTCCAGTCGTTATGCTAAGCTAACCAGCTGCATGCTCATGTTTACCATACAGACATGAGCGTGGTATCGATTATCTCATCTAGTCTTTGGCAAGGAAGCATATACCTTCAGAGTATTTCACAACACAACTGTTCCTTATATGTGGAGCAATTTATCTCATAGCAGCAAAAAAAAAGCTTTTTCCCACCTATACATGTATGTGAGTTTATTATTTGCCCTCTGACCAGGCCTTCAGGGTTGGATCGAGTAAGACATTAGAAAGTACGGCACGTTATCTAAGGCTAATGTCATCATTTATCTTGTGTCAGCATGCTGCATCAGAAGGCGTTAGAAGAACAGCTAAATGATAAATGGGAAATGGGAGAAAAGGGAATCAGAGCAGCAGCAGTCACTGATGCAGAACAATAGTTAGATTCAAAGACTGCAGTCATTTTTCTGTGGAAAAGAATGATTCATATGTCACATCCAAAATGTGAATTGCTCCACATATCATGGTGTGTTAGTGAGGAGAAATTGCCTGACAGCAGCACAACAGGTCCTTTCTGGGTCGGCGTGTGTTCTCCTGGCAGGGAGATAACCCCTGCCACCAAAGAGTTATTGTCTGGCCTCCGTAACTTACAGCAAAGCCAGCGGTGGGCCATCAATTGGGATAGAAAGCTTACCTAGAGCTCCAAGACACTTTGGTTATGATACAGTGCGATTCAGATAGCATCACACACATTAAGTAGAAGGAAGTCCTCCCCACAAATGTGCGGTAATTTGAGATGAAGAGGTAGGAATTCATTAAGAAAATGAAATGGAAAATCCTATTTAAACAACTCTGAACAAGCTTTTTTGAATTCTGAGGTGAAAATGAGGTCCCTGTGTACACAAATGCAAGTTTAAAATGTGATTACCATTCGCAACATCAGTGATAAGGAAGCACAGATTCATGTATCTTTGTATTTGTCGGGACTGCTAAGCTAAAATACTGGAGCCGAGGATGTGACAGGACTTTTATTTTTTTCAGCAGGCGGAGAGCAAAACAGACGATCTCAGTCTTAAGAGCCAAAACCTTCCTGCTGCTTTTTCCATCAAACACTCGTTTTTTTGTTCTTTTTTTGTGTAGTTTTGTGTTCTGTGGCTGACGGCGACGAAGAAATGTAATACATACTGTATGTTTTCTCATCTTTTGTTTGCCATCAACAGATTAATTATGTCTGCTCTCTGTATGTGGGCTTAAAGAGACGTCCCTATAGTTTATTTTATTTGTTTCTCCATTATACCGTATGTATTTCTTGCTTTATTGTTTTGTTATAGAAAAATAGCATTTTATCCGCCCACTTGGTCTGTGGTAGAAGAAATGCTTTAATCTTTCAGTTTCATTCTGAATGTCAGTGTCTGTGTTGCTTCTTTTAGTTTCAAGTTACTTTTAGTGTTTGATTATTTTTTGAATGACAGGTTGTGATTAATGCTGAAAAGAAATGTGACATGTTAGATTATGGTGATAATTATATCTATATTTACTCTTCACTTTAAACAAAAAGACTCAAAAAGGGCTTCACACAAGAGCCAATCAAAGACAGAGAGATAATAGTGTGTAATAAGAAGAGGGCTCTCTAGAAATGTATTGAAGAAAGAGGCCATTTGAAAATGTGTTTTCATAACTTGAGGTTTTCCTCCATCCAGAGGCTCCTGCAGAGCTTCAGCGCTCTGCAGATGCCCTTCTGCCCTCTGTCTCCAGCCCCGGGGGACAACAACTGGTCTGTGGACCTCAGGCAGATATCAGCTATGTAGAGAGAGAGAAGGTCAACTCTGCAGACCAACCTGTGCCATAAAATAAGTACAAGTTTAAAAATCAATTCTAAATATCATAGGTAACTAGTGCAGGAAGAAATGCCAAAATTTAGAAAATGTGCAAAATAAAAATCGACAACTTGTGAGCCCCCATGCAGCTTTTTATTGTACAAGCTGAAGGCGGTCCATCGATTGCTTGGGGCATTTCAGCGATTACAGAGATGCAGTAATCTAATCAGCCCGAGACAAATGCATAAAAAAAAGGTTTTGTGGGTCTTGGAACAACGGGAACAATCTCATCTGAGCAGTGTTCCTGCGTTGACAAACGATCCCCTTTGTCACTTTGCACAAACGTTTCGAGCCTCCTGTTGGCAGGTCCAGACCCAACCCGGCTAAATGTGCGTCTCATACTGTGTGTGTATGTTCGGAGCATACAGCCTCACTGCCAAATATCATGTTGTTATTTATCATGCCCCTAAATTATATTCTGCTCGAGTAGATTTTGTAATTACATTTCATCTGTTTGTTATCTGATGTTCTGCCGCAGTAAGTCGCCTGACATTATGATGTATTAATACGAGTTGGGCCTCCAGTGGTTCACTGCTTCGGAGCGAAAGCACACAAGTGTTTAAGCAGGGAGACAATCAATGTTTCACACTTCAACCACTTCTCGTTAGTCTCTTTCTCTCAGCCCAGTCCGTGTGTGCTTCTATTCCACAGGGCCGTGGCGGACAAGGCTCCATCTTTGTGTGGGCCTCGGGTAACGGCGGCCGGGAGCAGGACAGCTGTAACTGTGACGGCTACACCAACAGCATTTACACCCTCTCCATCAGCAGCACCACGCAGTCCGGCAACGTGCCGTGGTACAGCGAGCCCTGCTCTTCCACCCTCGCTACTACCTTCAGCTCTGGAAACCCTGGGGAGAAACAGATAGTGGGTGTACACACACACACACACACACACACACACACACACACACACTTTGAACATCTCAGATTTTGTGTAGGATTGTTTTTGTACTTTGAATCTCTATGAAATGTCAGCATTGCAAAAAGAAAACATATTCCTCATACTTTGCAATGGCCTTATTAGTCGGCCAAAAATGTATGTATGCTGGTACATCCGAAGTGAAACCTTTTCAAGTGTGCAAACACATTAATTTCATCTCTGGAAAATCCGAAATAGGTATCAAACCTGTCAAAATCAGAGTGACTGATGTGTAACATGCAGTGAGCAAAGCTGACAGACAATGAGAGATGCCACATGCTTCCTTCAAGCTGCTTGTCTGCTGAAGAAAGACTTGCCTCCGGGACATAGCATAGCATAAAACAAACCATAAATCTGCCATTTCCTTCAAAATACACCAGAGGCCAGCTGCAGGCGAGCAGACACAACTCATCAAATAGATGAAATTGAAGTCATTCTAAAATGTACAGCAGCTGTTGTATTGTTGCTTTGGTAGCCAGAAGCTTCTATTTGTTAAATCAGGGAGTTCATACAGCTTTCGTTTATCCAAAACTATGATTTATGTTCACTTTGTCAGATTTGTGTGTTCGGTACATTTGTGCTTCAACTGTCAAATCTCCAGCACACCAGAACCAGGCTTTTAGGCAAAGCCAGAGTGGACTCACAAGTAGCTGTGAAAACATCACACATCAGAGTCGGACTGCAGCGGTTTTCATTATTAGATTAGATCTTTTTCACATCATGTATTATTCACCTGGCCTTAATATAAAAATGCCAGTATAAAGTATCCAGTACCTAGATGATGTTGTTAGATGTGTATGAAATCCCAATTTATTTAGTTTATATAAAGAATGCGGGGCGATTGTGGCTCAGTGGTTAGCAAGTCAGTCTTTCAATCAGAGGGTCGGTGGTTCAAACCCCGGCTCAGCCAGTCCATGTCGTTGTGTCCTTGAGCAAGACACTTAACCCTCATTGCTCACCGTTGCTGTGTCTACGGTCTAATGTATACTGTGTATATCATGTAAGTCGCTTTGGATAAAAGCGTCAGCTAAAGGTAATGTAATGTAATAATAATAGAAAACTGAAAGACCTTGATCTTGATAAATGACTAATCATTAAATCAGTGGTTAGTCAAAACAAATAATGACATATGACAGTGTTCCAGTGTTGTTTTACCCGGTGCTGATATCTAACCGTTGTGTGCAGACACCTTTGTTTGTTTACTCCACAGACACGTAGACTTCTTTCCACCGATAATGGCCATTAGTGCCCCAATTTGTCAGGCCAAAAGTTGCAAACCAAGAAGCTGTCCCTGACCTTCACAGCTCGCCTTGCCCTCTGGCTTTTTCTCATTTCTGTCGTGTCCCCATCGTGACCCAGACGAGCCTCATTAGCCTTCTGGCAGTGGCAGAGACCGAGAGCAGGGCTGTACGCGGAGTACTAACATACTTTGTCTCTCCACCACCCGACCTGACTGGACTGATTTGGCTGACATTCAGCTCCCTGGCTGTGACCCTTTGGCAGGGATCCACAGACCTGAAGCCGAGACGCGCAGCTCGCTCTGCCTCATCCCTCCCATTGTCCCCGGCCCTCCCCCGGTCTCACCTCTCTCACTGTGAACTTCTCTCATGCTGATGTGGAAAACTCATTGTGTCATATCCACTGTGTCTAACCTTCTGTATTTCTGTGTGTCTCCTGTCTCCAAGGTGACCACAGACCTGAGGCAAAAGTGCACAGACTCCCACACGGGGACGTCCGCCTCGGCCCCGCTGGCCGCTGGGATCATCGCTCTGGCTCTGGAGGCCAAGTGAGTGAAAACGCCACAAACACCTCCTCTAACAAAGCTGCTTCTCTGGGCATTTCACTTTTACAGTGAACGTGGATGGTGTTGATGTGTGAAGCAGGAGTTGCTCAGTGACCGCTCTGATTGGAGGGCGGTAACATCATGTTTTTCATATGAATCTCATGACGTAGGTATGTCCTCACCAGTCGTTGTCAGGATTGGTCTTTGGAAAGCTAATTTGAAACAGTAGATACCATGTTGAGCCATTTTTAACCCGTGAAATGCAGAATAATTATTTGGGAATAACCATCATTAATGGGTTTCATCACAGTTATTTCATGTAGTTTACAACTCAAAAACACGTTTAAGTGTGCAGTACGTGATTGTAAACTTCATTTGTTCTGCTCTTATGTGCACTGGGAGCTACAGTGCGCGTGTGTGTGTGTGCGCACGTGTGTGCGCACTCCCGTCTGGGACTCGCCGTTGGCCTAAATCCCAGCCCAGACATTTTTTTCTCGGGAAATTAAGCTTTTGATAATCAGTTAATTAGCCAGACAAATCTGCAGCTGCAGTGCACGCAGACATCTGAATACCTGTAAGGCCGGCCGTGTGGATTTGAGAGCGTCTCTCATTATCGCTCACACAGACCTCCAGGTGCCGGTATCCAAGTTCCTGTCAGCAGCGCTAATGTGTTCTCCATTTTGTTCGTATCTTCAGTCGTATCTCTCTTAAGTCCTCTTATCAGTCAGCCGTCCCCCGCGCTGCATAATTGACTTCATTTCCACATCAGCGTGAACCTGACAAGTGTCAGAACCAAATACGGTATTACCTCACAACCCGGGTTCGGGTTCAGGTGCACACACTGAGCGTACCCAGGTTCACCTTGCATATCATGGGAGAAGGGCACTGCCTGACAGACCTTTACCACGAAGATTATCTCTCACTTCTAGCACGACACTAGAGCCACTGTTCTCCTGACAGGCAGCAGTAATAACCGGGTAGCTAGTTTATCAGACCGGCACCACACAGGAATTCACAGAGATGGAATCATTTAATAGGCAGGGTGTTTTGGCTTTCTGGTGTTTTATTATTTTTATTTTCCCCTTCGCTCTTGGCTGAGGTGACATTTGGGTGGATGGATGAATAGGTGTGTGGGTGGGGGGTGGGGGTTTGGCAGGGGGATCCTGTCCATTAATAACACATGAGAGGATGTGAGATGTGAATGCTGATACAGATAGTGGCAGAGGTGATGCGCAACAGTGCAATCCTGTTTCTACATCTGTGTACATGGCTGCACTCGGTAAGCATTATCCTAAACCGCAGAGCAGCTTTCTCATCATTGGTAACTCAAAGGCTTTTCGTCCGAATGCTTCCCTTCCGTGCCTCTTAATACATCTATAAATAAAAGAAACACACGTTTTTTTATTGGGCTTCTGCTCATCCCCCAGTTCCAACCTCATTATAAACTATCATTACAGAGAGGTCTAGACACAGTCCTTCACGCTGTTGTATCCACTGTTTTACTGTCTTCCCTGACCTTTCAACACAATAGGTTATGATGTACCTTTAATACTGGTGTTTCACAGCAGTGTTAAACCATAATGTGAGCCCTTGCCTTTGTTATGGTTGACTGGCATATCCCTCAGGGCCTCCTCTATGTCTCGGTATAATATTCAGAAATGTATGTCTCAGGTGGATCATATTTCAGGTGTGTCTCTTGACCTTTTCCATATCACACAGCTCCTCACATTTCCTCTACTGTATTGTGGTACAGTCGAGGTCAGCAAAACATTGCATCACAGTGTGCATAATGTGGAAAGTATTAGCTATTAAATGACAGAAAGGCAGTACAGTTCCTCTGCTTTCCTTCCTGCATCTCTGCAGTATGAACCTGACCTGGAGGGACATGCAGCACCTGGTGGTGAGGACGTCCCGGCCCGGACACCTCAGCGCCGGAGACTGGAAGACCAACGGGGTGGGACGCAGAGGTAGAGGCCGGCTAGTCCAAAATAAGCACAGATGCTGTTTTGTATGGCGTAGTATTCGTGCTTCTATCCTGAGCTTACAATGGGACTTTTTTTGTGAGCACATGCATTATATAATACTCTTTATATAATACAACTCTATTCTGTGCACAGTAAATTGTTCAATATTGTCCACATACGCACACAATAATCACCTCTCACTCGGTTTCAAAGCGCTGCTCTGCGTACTCCCAAATCCTTGGAGACGTGTTCGCTCCACATCTCTGCTCGGTGTGCCCTCAGGTCTCTGCATGCTCTGCAAGTTGACAAAGTGTTACGCCGTGAAAAAGTTTGTGATTGGCTGTTTTGTCTCCACTCTGATTGCCAGAAGGATTATAGGTTGTGTTTTTTTACATGTTATTGTCTGCTACAATATATGCTCTGCAAATCACACATCCTGTTGTCCTTTGAGATAATTTACTTTTTATACTTTTCATCATGGCGTCATTTCAAACCATATTTGCATAAATCCATAACGTCAATGTTTTGCCATAGACAGAGCTGTTGGCCACGCCGAGCAAGACGGCAGCCTGCTCCACAACACAAGATCAACAGATTCTGAACAGCAGCCCACTTTAGCTTTCCGGCTTGAGTCTCCCTCTAACTCACGAACATGAGCCCACGTCATTCCCATGCCCAGACAAACATTCACCGGTGGGAAAAGTGCACAGCTAACGTCACTTTCAAGACTAGAAAACTAAATATCTGTTAAGCTGTAGCACATCAAACAGCGTGTCTGCCAATATCCTTTTGGTCCATTTAGATGCTGCTGCAGGTCTGACTCTCCAATAGCTGCTCATGACATGCAAACCTCATCCAGCTGCCTGAGACCAAAAGGAGTATTTCTGATATTTCCTCAAAAACAAATTGACATGATTGTTTGACTATATTGGCAGAAAGGGATGTCTAAATTGTATATGCATAACTGAAGTAACTGCATTTATGCTCCGGACTGTAATGAATGTAATGCTACAGCATTAAAGTAAAGAGTGGCTTGTTGACGGACAGTTATTTCTCTTTCTGTGATGTTATCTCATCCTTACCGCCCACCAACCTGTCATTCTCTTTCTCTCTCTGTGTTCGTTCCCCACAGTGAGTCATTCGTACGGCTATGGGCTTCTGGATGCCGGTGCCATGGTGTCTTTGGCACAGAACTGGACCACAGTGGGACCCCAGCATCAGTGTGTTCACACCATGCTGGCAGAACCAAGGTTAGAAGGCTGACCGACCGATGTCACTGTGTTCACCTTGGAGCTGGGACATGTAGATTTGTAGTACAGCGCTATTGTCTGTGACCATTTCTGCAGCCACACAACATTAACCACCTCCCCCTCCCCTCGTCAAAACCTGCAGAGACATCGGGAGCAAGCTGGTGTTCAGCAAGAACGTGGATGCCTGCTGGGGACGAGCGGAGTACGTCAGCTCCGTGGAACACGTTCAGGCTCGCCTCACTCTCTCACACAACCAGAGAGGAAAATTGGCCATTCATCTCATCAGCCCACTGGGCACACGCTCCACCTTGCTGTTTCCCAGGTACACAGTAAAATACACCCCTATACACACCAGCGGCCGGGCCCTGGTATATATCTCTCTTTGCCTGTGTCTCGTCCACACACACAGACAAACACAGTGTGCATATACCCCAGTTTTATCTGTGCACAGATACTCCCTCAAGTATCCTCTCTGGGAAAAATTGCATTCTACCTGAGAAAAAATGACACAAAGACCTCATCTCCCCTTTTCTCTCAGGCCCAATGACTTCTCCTCAGAGGGATTCAACGACTGGGCCTTCATGACCACCCACTCATGGGGCGAGGATCCTCAAGGGGAATGGACCCTGGAAATAGAAAATGTAGCAGCTAATGGACGAGACTTCGGTAACCCCACATCACTGTCATTTGTTCAGTCTGGTAATGTCACGTAAAACCTACATTCATGCCGGCATGTACTGTCCCATTATAAATCCTCTTGCATATGTTCATGCTTCTCAAATTAGCCCCTGCTCAGTTCCCCTCTTTCAGTAACTCTGATTCAGTTTGTACCATTTTGGGCACCAGAGGGAAGCTTCTCTAAGAAGTATAAACGGATTAAAACTTTAAAGCTGCTGGACAGATAAATATCTGCAAGAAAATGGTTGGTAAACTTTTGATTATTGTTCAAAAGCCAAACAGCGGCGTATTTTCAGGGGAGTTAACTAACTCCTAGAATTCCTGTGCGGCTTTGGGAATTGAGATATGAAAGTATTTCTTCCTCCTCCACTGTTGTCTTTGGTTCGCCCTCATCACTTCCTTTTTTTCCCACCCCCATATCCTCTTCTTCTCAGCCAGTTCACACTGTTCCCTTTCTGAGAGGTGTTACTTTAATATTCTCTTATCTTCTCTCTCTCTCTCTCTCTCTCTCTCTCTCTCTCTCTCTCTCTCTCTCTCTCTCTCCTCCCTCTCTCCCTCTCTCAGTTGTGTTAAGTCAGTTCACCCTCTTCCTGTGGGGTACTGGATCCAGCGTCGTCAACCCCTCCTCATCCGACTTCCCTCGGCCGTCCAACAACAGCTGCAAGACCTTTGATGCCCAGCAGATCTGTATCGGTGAGATCATTCAGGCTTCACACACGTTGAACCCAACGGGTTCTTTTGTGCTGCCGCTGGCACACAGCCATCTAACATAAAGCAAGGAATCGTTGTCTGTCTGTTTGTTTGTGTGGGTATGACCTTCGCATATCTTGTGTGAATTCAATCTATTTCAAACAAGGCTGCCGTATTGTTTGAGGAACAAGGACGTGCAGTGCAAGAGGATAGCACTTTGACGAAGAACTTTATTTGGTCTTAAGATTGTAAAAACAAATATCCAGATAAATGTATCTTGATAGACCACACCCAGTTGGGTCTTGATTGATGGTTTTCCACTATTTTTAATTGTGTCTAATTCTAATACTACTCTTCCCACAAATTGTGAACAATCATCACCAAATTTAGAGCAGAACATCTCTGGACCAATCTGGAAAAAGTTGCTTTTCTGATTTTTTTATGTTCGATGCAGTTTTGCTATAGCTGGCCCTCAAAGTTAGCTCAAATGTATGAAAAAGAAATAGTACAGTATAAAGTCACAAAAAGTTATAATAATATAATAAAAACTCAATGAGTAGTATGTATTTTAAAAAGTCCTAAAGAAGTAATAGTATAGTATGCCATAATAATGTGTCAAGAAAAGGACATGGTATATTATTATAAGTATGTCTGTCCTTTGCACATCTCACACAACTAAAGTAATTAAAAAGTAAAATTACAATATTTCATAAAAATTGTCATAAACATTTCATTAAAACTTCTTTAAAAAGTCTTAGTTTAGTGTGTCCTAAAAACAGTCATAAATAAGTTATATTATAGTATTTCTTAAAAAGTCATAGAATATTTTTGTTTATATTTCTCTTAAAATGTGTGAAACAAATGATATTATAGTATGTGATAATAAGTCATGATAAAGTATGCCAGGCCCTGTGATGGACAACCTGTCCAGGGTGAACGGGGCCTTCTCCCAATGTCAGCTGAGATCGACCTGAATATAGGATAAGCGGCTTAGATAATGGAATGAAAAAAGTATGCCATATAACTGTAAAAAAAGTCATAGCAGCCAATAACATTTAACTTCGAAGCACAGAATCTCTGTACATCTGCCTGAGGCCTTTCCGTATCTGCAGAACGTTTCTGTGCCGCTTCACACCAGACGGCTGCATTGCTGGGAACCCGAAGACGGGCCTTTTCCAACGGGGTGCAATTTGGCCAAAATGTGTCTCTATAACTCTGGATTCACGTTGTTGGCCATCAGTCTCAAAAATCACATAATAGTTTTTCCTGGATCTTGTGGTTCTGGACGAATCGATCCACATAAACCACGCCCAATCGCTTCTCGATTGATTTTCCGCCATTTTGAATTGTGTTCAAATCGGTTTCTCTCCTGTCGAGAAAATCTCTGGACCGAGCTGGAAAGAGTTACTTTTTTTGATTTATTTTAACAGGCATGCTCCTGGAACGGCCACTGCACTAGATCTTACAATACAGGCTTTCGGTCGGGCTGTGTTGGGTATTTCAAATTGTGAAAGTGAATGTTGTGAATACAGATCGTCCATTTATAAGCTTCTTTTGCATTTGTTTACCCGCACACTATGAATATGAATAAGCACTATGCCATATGTCATATTAGTTTGAATCGGCGTGTGGGGCGTATGGAGGAGCATCGGGAGATTAAACTGCGTCAGTGAGAGAGGTGCTACGCTGTCAACAACTGTTCAGGAGGACGGCGCTTCAAACGCTCCTTCATCAGTTCAGACTTCTCCAAAATGTTGTTAAAATCTACATTTCAAGAGTTCGTATTTACTCTTTGTTTTACAGGAGCCATGAAGTGGAAACTTCATAGAAAGGACTTTTTAAATTTGGTGATAATTATTATAGAAGAAAAGGCCTTATTTTAACAAATGAGCCATCTTTTATTCAGTGCACAGGAGATCAGTTGAAAATGTGAAAATGTGTCTTTCTGCATGGTTGTAAAGTGAAGGCACGCATACAATTCACCAAATATAAAGAATGTAGTTTTTAACAAATAAATGAATAGTAGCGTGGGTTTAAATGGATTCTCATTTTTCTGGTCACTAAGAAATTCCTCTTACTGTGTCCAACTGTTCAGTAACTTGTATTACTCTTGCTGATAACACTCAAATGTAAGAGTTATTATGTGGACAATCTCTGAACTCTCTGTTTTTCAATTAAAAAAGAAGATCAATTACGGAGGAAATTATTCATCTATTAATTCATCAATCAATTCATTGAAAACTTAAACTACTGTGATGATTGATTGATCCTTCCTTATCTTTTTGTGCAAAAAATGCCAAAGATTAGATGGTTCCAGCTTTTTAAATGTGAGAGTTTGCTGGTTGTCATTGTCGTTCACTGTTGTAAACTGAAATGTTTGGAGTTTGATCCAGCTGTCATTTGAAGTGTTTTTCATTTGGAAGCCTGAAACTAAACTAACCCTCCCTTCTGCTTTCATCGGCCACGCTGCATCCAGAGTGCAGCCCCGGCTTCTCCCTCTTCCTCCAGGGCTGTGTGAAGCTATGTCCGCCGGGCTTCACCTCGGGCCCGCAGCTCCTCAACCTCTCCCTGGAGAACTGGGTGGACCTGTCCTCGGTCCAGGCCTGCCTACCATGCAACTCCGCCTGCCTCAGCTGCTCCGGCACCGGGCCCACCAACTGCCTGTCCTGCCCGCCTCACAGCCACCTGGTTCTCACCTCCTGCCTGCACCAGAACCAGGTCCAGCGCAAATCCCCACTAGTCGGGGACCTCCAGGTCGACAGCACCCAGCCGGAGGGGGAGGTCCCGACAGCGGCGGACGACAGCGGAGAAGACGAGGAACCCCCGGGGTTCAGTGTGGCTCCGCCCACTCAGCTGCCCGTGGTCGTTGCCGTGCTCAGCTGTGCCTTCATCCTGGCGGCCTTCGTCGGGGTCTTCTTCTTGCTGCAGATGCGCTCAGGCGGCGCTTCTTCGGGCTGGAGGACCAAACTGCCCTCCGTGTACTCGGAGACGGGGGTGCGGATGGGCTTCGGTTTTGGCTGCGGCCAAAGACGGGAGAGGAAGGCACGGATATGCTACAAGGGGATCCCCACTGTGTGGGGGGACGAGGACATGATCGCCTACCAGTCTGAATCAGACAGCGAGGGGATGGACGGTCACGGCGAGAGGACGGCGTTTATCAAGACCCAGAGCTCGATCTAGCTCAACCTGCATCTGCTGGTGTCTGACGTCTCCTCAGCAGAGATCTGTCTGTATAGAGCGGATGCAAGAAGGAGAATCACACACCTAACTGTCCCATCAGCACCGCATACAAATGCATTAAAGAGCCAACCATTAGTTGTTTCTGTATTAATTAACATGTGTTAATTTATCTTATTTGATTAATATCAGATGACAGATGTATTCATGATGCAGTTGACTCTTTGTCACCAGTTTTAGGTGTTATGCAACTGTGTTATTTATTTGTTTGTTTTTTTGCTTGACCATATTTTGTTTTTGTTTGTTTTTAAAGGAAATCCAAATCAAAGCAGCAGAGGTCGAGACATCCCGGCCTTTAGTCCCACGTATAGATAAAATACCACAGTACATCTTTTGTTAGAGCCCCTCTGCCTGTTAAATGTCCAATCTTGTTAAATCTCCTCACCGCATTTCTGAAAAAGACTTGATTAACCAATCTGAGCTCCAAATATGATGACATCATCAGTGTTATTGTTTCAGACTTGTCAAAGCTCCTCCAGAACTACAGAAGAACATTATACAACCCACTCCGGCTGAGCAGTACTTTCTGTGACAAGTACACGGCTCCTCTAAGCCAGTTGAGGTTTTTACCCTTCACAATATGCTGATATGAAATTGATTTGTCACCGCCACAAACGCCTGGCCATTAGCAGTAAATTGACATTATATTTGATCAGATTCCTGGCAGATTGTGGGCCAGCGGTCATGAAGTTGAGACGCTTTTCATTAATAGTAAGGGAACTTCAAATGGAGGATTTCTGCAGCGTACTGCGACAGCGTGATGAAACATCCTGCTGGCTGTTTGATGAGCAAGACACTGTGGAGGATGCTCTGTTTTCAATCAATGCACAGTGGGAATTGCAGCATAGTCACAACATCTCATTGACTTGTAGTAAAGTTACACTGTTTCTGATTGAAATGAAAATAACACTTAGCCCAAAGTGGCCTGGCTGACCTTTACAACATTTCTCCTCCAGTTTTCTGCTGGTAAGAAATGAGATCATTTTCTCTTCATTCTCCCCACAGAGCATATATTGATTTTGGGGCTTCTCTCTCTCAGAACATCTTCATCAGGGTAAAGCTCTTTATCTCTTTATTGTGCGTTCCATACATTGAAAGACAAATACATGCTTAATTTCCTCATATACGACGGTGCTGACTTGCCGCTGCGCAGGTTGAATCAAAGCCTTTCGATCCAAGGGGCAGAAAGGCGACAGTGATTAAGTAATGAGATCTTGTCTCGCATTTTCTATGTTTGTTTTATATCCTTTTTTATTTAACGAACAATGGATGTTGATATTGTGGAGATCAGTTTCATGCTGGAATAAAGTTCCTGGCTGTTGCATAGATGGTCTGTTTGTGTCTTAACTGCCCAGATTTTAAAACGTTAAGTGTTTAATGCATCTGAAACCTAGCCCCTCACTCGCACAGCATCCGAGGGAGCAGATGGTTCATCTCTTCTTCGTGGCCATATATCATTGTAAAAAGTGTGTTTCCTTCACTCTGGGGCGTTTGGCTTTAACGGGGTGCCAGCATTCTATCGTCTCCTCCAGACTCCAGCTCTCTAAAAAGCCTTGAAGAAACAGTTTTCTCAAGATACAATATGGTGGCCCCTGAAGGTTTTTAAATGAATAAAGATGGAAAAGGTTTGTATGCACATGGGGAAACAATGCCAGCTGGTAGCGGCGTTGTTCATTAGCAACTTTCTTCGTAACACCCTCTACACAGGCAGGTAACGGGCTTCATGGGTGACGGTACATTCATTCTGTGGTCCATAATTAGATCTGCTGGGAGACCTGGCTGCACCATTCAGTGGCCCTCAGATGCATCATGCTTTATTATGAATGCAGTACGTGTGAAAGTAAGTGTGTATTGGCTCCTGCAGTTTAAACACTGCATGGGTTTAAAGGGTCCTTTGTCTCTTTTTCATATCATTACATGTTTCTGTGAGCTGGTTTCATTGGTTCTGTATTAATTAGCACTCATTGTCTGAACAATAATACCCACTAAAATGGGAAATATTAGATTATTAAAAGAACAAGTGCCCCATTAGCTGATTTCACATTCAGATCATCTGGACACTCATTATTCCAGCGAGTCAAACATTATTTGTGTTTGTGCTGAATCTGATGCTTATGGAAAAGGAAAGGTTGAGAAACACCAACTGAGTACAGTAAAATGCAGAGGCTGAGTGTCCCCAGGGTGCCACCACAGGCATTGCTTCCCTCTGCATGCGTGCGCACACACAAACACACACACCCCGCTTCCTTTCTCCTGCACACATGCAGTGATCACTGAGGCCTCCGGCGGCCCTCTTTATTCCTCCGTGTCGCTGATCCATCTTTATGAAGCTTGAACAAAGAAACGTTTCTTTTCCTGTTCACACCATCACTGATGCACCTGACTGAAGTGTACTCTTGGGTGGAGACTACGTGAGATTTGAAGCGGGAGCTTCAACACCGACACTCCGCTCTGTTTATTATCAGGTGGACTCCTGGACAGCCAACCAGCAACAAGTGAAGGGCTGGGCATCTGAAGGTGACACTTTTCTGACTGACAGCATCTGTGCAGCTGCAGTAACTCAATGTTGCCCCCTACTGAGAGAATCCACTGAGATCTTTAGACCACAATTAAATACAACAGATTCACACGAGCATTAAAAAGAGGAAATCTAATTAATTTCAGATAGAACAATCTTTGTTTTTTTTTATCTTTATTCAATCCCCATCTCCTCTGTTCTACTGCAGCTTTATTCCATCATGAATAATCAAACACAGATGCCTTGCCTTCATATATTACCTCTGCTCAAACAAACAGCGCTACGACGGACATCACATAAAAAGAAATACATTATAGAGAGACTCAGAAGGAGAGAAGCTTATGACGACGTTCGACAACAGGAGAAAGTGCAACTTGAGATGCAGTGAAATCTGGTGTTAGAGAAACGTTACCAGCAGCTGGAGGCGGGAGAGGGAATCTGCAGAGTTCACAGCGGAGAGAAAGCAGAATGCATCGAGCTCCGGTAGCCCAGGTATCGGGGAGAGGAGCAGAGCAATGAAGCAGTGGAACTCCCTTGGAGGAAGGAAGACGACCCGTTAAAGTGATGGGACACCGTGAGATGTTGGCTCAGTACAAAGTGGTCCACAGGTGGGCTGTGAGATGTCCCGCCTCGGCTTTGGACACGGGTGACAGCATCCTCCTCCACGGCCGCAGCAGAGGCAGCTGTGCACCAGAAAAAGGCTGCGTGCCTCGAGAGGGCCTCGGATTAAGAAGCACCGCGGAGCTGAAATCATAGAAACTAACTGCAGCTCTATTGAAAGTGTTCCTGCTGTGTTGAGGATCCCTGCGTATGATTTGATGAGACTTATTTCTAAAAAGGGGTCAGTTCACTCAAATTACAAAAATATCTTAGATGTTTTAGTCATTGCTCAATTAGTGGTATCGTGCAGATCGTTCTGGTTTGATGTGTTGTGGTTTTGAGAAATATTTCGCTGTGGTCTTTAACACCAATTGAGGGAAATGGAATTTTACTCCCGTCGGTCACAACAATTTAAAAAAAAAATGTAAGAAGAAACTAAATTAATACATCTCCTTCCAGAAACACGGCCCTACCAACAGTTTTCACACCGACTATTGCTGTGTCCCAGACTGCATAGTTAGATGTACTATTTGCCCATGTTTATGTATATATTGTCTGTAGTATACAATAATTCAACATACTCGTCCTGTTTTAAGCAGGAATTAATGCAATACGTGCATCCAGCAAAAAGGCACTCAATCTATGATTTCAGTTTCTCAAATGATCAGTGCTACTTTTTAGTTGAAAATGTTTGAAAATCTTTAATATCTCTGGGTTTTGGATTGTTGTTGGTACAAAACAAGTCATTTAAAAGACAAACTTGTGCATTTATCACTTTTTTTCTGCCATTTTGTAGACTTGACTTGATGAAAACAATCATTAGTGGCAGCTCCAAACCCAAACTATATGCATGGCCAGATTCTTTTATTTGGGTGAACTAACCCTTTCATTTTTCACCTCCAATGGGAAGCTCCCTTTGCGCTGCAATGAAAATGATGACTAATGGCTCAACACAGACATCCAACAGTACTAAGAATGGTCCCTGATAGTGTGCACTGTAACCTCAACACACTCCAAAACAAGAGGAATCCTCAAATACTCACAACATATTCTACAGACACACACGGATGTATCTGCTTAGTGGTTACGAGGTAAAGTCTTTGTGTAGTCTTCTACTGCATACAGTATGGTAGGCAAACCGCTCGCAGCAGTGAAGCACTAGCACAGAAATGACAGACAGTTTTCTCATCAGCAAAGAAGAAGCTGAGGGAGGGGAAAAGAAGTGTAGGAAAGAGAGACTGCCAACTATCTACAAGCAAATGCAGCGAACAGAAGGTAAAATTCATCCGATGTGATTAATGATGAATGGTGACCGATGTGAGACTCTTGGACTCAGACATACGATAAAGAGCTTCAAGAGCTGCAGCATGGGTCTCCTCGTGAGCTGAGAAGAGACCACACATTCTCTTTGCTGCATTCGAGTTTGTCAAAAAAAAAAAGAAATTGACTGACAAGTATAAAAACAATTCACTGTGATGCGTCTTCTTAATTGCATACATAAAAAAAAAAAAAAAAACATACACCAAATAAAGCTTTGGAAATTGCACTCTGATGTGGCTCAAGTCCCAGCCTCCCAGACTCCCCACGTCCCATCTTTTGGGATATTTACATTCAGAAGTTCAGTCCAGGACGGAGCAAAGATAGAAAAAGACAAGTTCTTACATGGCAGAACTAAACGAGATTTCATTTTTTTGATTACAGAGACAGACAGACAGACGGTTGTATCTGATGAGCGAATCAGCTGCGAGTTCACCCCGGAGACGTCCACGGTAACAGCTATCGCCTGCCCCCTACTGTGCAGTCAGTCCTGTTACAGTGGATCCTTTTTCTACGAGCTGTGGTGTTTATAATTCTGCTTGACAAAACAGAGGGACCCGGACCCCCTATTTTTGCCAGTCTGTGGCCTGGCGTGGGCCTGTTTCTTGGTCCAAGGAGTCTGGTGGGTTTTTGTTGCCTCTTTTCAGTCCCGGCGGCGCTTAGCGCAGTTTGAGCTTGAAGGCAGAGATCTCCATGGGATCCAGGCTGATGGCGGAGTCGTTGGCCAGCGGCGTGCTGGAGTGCATCAGCGTCAGGGACATGGGCTGGAGCAGCTGCAGGTCCAGGTTCCTGAACAGTCCGGATACGCTCAGCTGCACAGTGCAAAGGCAGGAAGGCCGAGGGTGTTAGGAAATAAAGAAGCTGGCGTAGGTGGAAAAACAAAACTGGTAATGACAAAATGTCAAGTTTAGCTTCCAGCAGGTAAAAAAACGAATCCATTGGTGGAATAAGTATTCAATAGCAATAACACACTTTGAAAATACTCCATTGTAAGTACAAATCTTTCAATGTTTCACTGAAGTAAAAGTGCAGAAGTATTTAGTAATTATAATAATAGTAAAATGCACTTAGATAACAGAGAAGTATTCCCTGACAGGAGTTATATTATTTGATTGTCATGAATGCATTAATATTTAAACAGCACTTTAATGTTGGCGGTAGAGCTTTATATATGGTTTGTTAGTTTAATCAGTAACAAAACATAATATTTTGTAAAATTATTATATTTGTTGTATGTAAAATATAAATCGGAAAACTAAACAAAAGCTACAGTCATCAGATAAACGATGTGGAGTAAAAGTTCAATCACTCCTCCAAAGTAGTGGAAAGCATGGTCAACGTTGTCTGCAAAGAGTAGCGCCGGACCCCGTTGACACTGTTAGCCTATAGCCGCGTGTGTGTGTGTGTGTGTGTGTGTGTGTGTGTGTGTGTGTGTGTGTGTGTGTGTGTGTGTGTGTGTGTGTGTGTGTGTGTGTGTGTGTGTGTGTGTGTGTGTGTGCGTGTGTGTCTCTCCACCCTGACCTGTCCTTGTGTGGTGGTGCAGTTGAAGCCCAGGTTTGGGGCGTCCAGGCCGCAGTCCAGCGCCAGGCGGTGTAGAATCAAGGCTGCATACGGAGACGGAGCGTGGGGGTCCTGCTGCTCACACAGAAGACACGTGTCAATTTCAAAGTCAATAAAAGCAAAACCAGCTAATTTAAGTTGTTTCTCTCGTCACCTGGCTCTGGATACTGCGCAGGTTCAGCAGGTGGAAGTCGCAGGGGAGGTTGGACTGGAGAGGGGTGAAGGTTTGCAAGGGAGGGATGCCGCGTCTTTTTGGCAGGACGGGCAGCGCCAAGACCTTGTGGTTCAGGAAGGAGCTGGCCATGTGACTGAGTATCGACGGGAAGCTGGTTGTTGCACTGTCCATCATCTGGAGGAAGGCAGAGACCGATGTAAGCCACAGTAGTAAACAAATTACCTCTACAGTCGTTCTCCTTCCATTACTGCACTACATGATGAGGAATAGGCTCTAACTACTACTTTGTCAGAGTACAACATACATTCCTAATTCTAGACCAGACAGACACAGCACCAATCAATCTGTATTGGATTTGTTACAGCACCATGGTGTCATTTTTAAATTGAGAGCATTAAAGTGTTTGAAACATGATGTTTGATGTTTTTCGAAAAGCCAGAGCAACTTAATCCCGAATAAGATCAGCAGTTTAACCATAGAGCTGTATAATGAAACTGCAACCAATGCTTTCCATTCTCTGCCCATGTGTATTCATTTACTTGATAAATCACATCGTTGCTTTAAATGGCGCTGTCATAAAGATGGACTGGGTCGGCTAAGAAAGAAACAGTAGGAACTTGAGCTACAGCAAAGACTATGACGAGTGCTACCAAGCAATGTTACCTCTTGCACTCCGTCACTCGTGATTTTGGGGAAGAAAGAACGAAACAAGGACGAGAGTTTGGCAAAGAAGCCATCATGCTGAAGGTAACGGGGTAAAACAAACAAAAGATAAACAAAGTTAGAGAGTGGTGAGAACAACAAAAAGGCCGATGGGGGGTGAAGCGTACGGACATGAGATATGAACAAAGGTGTGAGTGAGCACAGAATGAAGGACAACACACTGTTATATATTCCACTGCTTTGCACAGCTCTCAGAGAGTCATTCAGCGCAGATTTAGATTTGGTGAGCTGGAATTTCAAGGGCGCTCGCCCAGCTGCCATCACCGCCTGCGCCGCCCCCGTACTGACCTTGTTGCCCGTGGATCTCCTCTCCAGCAGCAGTCGGAAGCTGTTGGTTGTCTTTTTGTTGTCCTTCAGGCCCTGACCCAGCCCCCGGTTATCATCCTGCATCAGCCGTCGGTCCATAATCACTTCAAGCTGGCCTGAGGGAGAAGATGGAGCAAGGACGACATCTATTACACAAAGCCTGTGTATCAAACGTTCAGACAACAGTTGATGAAGAAAAACACTTTGAGCTATTCGTCATTTACAAAACAGCTCCAGTATTTGCATAACGATAAGAAAAGATTAGCTCAGTACATTAACGTGAGAGTATGAACCGCTTGCCGTTCTCAGAAAAGTGCTTCAATACTATTCCATACAGGCTCGAGAGGGTAAACAAAGAGAACAAAATAATAATGTGCATCTCAGTGACAACTTTCATTAAAATGAAATGGAGAAAAATGACAGTAAATTAAATCAAATACAGACCACTCTCCAGGCTGGTGACACCCAGGGCCTGAGCTGTGTGCAGCGTGAGGCGGTGATGACTGTCCTGGATGTACGCCTGGCTGGACATGGGATAAAAGTTGGCCTGCAGGGGAAGTTTAAGGTGGTGGCGGCGAGGCTGCATCTAAAAGAAGAGATCAAACACAGAATGACACAATAAGTCAAACCTACTGTGCAAGGAAAGATGTGAAATGGTCAGGTCATGGATAGTTAACGGACATTCAGTTTCAAGAGGGTTATCAACTAACCACCATACTGGTAATCAGAGATACATATTGCTCTATTATGACAAGAAAATACAAGTTATTCTTCTCGAGGGTGGGACTGACCTGGAAGCCATTGAGATCTGTGTAAAAGGCGTCTCCACTCTGGATGTCAGTGACCAGACGCATTGCCAGCTCCTTATTGGTCTGATCTCTGATGTCCACCGTGGTGGTGAGGTCTATTGACAACCCATCAACCCCTGCAAATACAAAAGCACAGATCAGGCTTCAGAAGGAAGTGAACAGAAACATGATCTACAAACTGAGAGACAAATGCTTATAAATAAATATGTAGCTTACAGGAACAAAGTAATTGAATTATAAATTCTCATTTTGTCAAACCATACTTGTATGTACCATCTGGTGCATTCACCTCAACATAAAAAGCGTTTGAACTGAATCCATTATGCAGTTTGGTTTGATTGTTACCTGGCACATTGTGTATGCGAATGGTCTGCTGGAAATGCTGGAAGTGTGCCACCACCTCCGAGAAGAGAGGCCCCTCCACGACGCGCACCACAGGTGGCTCTTTCTGGTTGTAGGGCTGAAAGCAGGGAGAGAGGAAAAAAGAAAACGTCAGCAGCAGAATTTGTGCTAAAAATGGAGGAGGAAGAACGAATCAGAGAGAGGTTAAAGGAGCCACCAACAGAATGGATGACTACATACAGTATGGCGGCGAAGCCCGAGGCTCTGTTGTCTTTAAAACCAAGAACAGATGAAGCAGCACCCAGCCTGCCTGTCTCTCCACCCCGAGCACCCCGAACAGCATGAGACAAGGACACAATACACAAGGGAGACTCTATCAAAGCCTCCCGAGAGGCAAATAAGCATCTAAAAGAATACCTTTGCTTTCCCATCAGGCAGGAAGAGGTAAGCTCCACTTTTGTCTTTAGAGGGACGGGTGCCGTAGACGATGAACTGCATCTGAACCTTTACTTCCTGAGGATCGTCCTTCCGCTTGATACTCTGCAATGAAAAGGAGGGGAGAAAAAAAACGAATTATAAAAGAGATGAAAGGTGTGCGCAGCAACAAGACATGCCATGTTCACTTTGATCAAGTTCATGATTTTTATCTCCAAAACGATCAAAGATAAAAACAGATGAGCAAATCCTGATATTCAGATATAAAGTCAACTGGTGTAGGAGGTGGCAAAACACAAACCTCGAGAAGGCCAGTGGCTCCAGAGAAGCCCAGAGTGAGAGACTGGCTGTTAATGAAGAAGGTCTGAGGGTCGGACTGCTGAGAGCGGACAGGAAGTGGGTCCGCGGCTCGGGCAGTGACGCCCCGCCCAGACAGCCTGAGCAGGGTGTCAGAGCGGAGGGTCATGGGCGAGTCAGAGGAGTCGTAAAGATGGAACACGGCCAGGCCTAGTGGTGGAAGACGGACCATGAATGTCGCCTGGATGGAAGAACAGTTGGATACAAATGAATAAAGCATCGATACACTACAATCTTAAAAGAAACAAAAACAAGCTTGTGTTTTACAAACCAGCATTATTTTATTTGTTAATATGAACAGACAGTGTTGAGCACAAGCCATTCATTAAAAGTTAAAAGCATTTTGACATTAGCAACACTGTGCTGTCATTAAAATGTGATTAGAGGTGGTGTTAATGAGACTATTAGTATTTCTGCAACATTTATATTTATTGCTTTCCGTGGGTGGAGAGAATTTTATTTGGGCACAATAAATTAATCTAGAGACGTGGTGAAGCAAATCGGATGTTTTTTTTTATTGCTGCAGATATAATATGCAATATGTGTTGAAAACACATCTGTTTCTAGAGATAGCTTGCCGTTAAATATCAAAGGAAAGAAGTGAAAACTAGTCTGAGGCTCTTATATTAATAATTCTATTCAAAAATTGAGGCAGCAAAACCAGAAATATCATTTTTGAAATTGATGCATCCTTCTTGTCAAAATATGGTGTCTACATTACCCAAAATGCAACTTGGCTGCCAACATTGTCTTTATAGTCTATTTTCTTCTACGTGACTATTACAGATCCAGGGTAGACAATGATGGAGAACTGTGTCGACACTGCTGCTGTGCTCGTGATATTAATATCCCTACGTGGTAAGCATTTTTTATATATTTGCCTACCTCAAATACCTCTGCACTCATTTGACTAGCAGAGCTCCACTGAGCACTCAGCTGCACAGGGAGGGTCTGCCCATCCTCCGTGAGAACCCGCACCCTGACCGTGTTGACCAGCACTGTCACCGCACACAGGCGCTCATGCTCGATGGGGTTGAACAGAACCAGGTACCTGGTGGAGAGAAGAAAAATAAGCAATCAGGAGCATGGGATGGCCGAGGAGCGGCTGAGGTAGGAGGTGGAGGAGGAGGAGATGAAAGATGTCAGGGCACAGTACCTCGGCCCTGCTGGATCCAGCTCGATTAAAGTGCTCTGAGGCAGAGAGTCTTGGGTTGCACGCCTGTTATCCTACAAAATGCAGTAAATAACACAGGAAAAGCACTGAGAAACTGCATGTTTTAGGTATTAAAACTGTTTATTATACAGTGACGGAAGCATCCCTCTGTGTTTCCTCTTACCGTCTCCAGGAAGGGCTCCGTCTGGTAAAACCGATAAAACTCTTTGTTTTTCATCACCAGGAAATGAGCTGCATTGATGATTACTCTCTTCAGACCAATGAGTGAACGCAGTAATCTAGGGAGGAAGAGGAGGAATCAATGGCCGACTGAAGCAAAATAACAAGGTGTGACTGCTGCAAAGTATTGAACGGGCCACTATGAATAGCCCCAGAGACAGAGGATTGATAAGAGGAAACGCTGTTTTTCTATATCATATAAATTACATTTTTTAAAGAACTTCATCTATCCAATCTAAACATTCATTTATTTCTCAACGTTCAGGTCCTTACTTGGTGCCGTAGTCAGTGACAACATTCTCCTTCGCAGTACCAGTGATCGCATCGTGATGTTGGAAGAGGCCGACAGACTGCCGTGCATCGACCAGCAGGGCATAGTCTGAGACCGGGTAGCGCCCCTCCATGCCCACATGCCGAGCGTTCGCAACCGCCAAGCTGTAGAGAATCTCTGCCCCCCTGAAGGACATTGACAAGCAGTAAGCATCGGGGAGCCCTTTAGTGGCTTGCTCTAGTCACATAAAAGGTGTGTATTTTAAGACGACTGCTGGTTCTTTAAAAATGTTCCTTTCAGCATTTTTATTTCATTTTCAAACTTTAAACTGAACAGATGGTTCAGACCTCACTACTTGATTTGATCCCTCAAATTGCTCAGAAATATATTTCTGGGATTCAGGCAACATGCTCAGAGGGATACCTTTGTATGTTAGTGTATGCTTTATAGGTTTTTTTTCTTCAAATCTATATTTCTTTTCAGAGATAAATAACAACCATAAGCAGCATCATAGAACAATATTGATGAAATGACAGTGTGGTTGATTTGTTCACAGGAGCTGGCAGGTGCATGCTCGCCCCTTATCCTCGTACGCCACACCTTCGCCTTGTTTGCAATGCAAAAGAAACAAACAAACAAAGTGCCTGTTGTCGAACTCACTGACAAACAGCTGCAGGCCGCAGGTTGTAGGTCTACATGACTTAAATCTGCCTCACCTGAGATGTGACTCTATCACACGGTCCAGACTCTTGTAAAAGGGCCGAGAGGTGAAATAGCCAGTCCAGTAGTGGTCTTCCCGGTCTGCATAGGCAAAGAAATCTCCACTAAGCACTGGGAAGTCTGCAGGTCTGGAACCCTGGGCCACTCCACTTGCTTTGTAGACAGCGTTGAAGTATTCTGTCAGAGTCCCAAACTGAGCCTGGGGGAGCAGCCAGACACATGACACATTGTTCAACAAATACTTTCATCAAACAGCTGCACAGGGTTAAAAAATAAAAAAAGAACAAAAAGTTTCTCATCAAAATGCATGCACCTTTCATCTTACATGGCATCTTCTGAACCGAACATCGAGTTGTGACAGACTCTTTGTTCTGGCAGCCAGTTAAAATACCACTGCATGAATTCATTATTACAGAAAGATACTTTAATCTACGACATGCTCAGGAACAAAAACAATGAAAAAGAAAAGTTTTTTTTGCAACACTGTTTGTGGTAGGACAAATGATGTTCTCACTTGTACGTGCATCTCTGGGTGAGAATTCATGTAGTCGAATAGCTTCTGGTAGTTTATGTACTGCTGATCCCACTCCAGCGCCTTGTCGTAGCGGAAGTCATCTCCCAGAGGGACCAGAAGCACCTTGCTGCGGTAGAGTTTGGACTTCTTACGATACTGATCCAGGAGCAGGTTTGCCCTGATTGAGAGAGGAGGAAAAAAAAAAAAAAAGGAAAAACTGAGGGGACATAATTGTTGGCATCCAAACTGCCCTACTTTGTATACGCCAGTTATACAAGTGACCTTGGAAAGAGGAGGATCAAATTAGCCCCAAGGGTACTTTCCATTAACCACTGAAATATGTCCTCTGGAAAGTTTTGCGGTCCTCTAAAAGCTGCAAGACTATCTGCAGTCCATGCCGGTCTCCCACAGTTCATCCATCCTCTATGGCTGTTGTCATTGGCGCAAGTTCAAGTTTAGTTTGTTTGCAAGAGGCTAGTACAAATAACATCCAAGGTTTTGCAACAGCAGTGACCAATCTGCTGTATAAAACTCCACAAACAAGTAAGAAATGTTTAGTATGAAGATATCATAGCCCGACTAATGCCTTGGAGGCCAATACATACACATTACACACACATAGCAAACACATTTGTGACGTTGTTCAGTGCTCTTTGGTGGAACAATATAATGGAAATGTTTTGAATTTCTGTACTGACATTTAATATTATCAAAAATAAGGGCCAACATATACACCAGAGCTGCATCTAACTATAATAGATTGGTCTGTACAAATAGTGAACTAAAGCCCAACCTGAAGTCTTCAAATGTCTTATTATGTCATTACTGTATTACAACACAAAGGAACAACACAAAGGAAACCAGCAGTTCCTTACCTTCAGGGTGCTAGGCCTACAGAATATGTGGCGGTTTTGCTTAATTAATGACTGATATTTAAAATACTTGCGGATTCATTTTTACTTAACTAATCAGCTCTAAAAGACACCAATAATACATTTGCAGTTAATATATCAGCCCAGCCGATACGTCAGTGTAGCTCTAACAGGCTAAAATGTGTTCTCTGACAGTCAGGATCCCTTCCACCCTGTAAGTTGCCCAAAAATAGAGACTTAACACGCATGTCTCACCTCTCTGCTACATTGGTATCCACCACAGGTTTTGGTGGCACTTTCCAGGGACAGTTAATCCGACCACCTGGTAACCTCTTGAAATCAAACTGGCAGCAGACCTTGGGGTCGGGCCCGCAGGTGTGAGGCACGTCGTAGCTGTAGAACGGCATCATGTGGCAGAAGATATCTGTGTTTGATCCCGTGTCTGTCAAAGCAGTGAAGTCAAAGTCAAAACATTGGATTGAGAGACATCCATTGTTGACTGCAGACTCAAAGGGCACGACTCAAACACACTGATAAGGCCGGTATTTGTGACCGTGCTCATAAACTTGATGAAAATTTAGGTTCACAATCAAGCCTAACAGTGTTCTACCGGGAAAGTCAAAAGTCAGTCTGGACAAAGCGGCAAAAAGCAAATGACAGCCGCACAAAGAACAAAAGAAAATTACAAATTGATAATATCTAACAGTGTAATATCAGAGGGATTTTTCCATCAAGAACAAATGGACAGTAAATCTTCAGCAGATGTCCAATTTATTGAGAAATAATAGCAAAGACAGCGCTTCTGAGGCTTTTGCCCTCTGGTTGTTCTTCCAAAACGTCCCTCTCTTTACAAGGCCATCACACGTGGCATGACTCATTCTGCAATGAGCTTAGCAAAGATAAGCACATGAATCAGATGACATCGCTGGCTCTGGGCCACTCACCCCAGGCCTGCCTCCACATGAACTCCAGGCTGCGCGTGGAGGAAAAGTGTTTTTTGATGGAGTAGTGGACCCTCTGGATGAGCATGCTGGTCACATTGGCCCTCTTCAGCAGATAGGGCATGGTAGCACTGTGACCAAACGGGTCTACCGCCCACCCGCTGCGCGGAGTAATACCTATGACAGTAAGCAGGAAGCAAGTAGCTCAGGTTTATGCTCAGATAAAGGAAGAATGCATCCTTTAGAAAGTAATTCTCCTCAGCAGGGAGCAGTAAAAGTAGCACAGAGTATTGTATCACCCACTGACTGAGAGGCTACACCTGATGACAAGCTCAGATTACACCATCAAACCGTAAGATAACTGGCATCATTTTAACTTTAAAATGTGGTGAAAGGAATTGGGGTGATGAAAAAGGTCCAACATTTCACTGAGAGAAGAAAAGACACATTTAACCATCATTCGTCTTAATATGACCTAAAAGGCTCAAGCAAGGAATCATTTCAGATTGTGTACCGAGATTTCTCTCCAGCCACTGATGCCCTTCAATGAGCTGGTCTATCATGGCAAAGTAGTGAACGTTGGCTTCATCTGTCATAACCCAGCCTCCTGTGACAATCTCTAGCTGCCCTCCAAGGATCAGTCTGTTGAACAGAGAGGATTAAAAAAGCAAGGTGAGGATAATCCGGCCCTTAAGGTTGAGGGTCACATTAACCAGATAACAAGCTATTTTCAGAGCAACCACATTCTGCAAGCGGGTACTATCCATTGTGTAAAACACTGCACAGAAGGCCAGTAGGCATCAAGGAATCTCAACCAATTGTCAGGTGGGTAATTTACAGGCAAAGCAAACTGTGTGCTTCTCTAAGCTGTGACTCACTTGCGCATCGCCTCCTGCTTGTGTATGTCTGAGGTCTCCCACCACTTGGCGAAGTATGAAATCTCAGACCAGATGAACTTCCTGCGAGGATCCTCCGCCAGCTTCACCACCATGTTGTTTAAAATATGTTGCGTCTGGTCTGTGAAGTACTTGTCAAAAGTCTTGATCCAACCTAACAAGACAAGAAGATAAATGTGTGCAATTTGAACAACCGTTGGCAAACAGACAGCCCTTTATGTAGCTGGCAGATACAAAGGCAAGAAGAAAGGGGAAGGTAAGAGACTCAACACTGTGGAAAAAGTGCTGCAACGGATCAAAAATAAAACTCATATTTAATTTAAGTTGAGCTGTTCCCCTCAGAAAGCTTTTTAGCAGAGTGGTTTTAAAGGAAGTGAATTAAAAGCACGTTCTCTGCACTTTTGGTGATCAACCGTGTAAACTAGCACAGTCTGTAAATATCCTGTCAAATATGTATCTCATATATTGCAATCTAATGTATTTTATAGAGCTATAAGTTGTACATCATTCTGCAATTATGCCGATTAGAAAAGCCACTGAAATGGCATCTAGTGCTCGTAGTCCGCTGTGAGGGACAAGACTATTTGCTGCAGTCTTTATAACATTGTGCATGGTTTGAGCTGCTTACCTGCAGTGGATTAAAACCCTTAAAATCCCTTCTTTGCATTTAGTAAAATGAGCCTATTACCAGTTAGTCAGTGTGAGCTGACAATATGCGTTCTGGTTGCAACACACTCCTAACGTCCATTAACCCAGGACACTGAATACTGCATACAAAGACACGAAACAAAACTTTGCAGCAGAGTTTAATCAAATGCAGCTCCAAATGACACCCATTCCCATTATTGATGAACAGAATTTGCAGGTCTCTGCAGCCTGTTAATATATCAACAACTGTCAAGTTAATAAGCAGGTGACAGGCTGGTAAACAAGCTTAATGAAAATGTCATTCTAAAATAAATTCTCAGCCAATCCAACCTATAAATAGAGTTTTCCACAGCCAATATCTTTCTAACTCCATTGTTTGTGGATAAGCTGTCAGATGTGTCACCATTATGGCTAATAATATTAATAATAATAATAATAATGATAATAATAATAATAATAATAATAATAATAATAAGGAGAACAAATTATTTAGGTTCTGAATGATTTCTGCATCCCCATGACTAGCCTCCCACTCAATAGCTGGCTTGTCTACAGACGAGGCAATTTTAACTTCCTGAAAAAAAGTGTTGAGACTGCAGAGTGCTCAAGGCTGCATCTTAAGACACCGACAGACCTTTAGACTGGTCGAGACATCTATAGCTTTCAATAAACTTGTGCTGTGTGTGTGTCTTTTCCTCTCAACTCACCTGGATCATTGTGCGAGTGGGGGACAACAAACACTTGCAGCGGTTCACTGTCCCACTCATCTGCTTCATAAGTAATGTCAAAGCCCTGTTTCCATACACCACCATCAGGGTTGTCAAACTTGAGGATGGAGTACACGTCCAGCATCTATAATGAAACACAAAGTCATCATAAACACACCCCAAAAATAAATATGGAATGACATCTATACATATAGCAGTTATACTGCTTAACATTGTATCTACAGGAACATTGTAACTCACCTGAACATCTGCTTGACCATGGCTGCCTAAAGCGGGTTGGCAATCCTGGGGCCTGACAGCGAGGAAAGTGGGACGGCCGTCGAAGGGTAGGACCCAGGAACCATTGGCACTTCTAAATGGCAGGTGGCCGCTGGGAGACACAGCTCCTGTGTCTGTGAGCTCCATCACAGAGTCCTTTATGTGGCTGATGATTTGGTGGTTTTCCTCCAGGAGCTGCTCCAGCTGCTCTATTCGGTTTTGCAAAACTGAGATTTGGCTCTGAATCCACAAACAAATCATAAATCCCAGCTGAATTACATCATAAAACATCTCTTAACCATACCTACATCCTGTAATGAAAACTTTCAACCAAGGTAACAAATTGCAGTATGAGATCAAATCAGCCCTAAAGATATCCACACAACAAAATATTAATTATTAAAAAGAAATGTAAATACATAAAGCTTTTAATTTTAATTTAATTATTTATAATAATGTGTATATGTTAAATTGTGATTTTTCTAACATCTGGTGTACAAAACGTGCACAAAGAAAAAGGTGCAACAACAACAACAACAACTAGAGAAAGGGGATTCCACATAATATGCACCACCGTCACAGCCATTATTCTTACCCGTGGAAAGTTACCGCCATTCTGTCTTCTTGCAGGGTCATGTTGGACTCGATCCAACATCAGATACAGTGAGAATACAGCCACGCAGAATATGGCCCCTCCACACACTGTCACCTGTTTTCTCAACTTCATCCTCCTCTGGAGCTGAATTCTTTCCAGAGTTTAAATGTAAAAAATGACCTTGCCTGTGTTTCTTTCCAGGACAGAGGGAAAAAAAGTCTTGGAATGCAATCCTTTAAAGTGCAGGAAAAAAATATGGAAGGTAACCAGCTACGCCAGTGTTAATGATTCAGTTTCACTCCTGCGATGCCTCCAGCCTCCACTCACCATACTGGAGACCACAACGAAGGGGGCTACAGCAGTGGACAAGAGTACTAAATCAGCAATAGCTGGCAAGCAGTCTGTCAGCTTTGGCCAAACCACAGCCACCGGTGGGCTCCTTCAAAGTAGCCCTTGTGCTCAAACATCCAAACCAATGAGACTGCAGGAAAAGAAGAAAAAAGAAATCCACACAGAAGGGGCTCAAACAGGGAGTCTAGTGTCCCTGTAGCATGATGTGTCACTGTGGGCCTGCTTTCTGGGTCCAGTCCCCACTCCCACAGCACAGTCGAATCCTCCAGTACAGTCAGAGTCCCCTTTCGATCAGTTGGCCTCCGGTGCCATAACAGTTTGCCCTCTGGGCAAAAGAAATAGGCTGAGATAAAGACCAATTTGTCTCAGAGCAGCAGCTTTTTTTTTTTTTTTTTTTTTATCAAAGCTTAACTGCTCGAGGCAGCTCCAGGAATTTAAATGCAACAAATGTCATTATTCTCTCAGAGTAGCATAGTGACAGCATATCTACTGGGGCAGCATGGGCAGTATGTCTGTCCTTGATCACAAGTGCCAAGTTGAAATCACATCAGAGAGTCTTCTTCAGCTGTTTGGAAAAAATGTCTGATTAATGGAGCATGCAAAATATATATATACATACATAAATACATACATATATAGAGAGAGAGATATTTAGCCTCCAAAGAGGAACTGTCACAAAAAGCACAAGTGAAATGAAAACTGTGTAGGAGAGTGAGAGACACTTTTTTGATCTGACAAGTTAAGTCAACAGAGGGTGAGAGTCACAGTGGCCTGCAATTCCTCACAGCACTAGTAAGTGTTCTCGTATCCCTTCTGTGTGCAAATCCAACACGATCTTAATCCGCTCCCTTTTCAGGCTGGGACTATCTAAGCAGTACCACAGGACGCGGGGATAATAACCTGGCACTTACATTTACTCAGGCTGACTGAAAAATAGCCTCAGGAGGACAAATATTTCTGAGATCATCTGTGCCACATGATGAATACATCCAACAAGAAAGGCTTTGTAAATGGAGGTGCTTGACAGAGATATAACAAACTGTAAATATATGTGACAATATGTGAATGCACCACAGACCCCAAGCTGCTCACATGATGGACATTAGCACGACGGGAGACACTTAATATTCATAATCCCTCCCAGTGAAAACTACTAAAAAACACCTTGTCCCAGTCGTATTTACTCAACGGGCACCTCTGTTACAGTTTAACTTGGGTGACTTTTAGACCGCTATCGCTGGGCAGCTAGCCAGCAACATTGCGTTTCTCCAAACTTAAGAGCACCTAAATACGTGCATTTGGACATTATCCCGTGCGAACTCGGACACAAGGGAGCCAGTTCGGCTCGTTAACATATTAGCCGCATTAACGTACCCTGCCAAACTTTAATAATCCCTGTAACAGTCACCAGATGTCATGAATATGCATCTGAACAACAAGCTAGCGTTAGCCACCAGATGTTGTCATTCAGGTGCAACATCAGCTCGACTAGCTAAGAGAGCCCCGGGACCAGCTTCGTGTCGGGGCTGGTACCTCTGGGTGTTGTAGCAGGACTGGTGTCCTTCGGCAGCCGTGAGAAGCAGCCCGATTTATGCCCGACGTTACGGACGACAGCGAGGAACGCGACTGGCTTGATAACATTAGGACAATACGTGGCTGATATTTACTGGAGCCCGACTTTTCCGACCTAAATCTCGGCTAACACTTACGTACGACCTTGGGAGCCCGTCTGTTCGTGGATAAAATAAAAGAGATCTGACGTTACCCATCAAAGGAGAGTAATCCGGAAGAGTGTCCGAGCCCAGCGGTGCGCGAGCTCGCAGCTTCAGGCTGACAGATTACCAACTGAACCAGTTAGCCTAGCAGCTAGCACCAGTGAGCTGCCGCTAAGGCTTCTGGGACGTGAGGATCTGCGCATCGGACGGTGATTGGCCAACAGCTTCAACAGATTGTAGAATAAATGCACCATTGTAAATATGACAGCTTAACGCACAGGGTGACATGTGTTGAACCACGAAATAGACGAAAGCATGATTACAAAAAGATAGTTAACATAAAAATGTTAAGTAATGTAAAAGTAACCAGGGTACAATACATACATATACTGGTAGGGCCTGTGTGCACTCTGCTTTTTCTTGTCTTTTATTTTTAAGTAATTTCTGAGTTTGGTACCCAAAAAACAGTTATATTGCAGATACCATTACTGCTTTTATTATCATTATCATTCTACGACATCCAATGCTGCTATTATTATTGGTAGTTTTTCATCATGCCTACTACTCTCATTATGTATTGCACGTGTTGTAACTCTGTTATATTGTTCATTATGTACACATGACATCTGTTGTACTTCTGTCCATGTGAGGGATCCTCCTCTGTTGTGCTCCTCCTTATGGTTTCTTCCTTTTTTCTCAGGGGCGGTCCTGTTCTAATGTGAGGACAGAGGATATCTATGTGTACAGATTGTAAAGCCCTCTGAGGCAAAATTCTGATTTGTGATTTTTGGCTATACAAAATAAATTGAATTATATCTAATTGAATTATATCCTTTGAATGTTCTTCCTTGGAATAAAGAACTTCCTCATTCATGTTTTCATGTTTCATGAAGAGTGAATGGAGAACATCCAGATAATAATATGCTGTAATTTAGAGAAAATTGTGGATAAGAATGTGTGCCCTCATTATTACTGGAGATATCCAGTAATCAAAGAAGAGTAGGATCATTGCTATGTTTGAACATTGATAGACTGTCTTTCTTTATACAGCACTTTAATAAAGGTAGCATGCAGCTTTTTGTTGGTGGAGAGGTACTACTGACCCCTGGTGTTGCTACCTCCCTGTCTGAGTCACTTATAGAAAGAGGAGCTTAAGTGGTGCTGCCTTTGCTGTCACAATATCACCAAAGCTAAAGACCAGCCTGACGGCCGCAGAGAAGTGAACACCAGCATGCAGGTGAATGACACCTGAGAAGCCCATGTGGAAAATGTACTGATGCTCTGCATGGATTCTTTTGGTGCATCATTCAAGAACTCTTTAAATGTTTTGGAAACAGGAGCTGACGATTAAATAATTAATTAGTAGATTGTGGGGGACATGACAGGAACTGATGGTATTGTTTTATTTTTGCTCTCGTCACAACATACTGATAACGTTCCATCGGGTCTACAAAATGATTCTAAATTCGGTGTGTGATTGAGATGAATGAGATATATTTCCAGACTTAAACAAGTTTGGTACTTTAAAGTACACCAGTGTTGACACAATTATGTTCTCAGAGCAAAATCTCTCACACAACATAATGATGATAAGGAACAAATGTTTACGCAGCTGGTTTTGATTTTGATTTGAGACTGGGACTCGTCTCTTTGGGTCCATGGTGTTGTTGCTGAGCCTTGTGGATATCCTGTGGATCTGGTATGTATGAGGTCTCACAACAAGCCCAACCCTGAGGAAATCTATCCCAACTTGCTGGATATTCTTCTACAGTCACAAAGCTGCCCTGGTCATATGAGACTCTTAACAGGTGTACCTGAGCACAAATCCCAAAGGGAACTGCCCTGTCTCTACAGCAACAGAGGAAGCACAACAATGTTGCTTGGCTGTCATGGAGATTGAAGGTCCCAGGTGACTAATGCAGGAAATGCCATACCAGGACACTAATGGTTTTAACAAAAAGGGACTAGGAATCCAACCCCCTTTAAGGATACTGAAGGGGGCTAAATTAATTAATGTGGATTAGTGATTTGGGTTTTGTTGTATCAGCGTTGTATGTTTGTGGTACTGTATTATTGTACATTTTATCCAGTGGTTCTGTTGCCTCTTAAACTATACATTTAACTAAATATGGGGCCATGTTCTTACATTTGGTATGTAGGATCTTTATTAATGTTTAATTAATGATTTTATAATCACCATTAGACCTGTTAATACCAGCAACTTTATAGGCTGCTAGGTTGTGCATTAATAACCTGAATTGCTAGTTATCTTCTTTATCATAAGACGCTTGATCTGCGTGGACTGAAGAAAGCCACAGGATGAAAATGTAACCAAATAAAGACGAGATGGAGACAGACATGCTCTGGCTCCCCTCTTCCTTTTATGGTAATAGAACGTGAGCAGAGGGGGCGGGGTTGTTCACCAAACGTCATCAACGTGCTCCGGACACCCGGAAGTGTTGCAAGAAGTAACATGTTTGACTGAAGTTAGCGGTGTTTGTGACCAAGTAGAGGAATATTAAACTACATATTCGCAACAATAAGTAACCCTGTATTGTGTATTACACGTTGAAGATGAGTGCGAGTGAAAACGAAAAGGTAAGACAACAGCACTTCCGGAGCTTTTTTTCGTTTAGCAGATTTTATTAGAATAACATTTACTCGAAGCATTTCTGTCATCCTGAGCCCTGTTCTTTTTAACCCAGGACCCTGCTGCACTGAAGGAGGACGGGAACACCCTTTTCAAGGCAGGAGACATTCAGGGCGCTATCTGCTGTTACACCAAAGCAATAAACCGGAGCGACAGCCAAGCAGAGAGGGCTGTTCTGTACCGCAACCGCTCTGCCTGCTACTTGAAACAGGAGGAGTACAGCAAGGCAGAGGCGGATGCCTCCAAAGGTGGGATTAATCACTGCCGAGGATGTTGTAGAGTTCAGAGATCACTGAGCACAAATACACGTTTTAATCCAAGTTTAAATTAAGGGACACTTCCCCTAAATACACAATTAAGCCTACTGTTACCTGCATTGACATATATCCATCCAGATACCTGCTGAGGTTAGTTGGACCAATGGGCTGTAGCTTACCCCTAACCTGGATCCTGAATGACATTGGGTTTGGGGTGACAAAGGATTACATTTCTAATGCTCAACAGCAGCTCTTTTAAATGACCGATACTCGTGATGATCTTGAGACTCTTGGGTTTAATTGTGAATCACTTTCAAAACACAGACATCCACCTATGTTCTTATCTTTGATGGAATAAACTATTATTACAGCTACTCTTAAGTGTGTGTGTATAGTTCACATTT
Source organism: Cottus gobio (assembly GCA_023566465.1). NCBI lineage: Eukaryota > Metazoa > Chordata > Actinopteri > Perciformes > Cottidae > Cottus > Cottus gobio. Next base: position 13,095,335 of record CM042223.1, read on the forward strand.
CAGGTCATAGAAAATGGTATTGAACTGTTGCATGAACTGTTACTTTGTATTGAGATATATGGATGTATCTACACTATAATATTGCATGTCACACCTGTCACTGCTTTCAGCTCTCGATACTGACCCGGGGGATGTGAAAGCCAGGTTTCGGAGAGCTCAGGCTTTCCAGAAACTCTGTCGGCTTGATCAGGCGTTTCTGGATGCTCAGAGGTGTGCCCAGATGGAGCCCAAAAACAAAACCTTCCACGAACTGCTCAGACAGCTGGGAGCACAAATCCAGCAGAAGGTGATGTGTTTTGAGTGGATAATGTGTCAGGGATTGTATTTGAAACAGTACCCTGAAGAAACTGTTGCTAATTAGGGTCTTTTCTCTTACCGTGCAGTCGGTGCAACTGAACTCCACAGATGCTCGTGTGCAGCAAATGTTCTCACTTCTCCTCGATGCATCTGCAAAAGACTCGGATCGACAAAAAGTAAGGCAACTCAGAAGGCAGGAACATAACAAAGTGTGATAATTTGTGTTCATTTCATCTTGATCTGTCTATAAAGTTGTATTGCAACCAAAATATGTCATCCATTAAACAATTTCAGGCTGCTCAGAATCTAGTGGTATTGTCTCGAGAAGATGCAGGAGCTGAGCAGATCTTCCGTAACGATGGAGTGAAGCTGATTCAGAAACTTCTCCAGTCAAAGCAGGAGGATATTGTCCTTTCTGCCCTGAGGACCCTGGTTGGGTTGTGCACAGGGCATCAGTCCAGAGTAAGTGTGACAGTTCCCTCTAAAGTAATTTACTACATCATCAGTCCTGTTTGTAACCGGCATACAAACTTGTGTTTTGTTTCTTGGAACTCATGGATAAAACAAAGGTGTATCCACAGTGATGGCCCTCTTATTTGTAATTTGTTCATTTTACTTCCATCCTCTACTGCTTGTTACTGCTGACAACCACTGTTATGTCCCCAGACCATGGCCATAGTGAATGAGCTGGGAATGGAGCAGCTATGTGCAGTAATGGGAGCAGGAGCCTCCACTGTGACTCTGGCTGCCTGCCACCTGCTGCAGGTGATGTTTGAGGCTCTGACAGAAGGCATGAAAAAAGAGATCAGAGGGAAAGATGAAGCCATACTTCCTGGTGAGTTTGGAATCGATTCTGATCCTCGTTTATTTTTCACACATGAAAGTAAGATGTGCTTTTTTGGTGAGCTTTCCGTCTTGTGCTTTCACACGTTATTGACTATGTGACTGTAACACAGAACCCTCCAAGGAGCTGCGCTCAATGCTACGCCACCTCATGGAAATGATGCCGGCATCTAATGTGTCAGGGCCGGGCAGAGACAGCGCCATCAACCTCCTGGTCAAACAAGTTCCCCGAAAGTCCTTGAAAAACCCGGATAACTCCCTCACGTTATGGGTGATAGACCAGGGTATGAAACACATCTGCACTGAATGTCGACTTTCTCAAATGTTTATGCTATGATAGATATGAAACGGTCCTTGTGCCAAACAGACCCATTTAAATGTTTCAGTAGGCTGCACTACCGTGGCAAGAAGAGGAAGTGTTTGTTTCCAAATTAAATTTGCATGCGGCCTCAGGCATTCTGTCACCAGTTTTTATCTGCCGTTGCTCCAGCCAGATTAATAAACTCCTTGTTCTTCTGCAGGACTGAAGAAGATCCTGGAGGTGGCTGGGACAGTCCCCGAGCTCTCAGAAGGACCACCACTTACAGACAACTCCCACATGAGCTGCTCTGTCTTACTCAGCAAACTATACGATGACCTGAAGAGCGACGCAGAGAGGGATAATTTCAACAAGCTATGTGAAGAATATGTACAGTGAGTTGACCACTGAAACATCCCAATTTCCAATGTTTATGTTACTTGTGCGGCTTCATTCTGCAATAATTTATGAAATAGATCTTTCATACAGGCGCTACACCCAACAGTGGCATTCTTTAACAAAATGTATTTTCTGACATATTTCTTGTTAGGCAACATTTTAGCCGACATGGCCTGGAGGGCAAGCTGCGAGCCATCCAGACAGTGTCGGTGCTCCTCCAAGGACCGAGCGATGTGGGTAACAGAACTCTGGAGATGTCAGGAATGATGGATGCAGTGATCGCACTGTGTGCTTCCGAAGATGTAACTCACCAGCAGGTAGCGGTGGAGACTGTAATCCATGCGGCCGGCAAGGCAAAGAGAGCCTCCTTCATCACTGCCAACGGCGTGGCACTTCTGAAGGATCTCTACAAGAAGAGCGAGAACGACAGGATACGAGTGAGAGCTCTGGTGGTAAGTGCTGCACCAAAGCAAGTATATTTGTCTCAAATAGTTGGAGAAAAGAACATCTATAAATAAAGATAAACGATAAATGGTGCTCTGATGGTCATTGCACAGGGTTTGTGCAAGCTTGGATCAGCTGGAGGGACAGACTTCAGCATGAAGCAGTTTGCTGAGGGATCCACGCTGAAGCTCGCCAAGCAGTGTCGGAAGTATGTTTGATTGTTGAATCCTGAGCATGGGTATAGATTAAGAGAAATGTGTCACGCCTGGTCCACATTGTTGCATAACCTGATTTTAAAAACAACAGATAATGAAGCAATCACAGTATGATGAGAAACAGGCTGTATCTCTTTCTCTTTTAGGTGGCTGTGTAATGAGTCTCTGCCCCAAACCTCCCGCCGGTGGTCTGTGGAAGGGCTTGCCTACCTCACTTTTGATGCCGATGTAAAGGAGGACTTGGTGGAAGACAAGAACGCTCTCCTGGCCATGTTTGAGCTGGCTAAGGTAATTGGAGGTTTTAATACTTGTGACACATGGACAATACATGTTCCTCTCAGAAGAGCATCTTAGCGACTTTCTTCCTATTTATTTGTGTGTAGTATTTGAAACCACCACTATAAGAATCTACCCAAAACACTTTTGTAATGTTGACAACCTTGTTTTTCTTTGTGTTCCTGCAGTCTGAGGATAAGACGGTGCTCTTTGCTGTGGGCTCGACATTAGTGAATTGCACCAACAGCTATGAAGTGGAGAAGCCAGACCCTCAGATGGTGGAGCTGGCCAAGTATGCAAAGCAGCACGTGCCCGAGGAGCACCCCAAGGTGCCATTTCAATTATTAATGTTTCACATAGAGCTACATTTCCTGCACACAAATGCCTCATGATATTAGTTAAATATTGCACATTTTACATCCATATTTCTTTATTTTTATATGTACCTACATTTATATGTCTTCCCATGTGTCAGGATGCACCTTCCTACGTGGAGAAAAGACTGGGGAAGCTGCTGGAGACTGGTGTGGTGTCTGCGTTGGTGTGTATGGTCAAACAGGAAAGTCCTGCCCTCACTGATGCGTGTAGAGACTGTATCTCCAGGTAGGAAAATGGCACTGAAGTCTCTTTCACTCACTGTTCTCTCTGTAGACTTTCTGTTAATGCCATTCCTCACAACAGGATATTCTTGGCTTTGGTGGAACGACAGGAAGACAGAGGCACAGTGGTGGCACAGGGTGGAGGAAAGGTAGAATACCCTGATAGTTTAGCCTGCACACTGATTAAACCCCTTACTTTAGTAGGCTTACATTATATGTTTTGACTGTTTTCCTTCATAGGCTTTGATCCCACTGGCATTTGACAACACTGATTTAGGTAAACTCAAAGCAGCACAAGCCCTGGCAAAAATAACCATCACATCTAACCCACAGATAGCCTTCCCCGGAGAACGGGTAAGAATTGCATGCTATGAAAAGGCCCGTCAATTACAAACAAACAAACTTAAAAACTTTCCTATTTAACCTTGTCTAACTTTCTGTTGTCAGATCTATGAGATTGTGCGCCCCCTTGTCAGTCTTCTGACTCTTGAATGCACCCTGCTGCAGAACTTCGAGGCACTCATGGCTCTTACCAACTTGGCTGGCATCAGTGAAAGACTCAGGTTGGCCACTAGGGGGAGTCTGATAAGAAAACATGTACAAAACAATTGTAATGGGACATAACCTACAAGTATGCAGAACCAGTGCTCAGTTTACATCTTTTATTGACCTACTTATTTACCTTCCTCAAGGAAAGGAACATCATTTCATAAATTGTTAGATTATTAATGTAATGCTCAAACATGCAGAATCCTAGTTTGCTTCTTAAAAATAAAAATAGATTTTTACCAGAGCTATCTTAAGGACTTTGGTCAAGTTAAGTCACAAAGATCAAGATTAAATTCTTCAAGTCTCTTTTCTCTATTGATCACACATGTCATTTCACAGACAAAAAATCATAAAGGAGAAGGCTGTCTCAAAAATTGAAGGCTACATGTTTGAGGAGCATGACCTGGTCCGAGCCTCTGCCACAGAGTGCATGTGTAATCTGGTTTTAAGCACAGAGGTAAGACACTTATCCATAGATGATTGCATGGCACACGTGTTGAAAAGTGGAAGTAACAGTGGTGTGTCCTCAGGTGCAGAAGCTGTACCTGGCCACAGGGAACGATCGCCTGAAAATGCTTGTGCTCTACTGCGGAGAGGAGGATGAGAGGCTGCGGAAAGCTGCTGCGGGAACTCTGGCCATGCTGACCGCTGAGCAGCCTGAGCTCTGTGCACGCATCCCCGGAACAGTAAGCAGACCATTGCAGCAGCTCACTGGTCCCACACAACCATCACCTCAGCACTGTGGCATACTACGATGATTCATTTCTCTATTTATCCCTTCCTCTTCTCTTCTCAGACAACCCACTGGCTAGAGATTATACAGTCGCTATTGCTCTGTGAAATATCTGACCTGCGCCACCGTGGAGTGGTCATAGTTCACAACTTGATGGAGGCGGAGAAGAGTCTGGCTGAGACAATCATGGAGAGTGAAGCTCTGGAGATACTTTCTGTCTTGGCCAAGGGAGGCGAGGGCACGCCGGAGCCGGTTTCCAAGACAGCTCAGAACTGTCTGGATAAGGCTGTGGAGTACAGCATCATCATGACCAGGGAAGGGAGAGAAAAGGACAAAGAAAATGAACCCTGAAAACACAGCTGCAGTGTGTGAATGTGCCTCCTGGTAATGTTAAAGTGCTTTGGTTTGAGTTTCATGTGGGACCAGTGAAATCATTTCACTATTGCAGGAAATCAGTTTTGGTCTGGATGGGTACAGCCCTGAAATGCTGACGTCTTAACTAAAAACTGTGAAAAGCAGTAAAAGAAATCATGAAAGAAGAAGTGACAGCTACTAGATTCTCACTGAAGTGGTTTGCTGTTTCACATTACTTTTCCACTCATTTTATTCATCTAAATTGTGCTCCATGTGCACATAGACAAAGAGCTTTCTAGCTGAAATCTCCTTCGCTTTATCCAACAAACCTACCTGTTTAGGAAAAGATCATGTTGCTAGAAAACAAATTATTTCTGTGTACTGTGTGATGATGGACCACCACCACCAAGTCTTGGTTCGACTTGGAGACCAATAAAGCGGCTCTATACATTCTTTACCAAGGATTGCTATTCTTTGATATTTACAATTTTCTTTCCTTGTGTCATGATTATTCCCCAAATGATGTCATCTTTAATTTCCATTTTATAAACTGCTATATTTAGTATGAATTCTGACGCAGCAGCTTTCAACATTAACACACACTTTTCTTACAAAAACATGTCATTCACATAATTGTGTGTGTTCTATTTTAATATTTGTTATAACTATTATTATCACTGCACTACATTCACAGGGTTGTATGGTTGGTCATTTTCTAGTATTCACTGAATAAAACCTCAGCACCCGAATTATAGTCATGTTTCTGTCTTTGCAACAATACTGTAGCGCATGCGCAGTACATCACTGTGCCACATATCCCAGTGTTCAAACTTTGCGGACAACTGCGTCGCAGGGCTCAGCGGCGTAAACAGAGTTGAGGGGTTTCCAATGCGGTGGTTCGGATTTGGCTTTAACGCATTTGGACAAATACATGTCCACGAGAAGTTGGTGAAGGGAGCACGTGGCGACGCTGATAATGAGGTCAAAGTGAGTGGTCCAACCGAGCTGACGAGCCAGGCGGACAGACGGGGCTGCTGCTTGAAGACTGGATGTCAAATAAGAGCAAGTTGGAGTCGAAGAGCATCTTTGCATTTGGATAGTAAGTCTACTGGATACGCGAACACTCCGTGTTCCATGCGTCTATAATATCACACTCTTCCTAATATACATTAACTTCCCCGCCTGTAAGGTGACGGCTGTGTGTGCCTCGCGGGCTTCGTCTCCAGTGAGGCATGCAGCGGGCTTCCTGTGAAGGAGAGCCGCGGCTGCAGGGACGCCCTCATCAGCGAGTCGTGCTTGACCCTCGCGTTCCCAGACCGAGTTGAGTCCTGGGATCTGCTGGAGCAAGAGAAGACTCCAGCATGGAGCATGGAAATAAAAACACCCCCCGAGAGCTCTGGTAATATGTCCATCTCCTTTGACAGCTACTAGAAGTATAATGTGATGATTGGCTAAACGGTGCACTTCTCGCTGCTTTCCAGGGCCCTCTGTGAGTCTCCCGTTGGTCCCTGGAGGTTACATAGCCACCAAGCCGCCCCTCTACCGCCCCTTATCCCCCCACCTGAGAGCCAAGAGTCTGGCACTGAGTTCAGAGCATGCCATCCTCCTCAGTGCTTCTGGAGCTGTGTACACCTGGGGACTGGGCAGGTAGACTTAATATCTGTCTAGTGGGAATCCGAGAAGAGAGAAAAAACCACCCTCATGCATATCTTGATCTATTGTGTGTGCATGTGTTTTGACAGCCATGGTCAGTTGGGTCACGGAGGCCTCGCCTCTGAGGAGGAGCCCAGAGCAGTGGAGGCTCTCCTGGGGATGCCCATGAGCTGTATAGCTACAGGAAGCTGGCACTCTGTCTGTATTAGTGGTAAGTGTCTTCCAAGATGTTGGCAGTGGAAAGAGTTTAAAAACAACAACAACCTCAAATTACCATTTTCATCAGATGGAGGTGATCTCTATGTGTGGGGCTGGAATGAGAGTGGCCAGCTTGGACTTCCATCACGAGGTCTGAGGAAAGCACTGCAGCTGCAAAGTAGCCAACATGCAGGTACATCTGTCTTATTATTGAAGTAGTTTTTATATCAATACAGTGAAGGGATATTTCACCTAAAAACACAATCAAACTCCTATTTATTTTGACCCACAGTGCTATCCATCAATGCTGATAGTGCACCTCACCCCAAATACAAGGCACTCAACTGCATTGTTTTCTTTTTTTTGTGGCATGTATGATAGTAACAATACCCCATGCTTCAATATGAGTGTTTCCACAGCATGATTAACTCTGAACAACAAGGGGAATATGGTCACTATTAGGATTCGTCGTATCTTTTCCAATGTATTTTTGGCATTTTAAGCACCATAAACTAAATGTCAAGCACCATTGTACTGGATGAGCTACGGTTGAAATATCACAACGTAATTCACAAACTAATTAAATGTACAAATAGTATTGGAAACGCTTTATGTTGGTCATAAATTAACCAGCCCCTTAATTGTAAGTGGCAAGAACTTCAACATTAACTGTCCTGAACAGGAGCACTGCATCAAGATGACAGCACATCTCCCGCCGAAGAGCCTCAGGAGGGAGAACAACATGAAGACGTATTCATATCAATCCAGGCTTTCCCGGCTCTGCTGGACGTCACGCCATCGTGTGAAATCAGATCAGTTGGCTGTGGGTCCCGTCACACAGCTGCAGTAACAAGTGAGAAACCACACTTTACAACGGTTGTATAATAATGAACACGTTCTTCGCAAATTTTTCGTCTTTGCTGTCCTGGCTCCTCAATGGTGGAATGAGCTCCCCATCGACAGCAGGAAGTCTCTTCATCTTCCGCTGCAAACTAAAAACACATCTTTTCCGACTATACCTTGAATAAAGAAAGTAGCACTTTAGTGGCACTTAGTAGTTTACTTGAAGAAATTGTACTTTCTTGATTCTTGTTCTGAGTTTGTACTCGTGGTGGAATGCACTTATTGTAAGTCCCTTTGGATAAAAGTGTAACTTAAATTAAATATCTTCCAATTCCAGCCACAGGGGACCTCTACACTTGGGGATGGGGTAAGTTTTAATTTGACACCCAAACTGATTTTTAAACTGTTGACAATGTGTTCCATCTTTACAACACTTTCCCATTACCAATTTAATTATTCAGTATGCTTAGAGCAGAACTAAAGTATATGTTGAACTTATCCTGTCCATCTTTTCTTTTATCACCATTTCAGGCGACTATGGCCAACTTGGACACCAGACTTTAATGAGTTCAGATGAGCCCCAGCGGGTGGAGTTCTTCAGGGAGCAGCAGATGTGTGTTGCTGACGTTGTGTGTGGAGCATGGAACACCTTTGCTGCTGTCACCAACCAGGAAGTAGCTTGTTCTTAAAAGTATAATGGAATCTCCTTAATAAACGTGGACACTGGACTTTGGACAACATACCAGGAAGTGTAAATTATCACAGCAAAAAACTGAATTTATTTTGTGATACACAAGTTCTTATTTGTTCTATGTTAAAAACTTCATAAATGAACACTTTTTGGAAGTATTTAAAATGTACTTTATAGAAAATAATCACAGGTTTTATATTTCATAAAGGATGCATCAAATAGTTAAGGCAATACAATATATAGGTAAATATAATTTAAGGCAAATCTCTAAAAATGTTCTCATTGAAAATTAAACGCCATTTGAAAGTTAAAAGTAGATTTATGTCCTCAGCCCGCTGGAGGTCTTCACAGCACAATCTTAAAAGAACTGTGGAGAAATCAAAATATAACAGAAGCGGTTAGGAACATAATTGTGCAGAGTAAAGTACATATCAGTAATGGCAGCAATTTGATTTTTTGTCACCTGACAAAATCCGGTGACCTTGAAATGACATGCTGAAACTCTGAGAGGTTCACAGTTCCATCCTTGTCGATGTCGGACTCCTCAAGAATCTGAAAAACAAGCAGGGGAAACATCAGTGCACCAACCACAGGCTGTTTTCAGAGTGACCAGCCCCATGTCTTTAAAGAGCAGACGGCTGAGAGAACTCACATTGCTGATGAGCTGTCTCATTTCCTCCGTGGTGAGCCTTGTGTCGTCCGTCTCGCCGGTCAGGCAGTTGACTAGCTTCTCCAGGTCACTACAGTCAAGCGTTCCATCATCATCAAAGTCTGAAAGTATTAATGCGTGTAATGTAATGTTAATGCGTTTATTACACAGATTCATTGCCATAAAGATATCATTACTGACCAACTAAATCAACTTATTTACCAAATATACGGAATGCATAGTGGGATTTGATTTCCATAGTAGCAGAGTCGCTGAAGGCACTCAGGAGATCCAGAAAGTCCTCAAATGTGAGGCTTCCGTCTTTGTGTTCAGATGTTGAGAAAACATGGCAGATTCTTCTCCTGAAAGGGTTGGACTGTGCCAGGAACAAGTACAAGGGTCAGCGGAGTGTATCAGTACTTGAAGCACTTCCCCCAGAAGGCACAAAGCACAGGACAGTCTTAGTCATTCAATGAGAACCATGTTTATTCTGCTTTATTATCAAGGAGCCGCTCACCTTGAGCTCTGGCAGGGTGAGGATCCTCTCCACTGGTACTCTGGTGTTGAGAAGTTCTTTCTCATCTTTTGTGAGCAGTTCAGTAAATCTCTTGTGAGCACTAAACAAACAAAAGATAGCTTAATCATGGAGTTCAACGCTCTTTTAATAATAAAAAAAGTTAACATTTGTAATATAGCACGATGCTGATCACTTACAGGAGAATTTCTTGTTTTGTCAAGAATGTCAGCTCCTAAAAGTTAAAGTGAACATTATTAAAATGACCACAGATTACCTGAAACCATACTTACAATACATGTATGGGTCTTATTTCCTCATAATACATCCATGGTTAGCCTACCGTTGGTGACATTAGCAGCAGTAGCTTTCACAGTGTTGATAAGCGAGATGAAAAGTAACATTGAGCTGTCACGAGCGTCATGTTTAGTGTAAATCACACGGACTCGCTACTTCAGAAGACATTAAGGCTCCAGCTGATTCTTGTTCTTTACCTTAAAACTTTGGGCTAACATGGCTGTGTTACTTTACTACGGGGCGTAAAAACAAACAACTTGAGCCTCTCGGTGGCCGTAAACACGCATCACGATATGTCGGGTTTTCTTTGGGCACTTACTTGATATTCTGAGAGCAAATCCTTCCCGAGTTGACTTGCCGTAGTGCCCATTATGAAGACTTTCGACTCGAAGATGTACTTTTGTTGTTGTATGGAGTTGCCAACCGAACTACTGGGCGAGTTCTTCTCTTTCTTTTTTTTTTTTTTTTTTTTACACCGTTTACTTCCGGTAGCGTTCGCTTTCCTCATGACGTAACGGCACCTGTCACGACAGCCGGAGCTTAAAGTTAATACTAGAGTTAAAACTTATTCATCCTACAGTGTCTTTATCTTGAAACTGTTCGTGTATATATACATATATATATATATATAAATGTAAATATATATATATATATATATATATTTATATTTATATTTATATATATATATTTATGTTTATATTTATATATATATATATATATATATATATATATATGAGTCCTATATACAGAAGACTTACATGAGGTCACGGAAGTCCCCCGTATACAGGTCCTATATAAAGAGGACTCGCATGAGGTCACGAAAGTCCCCCGTATACAGGTCCTATATAAAGAGGACTCGCATGAGGTCACGAAAGTCCCCTGTATACAGGCCCTATATAAAGAGGACTCGCATGAGGTCACGAAAGTCCCCCGTATACAGGTCCTATATAAAGAGGACTCGCATGAGGTCACGAAAGTCCCCCGTATACAGGCCCTATATTAAGAGGACTCGCATGAGGTCACGGAAGTCCCCCGTATACAGGTCCTATATTAAGAGGACTCACATGAGGTCACGAAAGTCCCCCGTATACAGGTCCTATATTAAGAGGACTCGCATGAGGTCACGAAAGTCCCCCGTATACAGGCCCTATATTAAGAGGACTCGCATGAGGTCACGAAAGTCCCCCGTATACAGGTCCTATATTAAGAGGACTCGCATGAGGTCACGAAAGTCCCCCGTATACAGGTCCTATATTAAGAGGACTCGCATGAGGTCACGAAAGTCCCCCGTATACAGGTCCTATATTAAGAGGACTCGCATGAGGTCACGAAAGTCCCCCGTATACAGGTCCTATATAAAGAGGACTCGCATGAGGTCACGAAAGTCCCCCGTATACAGGTCCTATATAAAGAGGACTCGCATGAGGTCACGAAAGTCCCCCGTATACAGGTCCTATATAAAGAGGACTCGCATGAGGTCACGAAAGTCCCCCGTATACAGGTCCTATATAAAGAGGACTTCCATGGAAGTCCCCCGTATACATTACATTACATTTAATTTAGCTGACGCTTTTATCCAAAGCGACTTACAATAAGTGCATTCCACGGTTACAAACAAGAATCAGAACAACAAGAATCAAGAAGGTACAATTTCGTCCAAAAGTTCAACTACAAAGTGCTATCAGTAAGAGCCATTTCAGTGCTACTATAGTGCTACATCCTTTATTCAAGGTATAGTCGGAAAAGATGTGTTTTTAGTTTGCGACAGAAGATGTAGAGACTTTCTGCTGTTCTGATGTCAATGGGGAGCTCATTCCACCATCGAGGAGCCAGGACAGAGAACAGTCGAGACTTTGTGGAGTGTTTAGCTCGCAGCGACGGAGCTACAAGCCGATTGGCAGAAGCCGAGCGGAGCGCACGAGTTGGGGTGTAAGGTTTTACCATGTCCTGGATGTAGACTGGACCAGATCTGTTCGTAGCACGGTACGCCAGTACCAGTGTTTTGAAGCGGATACGGGCAGCCACCGGTAACCAGTGAAGGTCGCGGAGGAGCGGAGTAGTGTGGGTGAATTTCGGGAGGTTAAAGACCAGTCGAGCTGCAGCATTCTGGATGAGCTGCAAAGGTTGGATGGCACCAGCAGGTAGACCCGCCAGGAGGGAGTTACAGTAGTCTAGGCGCGAGATGACCAGAGCCTGGACCAGAACCTGTGCCGCCTTCTGGGTGAGAAGTGGACGTATTCTCCTGATGTTGTGCAGCATGAATCTACAGGAACGAATTGTTGCGGTAATGTTGGCAGTCAGGGAGAGTTGACTGTCCAGGGTCACAGCGAGGTTCCTGGCAGTCAATAAACAAGGGTAGAGAAACATGATGAATGACATGGGACAAAGTACTTTAGATGCTACCTTTATTGTATTTATCAAAAGGGCTGCCATCTGTCCTGTAACTATACTGTTTTTCAGTACGCCATAATATAAAACAGTTCCAGCAAAAGATATTGACAATACACATGGGAGAGAAACATGAATGACATGCGGCAAAATACTTTGGATGCTTTCTTTTATTGTATTTACCAAAAGGGCTACCACGTGTCCTGTAACTACTGTACTCCAGTATGCCATAATATAAAAAGGTTTGTTCCAGCAAAAGCTATTGCAGTCACAAAATACAACTTTCAGAGATCCAGGTCATGCTCTCTAAAGAAACAGTAATTGTGTCACTTCCAATTGACTTGTATGAACTATGGAAATAGTTCATACAGAGTTCCCAGTCTTTTCCCTCAAATTGTAAAGTGGGCTTAAACAGTACATCTTTCTGGTTTTTATTTGTTTTTTATCTTGATTTATTAATCTTGTCTTGTTTGTATTATTTTGAAATTTCCTCATGCCCACGTTCCATAACAAATCCAAAGTAAAACCCTGAAGTACCTGTTCAAAACATCTTCATTTTATATTAGATTTACAACAAACAGGATACATTTAGTTGCTATTGCTGTTATGGTGTCAACCAACAAACAGATGCATTTTCTTCTAAAAAAATAAAATAATGTATTCTAGTTTACAGACATTTAAAAAATATGCCGTGTGTAATCATATATCCACAAAACTGCTAATTCTGTTAATGCATTAATTCACTGAGCATTCGCTAACACATTTTTCTGAACAATACTGGGTGAGATGAGAAATAAAGGCGAGGATCTGGAAGATCAGAAGATGATTACTTCAACCCTGGAAAGAAGAAGAGCTAAGCTCCTGAATTTGTCTCCCAATCTGTTGTATCTGAAAAAAGAAAAAATATTATTAATGCAGGAAATAGGATAATGTGCAAAAAGTGAAAGACATTTTTAAGTGCTAATTTAAGTATCTAATTGTTGTCTAAGATCTTTCACATTCTACTTAGGCTCTAATCCCATCACAGTAATTGAGTTTTTTCTTCCTACTAAATATAACATCTCTTATGTGTTTTCACAGATTGTACCTGTCATTTTCGTTCCCTCCTTGGTCTCAGCTGAAACACCAATCCCGTACTCGTTTTCACCGGTGACTCTGAAGAAGTAGACCCCTCCCTCCTCCAGGTCAGACACCTTGTAGGACAGCCGGCGGCATTTGTCTGTGAGTCTTGTCCACCCTTTTCTGCTGATGTCCCGTATATCTACAAGGTAGTTTTTGACAGGGGCTCCTCCCTCATTTTCGGGGATGTCCCAGGTAACAGTGGCAGAGTTCTTGGTCACATCTTTAACCGCTACATGAGTTGGTGGACCAGGTGAATCCAAAACCCTCACATTTAGCATCAAAGAGGCAGATCCGGCAACGTTTTGCAATTTGACTACATATTTGCCGGAATCGTCGCGTGTTGCTCCTTCCAGTGTGATAGAGGTGACGAAGCTGCTGGTGGTTATCATTCCTCTGACTCTCAGATCTACATCGGCTTTGTCCCATGTCACACTAGGAACAGGCTTGCCTGTGAAAGGCACAGTCAAAGTGAAGGAGCTGCCATCTTTAACGAGCAGGGTCTTTCTAATATCTGTGCTAATATCAAACCTGGGCTCCTCCTCTCTCTCCATGGCCACTTCAGGATCTGTTTCAGGACTGGGCTCGCTGATGCCTATCTTGTTTATGGATCTGACAATAAAAACATATTCCGTCCCTGATGTGAGTCCAGTTACTGTAAACTCTGTGTTATCTGTGTTGTGAACACCAACAGACCAGTCTTCTTCTGTTGATTTTCTGAATTCAACTTTGTAACCTTTTACTACTGCTCCACCATCAAACAGCGGCTTGTTCCATGACAGAGTGATGGAAGACTTGGATGAATCGACTATGGTGGGTTTTGCAGGGGGGGATGGGAGAAACTTTGGATCGTCTGCCAAAGTGAGTGGGCATGGGAGACTGGGTTCACTTAGCCCCGCAGCATTCTCAGCAAAGACTCTGAATTCATACTCGCATCCCTCGTGCAGGCCGGAGGCTTTGACTCGTAGGTCATAGACAGGCTTCTTGTTAACACAAACCCAACGGAGACCCTGCTTCTCCCTCTTCTCGATGATGTAACCGCTGATGCGGCTACCGCCATCAGAGGTAGGTCTCTTCCAGCAGATAGTCATAGTCTCGATGGTTGCACTTGTGACCTCTACATCAGTGGGAGCAGATGGGATAGTGAAGGGATCCATGGCCCTGTTGGGCTCACTTTCCAAAGTCTCACCTTCCCCGTATTTGTTCACTGCTCTCACCCTAAAGAGGTATTCATTTCCTTTGAGAAGCTTGGTTATTTTGCAGGTAGTTGCCACCATGTCACTGTACACAAGGGTCCACGCTACGCGACTGGTTTCACACTTCTCTACAATGTAGTGGATGATCTCAGCACCGCCAGTCTCATGTGGGGGGTCCCATGAAAGGGTGCATTTTTCTGCTGAAAGTCCAGATACCTCTAGAGGTCCAGCAGGTGGGCCGGGTCTATCCAGAACCTTGCAGGTGATAGGCTTAGATGTGGTGCCACCTGTACTCTGTAGGGTCAGAACATACTGTCCAGAGTCTTTCCTAACACTTTCTCTGATAAGTAGAGAGGTATGCATTTTCGTTACGGTTATCTCAACCCGTCCTTTGGTGTCAATATTTCTTCCATTTTTTAACCAAAACACTGTTGGGTTGGGGCGGCCAGAGATGTCAGCATCTATTCTTAGGAGGTCTCCTGCTTTGACAACCACCACCTGTCTAAATTTGTCCTTCAAGATAATTTTGGGTGGCTCCACATCATGCTGTACTGTAACAGGTCCTGTGGTTTCAGAGGGCGCACTAAAGAGCTCAGCTGCATTCTTGGCAATCACACGAAAATCACACTGTTCACCTTCTGAGAGGCCAGTCACTTCTAGGAAGGTGTCCAGTAAGTTGGTAAAGTTACACTTAAGCCAACAACTATCTGGCAGCTCTTTACGCTCAACAATATACCCAGTAATTTTAGCCCCACCATCATATTCTGGTTTGTCCCAAGTGAGGGAAACTGAGCTGTTAGTTATATTGGTGACTGTGAGGTTGTGTGGGGGATCACACTGGTCTCTTGCTGCTACAGGCTCAGATGCCTTACTGCATGGCCCAACACCAGCCATATTCTCAGCACTGACCCGGAACTCATACATCAGACCTTCTTCAACACTTGTTACCTTGAACTGGTTCTCAGTCACTGGGTTTCTGTTTAACTTTGACCACAAAATGCTGCTTTGATCTTTGCATTCAATATGATAACCAATAATAGGGCTACCACCGTCACTGTCTGGCTTGCTCCATGCAACAACCATGACGGACTTTGAGGCACTAACAATGTGGAGATTTGTTGGTGGGAAAGGGGGTTTAAATGGATACTGGGCAACAACAGGGTCAGACTCAACAAAGGGGCTTCTGCCATAGCGATTCTCCGCAGCAACACGAAACAGATATTCAGTGCCCTGTGCCAAACGAGAAATCTTGATTGATGTTCTAGCAACTGTCGCTGACACAGTCTGCCACATTGTGCTACCTGTATCTCTCTTCTCAACAACATAATTACTGATTTGACATCCACCGGTGTAATGTGGGGGCTGCCACGACAAAGACATAAAGTCAGCACTCACTTCATCCACACTGAAGTCACTGGGTGATCCAGGTTTTTCAAAGATATTGACAAAGATTTCATCAGATGTGGTTCCAGTCGAGTTGGTTAGGGCCACCTCATACATGCCGGCGTCTATTCTGCTTGCATCTTTGATAATGATCTGTGATGATGTGTCAGATGTGTTCACATTCACTCTGCTTGTCTCTTTCAGCAAGGTACCATCTTTCTTCCAGGCTACTGTTGGCGTTGGTACACCCGTGAATGGAACATCAATCTTTAAATCATTTCCTGCCTTTACACTGAATGTCTTGGACAGGAGATTAATAATGGGCTCAACGCTGGTATCCTTTACTGTCACAGGTGCCGAAAGGGACTTTGGTTCACTTTTGCCCTTTTCATTCACAGCACTCACTCTAAAGAAATACTCCTTTCCTTTTGCCAGTCCATTAATAGTTGCTTCCAGCGCTTTACTCTCTGAACACATTGTCCATGTGTCATCTCCTTTAGCCTGCATCTCTACAATATAACATGTAATTTTGCTTCCTCCATCATGGTCAGGCTTCTCCCAAGAGAGTCTTGCACTATTGCATGCAACATCACTGAGTGTGATTTTTCCAGGAGGCAGAGGAGCCTCAGACAACTTAACAGCCTCAGAGGTTTCCGCTGGCAGTCCAGTGCCAAACTCATTTACAGCCAGAACACGGAAATAATAGAAGCTCCCTTCATGGAGGTTGTCGATCTTGCAGGAGTTTCTCACACAGTTGCTGCAGACACTCGTGAATGCCTTCCTAGCCTCCTCTCGCTTTTCTACGATGTAGTGCGAAATCTTTGCTCCTCCATCAATGAGAGGTGCCTCCCAGGAGATTAACACAGAGTCCCTCTTTGCATCCTTTATCGCCAAGTTTGTTGGTGCGCTAGGAGAGTCCAACACTCTGACATTGATGAATGCAGATTTAGAGCCACGGCAGTTCTCTGCAATAATCACATATTTTCCTGTGTCGCTTCTGTTGACGTTCTCGATCAATAACTCTGTGTAGGAGCTTGTGATCTCAATTTGAGCGCGCTGACTGACTGTGCCGCCTTCCTTTGACCATCTAACTTCAGGCTCTGGCCTTCCTCTGATAGTAACAAGGAGCCGTAATGTGGAACAGGCTCGAACACTGACAATTTTCCTCAAGGTAGTGTCCAACTCAATCTCAGGTGCCTCCAGTTTCTCAGCAGCTACCACAGACCCAGGTAGATCTGCATACTCTCCAACGCCAGCGGCATTCATTGCACATATACGAAAATTGTACATTGCATTTTCTCTCAGTCTCTTCACGGTGTAGATCGTGTCCTCTACACCTGTGCTTGGTGTACATGTGATCCACTCATCTTCTCCTGCTTCTTTCATCTCAATGACAAATCCATGGATTGCTGCTCCACCATCATAGATGGGTTTTGACCAGGTCAGAGACACAGTACTGCTGGAATAGTCTGTCACTTTGGGGTTGGTAGGGGGTCCAGGGGGGTAAGTAGCTTCACATACTTTGATAAAGTCACTTGGCTCACTGGGTGGGCCGACACCAGCAGCATTCTCTGCCAATACTCTAAACTGATAGGAATGTCCCTCAGCAAGTGCTGTGCATCGAAAGCGCAAGTCATTTAGTCTTCTCTTGTTGCATTTAGTCCACCTGACACCCTCTTTGTCACATTTCTCAAGGATGTAGCCATCAATCTCTGAGCCCCCGTCAGTCTCAGGCCTTTCCCATGATAGCACTATAGAGTCACCAGTCACAGCGCTGGCTGTAGGGGTAGAAGGTGCACTCGGTGTTGTAAAAGGGTTTTGTGCAATGAAGGGGTCTGATTCCAGAAACTCGCCAACACCAAATTTATTCACAGCCGCGATTCTGAATATATACTCTTTACCAGGCACTAGTTTTGTCACTTTGTAACTGACAGCTTCAACGTGAGGCTCAACCCCTGTCCATGTAACACGGCTGGTCTCCCTTTTTTCAATGATGTAGTGGGAAACGCTGGCACCACCGTCATTCAAAGGGAGGTTCCAGTGAAGAGTACACTTCTCTGCACTGACAACTTTCACCTTCAGAGCTCCATCTGGAGGACCAGGTCTATCCAGGACCTTTACAATAACAGGGATAGATGTAGTTCCACCCATGTTACTGAGGCTCAAGACAAAGTGCCCCCCATCCGCTCGTGTACAGTCCCTGACCGTCAGAGTTGTATGAGTGAGGGTGTTTTTAACCTCTGTTCTCTGTGTTGCTTTGTTAATTTCTTTTCCATTCTTTAACCACGTTACTACAGGGAGGGGCTTCCCAAAGTAATCAGCATCAATGACGAATGTCTCACCAGCTTGAACAACAGTGGTAGTCTTGAACATAGGATCAATGAACGCTGTGGGTCCTTCAATAACATCCTGTGCGACGATGGTTACACTTTCTGAAGGTGCGCTCCAAACACCAGCACCATTCTTAGCAGTTACTCTAAACTCATAACTTTGCCCTCCTGTCAGACCTGTGACTGTGAACTGATTCTCAATCACATTGGTGAAGTTTGCCTTCATCCATCTTCCATCTGGGAGCTCCCTCTTTTCAACAATGTAGCCCGTAATGGTGCTTCCACCATCATACCTGGGTTTTGCCCACTGAAGTGTGATGTTCTCTCTCGTAATGACCACAGCTTCAGGTTTACCAGGGGGATCGCACGGGTCTCTTGCCACATAGCATTCAGATATCTTGCTTGATGGGCTGAGTCCAGCAATATTCTCAGCAAAGACTCTGAATTCATACTCAATCCCTTCCTCCAGTCCACTTGTTTTAAAGCGAGCGTCCGGTATGACAAGTTTGTTCAGCTTGGTCCATAAAATGCTGTTCTTCTCTTTGCGTTCCATGTGATAGCCGATGACGGGGCTGCCGCCATCGTTTTCTGGAGGCGCCCATTCAACCACCATGCTGTACTTTGCCACTGTCGACACAAACGGGGTGCCAGGGGCAGTGGGCCCATTAAAAGGATATTGTGCAATTACAATAGGAGAAGTGATTGGAGTACTCTTTCCATACCTATTTTCTGCAAACACTCTGAATTGGTATTCATTTCCTGTCTTCAGTCTGGTGACTTTGATTGTGGTTCTTACTGTCGTTGCTGACACAGTCTGCCATTCTGTGCTTAGAGTTTCCCGTTTCTCCACTATGTAGTTGTCCAGCTGACAGCCTCCTGTGTATTCTGGTGGCTCCCAGGAAATGACAACGTAGTCAGAACTGATCTCATCAATCCTCACAGGCCCTGTGGGTTGGTCTGGCTTTTCAAGAACAACCACGGTGATGTCTCCTGTATGTTTTCCAGCACTGTTGCTGGCTGTGATAGAGTATTGACCGGCGTGCTCCCTGGCCGCATGTCTGATATGAAGAACTGTTAATGATGATGTATTTGAAACCTCTAGCCTTGATGTCTCTTTGACTGCCTGACCATCTCTTTTCCATTCAATCTTTGGTGCTGGGTGCCCAACCACTGGGATCTCTACTTTCTGATCTTCACCA
This sequence comes from Cottus gobio, assembly GCA_023566465.1. Lineage (NCBI taxonomy): Eukaryota > Metazoa > Chordata > Actinopteri > Perciformes > Cottidae > Cottus > Cottus gobio. The sequence continues at coordinate 13,114,802 of CM042223.1, forward strand.
TTCTTGACAGTAAATGTGCCAATGGTTATCTGGAGTTTTGGCTTAATAGCATTTTCCTTATCTGTAACAGGGCCAGGTTGGACCTCACAGTTGGGATCTCCATTCTCTGCAGAAATGGCAGGCTGACCTGGGGAAAACGCATAAAAAAAAGGGAAACATTAGACAGGATCCTTGTGCAGAGTCAGACTAATTATTAAAACATCCATGTGGAACTGGATAAGCCAAATTAATATATGTGGCTTTTAAAATGCATTTGAGTGAACACATTAATCTGATGAATAACTTTTCAGAAGTACCATTTGTATTTCACATTAATAAAACTGCTGGAGCAAATGAAAGCCTCAAAAACATAACAACTTAGATTATTTTGTTACACTTTAGTTATGAGTCTTATACTGTTTGTTCCCCGCAGGCATGACATACCTTGGACAATGACTGTGAGGGATGACTGGGAATCTTCTGCTGTGAGCTCTGCATCAGTATTCGGTGTCACATTTATATTTAGAGTGTGAGCTTTATCTTCTGCTTGTTTTCCCGCCTACAAAAGAGATAGGGAAAAAACTCAATGAAAATTTAATTAAATACCAGCTAAAACAATCAGATAAATACATTTCTTTATTTCCTATTTTTCTAAGACGTATGTTGTTTGGTAACAAACCATTTAAAAAATGTATACACATATTTAATCACAATATAATTCAAAATAAATATTTCTAAACAAGCTATAATGTAGGTTATCATAGTAAATATGATGTGTTGGTAACAGAAACTGTTGATGGTGTTAAAAATAACTAGAGGCATGGTCGTGCCATCTGTTCCACCGAACACATACAACTCTATTATTTTTTAACTCTTTAAGCTCTCATAAGGTTTAAATCATTTCACTTTCGTAAGAAACACAAAATATTTAAATCCACAAGTAATTGTTAGGTGCCCTCGACTCTCTTTACAATGTATTAATAACTTTTAAGATATCATCGCTGACACAACTCACTTCGTTGTTGCTGGCTTCCATCGTTTCTCTCCCTTGTCCTTATTTATGAGAAATTCAATGTGAATTCAAAATCCAGCTAGTTTAGTTGATGATTGCGATGAGCATTCAGACTCTGTGGCAGACATTCACAACTGTGCCAATCACCGCCTGCTTTATCTCCAAAATGTGTCTGCAGAGACTAAAATAACCATGATGCCTGATTGGCCAGCTGCTCATTCTTTCAAAGTTACTTGAGCCTGCATGGATCAGCTGTGAAAAACTGGAAAGGTGCTCAACAGTAAAATATTGCCCACATACCATTTGGCTTTACAGTTTAGATGTCCTCTAAATATCTTTGTGTGTTGGTTGGGTTATATCTGTGCCTTTATTAGGCGCACAAGAGTCTTTCTAATCAAATGTTCAGCCACTATAACACTATGGTTAAAGGCAGTGGTTAAGTTGAACTAAGTTAATTTACTCAAGTACTGATAGGACCCATGATGACCAACAAATACTTTTACTTTTGATATGTTGTATATTTAGCTGATAATTGTTTTGTACCTTTATTTAAGTGAATGCAAGGCTTCTATTTGTAATTCAATGTTTCTTTAGTTTGGTATCGATACTTAAATGATTAGAATACATCTTCTATCGCCGAGTGCAGGTTACAAAACATTTAGCATATATTTGTATTAGTAGCTAAGTTTATGGTATCTGTAGTGATCTTTCTTCAGCAATATGTATACGATGTAGCATTACCTTTTTGTCAAGATTGTATCACCAAATTGTTTCCTGTTTTCAATTGATGATGTCCAGACGAGAGCAGGCATCAACAGCAGGGGGTGTTGACAAAAAACTGTGGTCAAGTCGGACAGTTTTCAGCTGACTTCAAAGTATAGGCTACACAGGGAGTCACAGAAAAAATGACATGTTAGTTGCGATCTGTAGTCTACATGTAGTTTACAGATCACGTTTGGATTTATTCACATTTGTTTATAAATATATATTTATGTAGAAACGTGTGTGTAGCTGCATCCTTTATTCTTTTTATGTCAGCCTGTGAAATACATTACTACTGGTTTTGATATGTGTTATATAAATAAACGTTATTATTATCAACCACACACACTATGTTTTCAGATTAAACATGAGACAAATAGTCAAGAATCGAGCGTTAAGTATTACAACTACACATTAAATACAACACGTGGTGTTTGCTGTCAAATCTAAGAGCCAATCAGCTCTCTAATGTGGCGATAGCCAGGCGTTTCCCATCATGCACTGGGCCACGCAGTCGGTGGAGAGCTGCTACGGCGCCTGGCTCTAAAATCGACGGCCGCCTCGCTCTCGTGAGATTATCGTTGACCACGTGGGCATGACGTCAGAGCAAGTCGGGATCAAGTCGGACACAAATCTAACCGGCATGCATTGCGCACCGATCGCCGACGATCGATTCTGGCCAGAACTGGCTGATCTCGAACAAACCTATTGCAGATCCAAATTTGATAGAAACATTTATTCTGAAAAGAATGAACCGGAAATACACCAATAAACACCAACGAAGAAAAACAGGGTTCACTAAGGAAAATGAAATGATAGAAAACGGAACATTCATGTGCGAGTTGCGTCTTCTAAAACGTTTAATTCCGCTTTTCGTCTCTCGACCCTGAATCTGAGTGACATAATGTCAAAATCAAAAGGTGAGTACACTATCAAATCATATCAACTCGTGCTTGTGGGGGGAGACAAGCGTGATGTAGGGTTGACCTGCTACTAGTTAACTAACGCTATGTCACACATTTGTGGTGGAATAAAAGTACATTCACTGAAGTACTGTATTTAACTTGCATTTTTATTATTTTATGCCATTTGTTTTACTCCTAGTAAGCTCGACTTCAGGGGCAATTGTGTACTTCACCCTCCACTGCGTTATAACAGCTTTAGTTAGTAGTTACTTTGCAGTGTATGATTTTTCTGTCCATCACATATGGTGAAAATATGATAACGATGCATTAAATCCAATTCTAGTAAATATATCATCATATAGAGTTATGAACACTAAATAGAGTAAGAAATACTATGAATTATCAACTCTGAGGCAAGAGTATATTTTACTCTATTTAGACTGAGACCAAATGTTGTTTTTATTAGAGTACATTTTTTTCTCAATTTGAGTAAAATTTACTTTGACAAATTAATGACCTGCCTCTCTTTCTGATGACTCAGCAGAATGACACCACGATGGACCCTATTGTCAAACCCCATGCCTCTCTGTCTCTCTGTTCCCCAGCAGATCCAACCATGCTGCTCCAGTTTTTGTATAGCAACCAGGACTTTGTCGCGGATGTGCACCGGAGCAGTGGGAACAGACTTGGATCACCGGCAACCAAGTTTGACACGACCGTCCAAGCCGGCTGGACAGACAGGATGAACAGGGGGCTCTTCCGCTACCATCTGGGTGATTTACAAACACGGATCCTGCCGGGTCCGTATGGCTTTGTGGCCCAGCTGAATATTGAAAGAGGAATAGAGAGAAGAAAGCCTCAAGAGATACTTAGCATTCAGCAGGAGTTCAATGGCAAGCAGTTTAACTTTAACAAAATCAATCCAGAAGAGATCATAGTTGAGATGATAAAGGAGGTTGAGGGAGGAAATGAAAAGAGAATGTTGCATGAACTCTGCAGGGTGGTTGTGCTGGTCAATGTCAGCCCTTTGGAGTTTGGCCATTGTCTCCTTGTTCCAGATCCGTCAAGCTGTTTCCCACAGGTCATGACGAGGTTCGCCATCCAGGTTGGTATTGAATCCGTGCTCCTGAGCTCCGATCCTGGCTTCCGCGTGGGGTTCAATAGCCTGGGAGCGTTTGCGTCTGTCAATCATTTACACCTACATGGGTATTACCTGGATCATGAGCTCAAGATCGAATCCACGCCGGTCAAGCCTCTGGTTCCTGAAAAGAGCCTTTATCGCTTGTTGGACTTTCCTGCAGGCTTTTTGTTTTACACGGAATCAGAGCGGGTTGAGAAAGTTGCCGAAGCCATCTGTCAAGTCACAGACTTTCTTGTTGACCGTAATATTGCACACAATCTGTTCGTGACGAGGGGATGCCCGCCCTGTGATCGCACACAGAACGACAAAGATCACTGTTCAAGAAAAGGTGTTCGCATCATTGTATGGCCGAGAACAGCGTGCTTCGGTGCCAAAGAGGAATCTGCCTTCAATGTTGCTCTCTGTGAGCTCGCTGGACATTTACCCTTTAAGAACAAGAAGGACTACGAGTTCATTTCTGAGAAAGATGTACTAGATATCATCCAGAGGTATCTTCTGCCTGATTCAGAGTTTCACATGTTGGAACAGCAGCTTACTCAGCATTTGATGGATTTATAAAGTATGGACGTTAAAGCCTTAATAAATCCTTAGCTGGAGTTTAAATCAACTGGTTTAGAAGCTGCACATTCACTGTTTAGGTTTTTGGTGACGTCAATTAAGAAAATGAATATATTTACACTATATTATGCTTTTGGCCTTAATATAACATTGGATATGCATAGAAATACCTTCTGAGTTAAATATATGTATCACTGAGAATATATTAATGGACTAAAGGATGTGCTGCATTAAAACTGATTTCAAGGAAAATGGCAAAAGCATCTTTTATTATTTATTGTGAGCTGTGCATGGGAAGCAAGTCTTCAACACACAAGTTGGCTTGTCAAAAAGATGTGTTGCTGTTTAGGGTGTCCTCATCGATGATGTTGAACAGTTTGTGTGAGATTAAGCAAGAAAAATTAAGGCATTTGTTCTTGGGTCCAAGATAACTTTTTTTTATCTCCAGCTTTTTGTGTCAGAATTCTCTGTTCATGTACATATCAGCTGTCAATCAAGCACAGTCTGTACCGGCCCACACAGTCCTGAGTAGAGGTTTAATCAGTGACAATAATTAGAAACGTGTGTGTCACTATGTTACATTACATTTAGCTGACGCTTTTATCCAAAATTACTTACATATGGGTTAGGGTTAAGTGTCTTGCTCAAGGACACAATGACATGGACAACCGGAGCCGGGGATCGAAACACCGACCCTCTGATTGAAAGACAGACTTGCTACCCACTGAGCCACAGACGTTGTAGAAGTTTGTGAGAGCTTCAATAGATCTCTCTCAGAAAACATCTCTCAGAAAACATGTTGACGTGTCACACTGGGAAAAGCACGGGTGTAAAAAAATGAATGACGGCTGATTTCCATTTCGCTCTTCCAGTTTCAAGGTACTGGTATTGTGCATGCTGGCTCACGGTCACAGTGTTATGACAAACTGAGATTAGTATCTCCCGCATTGACAATGTCTTGTGATGAAGAGCCTGTAATGCCGGGCTGTTTAGACTGAGTTCATCACCTCACTCACTGGATGCACATTTTGGGAATTCACTGGTAGTTCCTGTTGTGAAGTGAAGGTTAGAGATCTTGATGCAGGTTTAATCTGCGTGAGGAAAGTCCACTTGCACCGCCCTGACTACCACCAGTGAGTTGCCCTTGAGCAAGACCTTGAACCCCAACTGTTACAGTAAAACTTAACTGAATAAATAAAGGTCAAAAAAGTGAGGAAAGCCTTCACCAGACATAGTTAAAACAAATGCTGCACATGTAACCTAAGTCATGTTATATTTGTTTAACATAACTCAATGCCAAAGAAAATGACCCCAAATGTCCTCCCTTATTCTAAAGAAAATACAAGAGCTGCTTCAACGAGCCTGACAGCGGCGCTCGCATCAAGGGAGATCAAAGCTACACATCATCCCTGAAGAGCATATCATCTGCCAAAATGACATCACCAAGGTAGCAGTGCTAAGCCGAGCAGTAAGATCGATGTGCATGGTTAACTGCTCACTCATTTTAATGAGGTTCCTCGTTGGTGAGCTCACAACCAGTGCATTGATCTATAGGTTTAGCTGCTGACATGCTCATTTCATCCTGCTAAGTTCATCATTCAACAAGACATTTCATTTTGCAGTTATTTTGTTCTGCCTTAACGGACAACATTAGACCATCAGTGCAGTTTATAAGATATTTGACTGGCAGTGCACAAAAAGGATTACTCCTATATATAATATATGTTCCTTGTAGCACTTATACAAATATTTAGCTCAAAGTGTTTGCAGCAATAAAAGCTAAAACTAAATCAAAAAAATTAAAAAATGACATTGAGGTTGACCCTTAACTTATTACTGCTTGTCTTTCAGCTAAGTGGTTAGAGGACATGTTTCCTGGAAGAGAGTGTTTCACTTATTTTTAGCTTGTTGGTGTCACTTTTCAATAGGGGTAAGTGATCTATCTGGTATAACAGCTGTTAAGTCATAAAAGGCTATTAAAGATTGTATTTTTCGCAATTTTAATTTGCAGATCTGTTCCAGCAAATGTTTTAATACACGTAGTGATAATTACACTATTATTACACTTACAACATTTGATCCATAGATTTTAACAACTAACCTAGTCTTTTATTTTATTGGTAGACGGCCTTTTCCATTTGTCACCACGTGTCCTTCAGAGCTGCTGTGTTTTCTCAAGTCCTCGGACCTTTCACCAATGTACTGTTGAAAAATAGTCCAGCATATATCCCTCCATTAAGCTCAGATAACACTGAGCTTGATATACAGATTCAACATACAAGGTATTGTGTTTTATTAAGTGAGCTTAAGTAATGCTGCTGGCTCCAGTCTTTATGCTGAGCTAAGCTCACCGGCTGGCTCCATCCTTATATTTACTGTCCACACATGAGAGTGATATAAATCTTCTCATCTAACTCTGAGACAAAGGGGTCAACAGGATTTATATCAGGCGTCTTAATCAGCAGAATTGGAGTTATGTCCAAAATACTGAATCTCTTGAGTTGAAATTACTACACTTTTTCAGCAACGCGCTAAACAACAAACGGAAACTCTTATGAGAGTGTATTTTCATATTTAGATTTTAATTACTTTTATTTAGTTGTATTGTTCCACTTATAAATACTTTTTTTTATTTTACACAAATGTCATGATTTGGTAATTCTTTGAGCAAATAAACTAAAGAAAAGTTTAAATGTTAACTAAAATACATGCATATCGTTGCCTATACAACAGTGCAGAGAATTTTGTCAAGGAAAAACCCGACCCTCGTCTTTTCCTTGAAGCCTGCGTCTGTGATGGTCGACTGAGTCAAACCTGTTGTGCATCTTTCTAATGGGGCATGGAGACGCGTTATTTACAGTTGATGCTTCACAGGGTCAGCCCTGCAGGAGATGAGAGCGTTCCCACAGTCTGACGAGTAGAAAAGGACAATTGTGCAAAAGTGCCTGAAGTCGAAGCCTCATATGTTATACAGATATGACTTTTTATCTTTCTCTGAGTGTTTGTGTAAAGGGAGAATGTTCCAAGAAAATACCCCAATACCTTGCTGTCGGTCGGCTGGATCACAATCTTATCTCGCAGGTATAACGACACAATCTGTCGACAGCATGTCCGAGTAGACCGCGTTCTCCTGTTCTGACCGTGTGTTTCCTCTGTACTTCACCATAACAACTTAGGCTCAGTAGAATGTTACATTACAGTACCATTTTTTTATTTTGTGATGTTTTATACTGTACTAAATGCTGGGTAAAAATATGGGGTTAAATTATTACAAAGAAATAAGATGCATGTCTACTTCAAGATGTGTCATCACCTGAAACAAGTCTAGGTCATAAAGTCACTCCCTCCAGTAAGGAAGGGACTGACTGTGGGAGGGTCCTCCTATTAAAGCAAACACCCTTCTTCACTTCAGCATAAGATACTCAGGGCCTTTAAAGTCACTTTTGCAGAGAACGGCATGCTTGAATCATCCAGCTGCAGCTGCATAACTTTTATTTAAAACACAATGGGCTGTGTTCAAAGCTTCAGGGAATTGTGCGACCGCCAAAAAAATACCAATGTCCGTGTCAGTCTCCCAGCTGTTTGCATCGTGTGGCAAACAGCCATGATCATCTTGTTTGGGATTTTTGTGCGCTACAATGAAGAAGCGGATACACACTGGGTGGAGCACAGAAAAGCTAAAAACATATCAAGTGACTTAGAGAATGACTTCTACTACAGATATGCAAGTAAGTTATTAAATTTTTATTGTTTTGTCTTCTCTCTTCACTATGCTCTCTTTTTTCCAAATGTTTATTATCTCAATCATGACTTTTATTTCTTAATTTGTTAATATTGCAAACTGTAGCACTTCTTAACTTCATATATATCTTTGTTCCTTCTATTGCTGCGCATTTAGCTTTTTATTTATCATTTTATTTATATTGGTCTTTTGACCGATCAGCTTATTCCTACAGGCTGACAAGGCTCCGGTTCCCACAGGTGCACATTTCCCTTGGGGCGGGTTTGACTCTCCAATTCTACTGTGGCAATGTCTACATCTTTGTATTTGTATGGATAAAAATGTGTTATAGCCTGACACTAACACCATGGGTTGTGAGGGACATGTCGAATACAACAATCAAATGATTTATTAATATTTATATGGGTGTTGTTGTATTCTACACTTTCCCAATGAATGGTGTCAGTGTCAGGCTATCATGAAGCATCTCCGAAGTGGTGCTGGGTGTCAGGTGATAAATGGACATCCTGACACATTCGAGTGACTGAAAAGAACCTCACCCTGAAGTCCCTGTATTGTTTCACAGTACTGGCGGTCACAGTACTACGCTGCAATAGATACCGGCTGGTTGGTGCTGGTATCTGCATACTGCTGGTATGATATGAACTGTCTCGCACAGAAGAAACTATCTGTCTTAGAAATTAAACTACGTATTATGTGTTTGTTTATGAAGGTCATTTATGATATTGGAGCTTGGAAACAACAGCTTGACTTCCTCAGCAGACGGAATTGACACAAATCATCAAGGCTATATATTTATATTGATTATATATATACTCACCTAAAGGATTATTAGGAACACCTGTTCAATTTCTCATTAATGCAATTATCTAATCAACCAATCACATGGCAGTTGCTTCAATGCATTTAGGGGTGTGGTCCTGGTCAAGACAATCTCCTGAACTCCAAACTGAATGTCAGAATGGGAAAGAAAGGTGATTTAAGCAATTTTGAGCGTGGCATGGTTGTTGGTGCCAGACGGGCCGGTCTGAGTATTTCACAATCTGCTCAGTTACTGGGATTTTCACGCACAACCATTTCTAGGGTTTACAAAGAATGGTGTGAAAAGGAAAAAACATCCAGTATGCGTCAGTCCTGTGGGCGAAAATGCCTTGTTGATGCTAGAGGTCAGAGGAGAATGGGCCGACTGATTCAAGCTGATAGAAGAGCAACTTTGACTGAAATAACCACTCGTTACAACCAAGGTATGCAGCAAAGCATTTGTGAAGCCACAACACGCACAACCTTGAGGCGGATGGGCTACAACAGCACCCCACCGGGTACCACTCATCTCCACTACAAATAGGAAAAAGAGGAGTATTGTTTCTGACCATGTCCATCCCTTTATGGCCACCATGTACCCATCCTCTGATGGCTACTTCCAGCAGGATAATGCACCATGTCACAAAGCTCCAATCATTTCAAATTGGTTTGTTGAATATGACAATGAGTTCACTGTACTAAAATGGCCCCCACAGTCACCAGATCTCAACCCCACAAATCTCCATCAACTGCAAGATGCTATCCTATCAATATGGGCCAACATTTCTAAAGAATGCTTTCAGCACCTTGTTGAATCAATGCCACGTAGAATTAAGGCAGTTCTGAAGGCGAAAGGGGGTCAAACACAGTATTAGTATGGTGTTCCTAATAATCCTTTAGGTGAGTGTATATATACACATATATATATATACAGTTAGGTCCATAAATATTTGGACATTGACACATTTTTCATTATTTTGGCTCTGTACACCACAACAATGGAGTTGAAATGAAAAAATCAAGATGTGCTTTAAGTGCAGACTTTCAGCTTTAATTTGAGGGTATTTACATCCAAATCAGGTGAACGGTGTAGGAATTACAACAAATTAAAATGTGGCCACCCTCTTTTTAGGGGACCAAAAGTAATTGGACAAATTAATATAATCATAAATCTAATTGTCACTTTTAATACTTTGTTGAAAATCCTTTGCAGTCAATGACAGCCTGAAGTCTGGATTCCATAGACATCACCAGACGCTGGGTTTCGTCCCTGGTGATGCTCTGCCAGGCCTCTACTGCAACCGTCTTCAGTTCCTGCTGGTTCTTGGGGCATTTTCCCTTCAGTTTTGTCTTCAGCAAGTGAAATGCATGCTCAATTGGATTCAGGTCAGGTGATTGACTTGGCCATTGCAGAACATTCCACTTCTTTGCCTTAAAAAACTCCTTGGTTGCTTTCGCAGTATGCTTCGGGTCATTGTCCATCTGCACTGTGAAGCGCCGTCCAATGAGTTCTGAAGCATTTGGCTGAATATGAGCAGATAATATTGCCCGAAACACTTCTGAATTCATCCTGCTACTTTTGTCAGCAGTCACATCATCAATAAATACGAGGGAACCAGTTCCATTGGCAGCCATACATGCCCACGCCATATCACTACCTCCACCATGCTTCACTGATGAGGTGGTATGCTTTGGATCATGAGCAGTTCCTTTCCTTCTCCATACTCTTCTCTTCCCATCATTCTGGTACAAGTTTATCTTCGTCTCATCTGTCCATAGGATGTTCTTCCAGAACTGTACAGGCTCTTTTAGATGTTTTTTGGCAAACTCTAATCTGGTCTTCCTGTTTTTGAGGCTCACCAATGGTTTACATCTTGTGGTGAACCCTCTGTATTTACTCTGGTGAAGTCTTCTCTTGATTGTCGACTTTGACACAGATACACCTGCCTCCTGGAGAGTGTTCTTGATCTGGCCAACTGTTGTGAAGGGGTTTTTCTTCACCAGGGAAATGATTCTTCTGTCATCCACCACAGTTGTCTTCTGTGGTCTTCCAGGTCTTTTGGTGTAGCTGAGCTCACCAGTGCGTTCTTTCTTCTTAAGAATGTACCAAACAGTTGATTTGGCCACACCTAATGTGTCTGCTATCTCTCTGATGGTTTTGTTTTGATTTTTCAGCCTAATGATGGCTTGCTTCACTGATAGTGACAGCTCTTTGGACTTCATATTGAAAGTTGACCGCAACAGATTCTAAACACAAATACCACACCTGAAATGAACCCAAGACCCTTTTATCTACTCCTTGTAAATGAAATATCGAGGGAATTACACACACCTGACCTTGAAACAGCTGATCAGCCAATTGTCCAATTACTTTTGGTCCCTTAAAAAGAGGGTGGCCACATTTGAATTTGTTGTAATTCCTACACCGTTCACCTGATTTGGATGTAAATACCCTCAAATTAAAGCTGAAAGTCTGCACTTAAAGCACATCTTGATTTTTTCATTACAACTCCATTGTTGTGGTGTACAGAGCCAAAATAATGAAAAATGTGTCAATGTCCAAATATTTATGGACCTAACTGTATATACATAAAAACCCACCTCTTCAAACTTGCCTTCACCTGCTAACCCCTGCTCCCCACCCTTCACCTGCTAATCCCTCCACTCCACCCTTCACCTGCTAATCCCTCCACTCCACCCTTCACCTGCTAACCCCTCCACTCCACCCTTCACCTGCTAACCCCTGCTCCCCACCCTTCACCTGCTAATCCCTCCACTCCACCCTTCACCTGCTAATCCCTCCACTCCACCCTTCACCTGCTAATCCCTCCACTCCACCCTTCACCTGCTAACCCCTGCTTCCGACCCTTCACCTGCTAAACCCTGCACCCTGCCCTCCACTACAGGACTCGTTCCGCATGGCTTCTCCGGTTTTCTTTTGTGCCGGGGATGTTGTTTGTTAGTTTTGTTTGTTCCATTGTCTTTCTGTGTTTTGTTTTGATCCGTTTGTCTCTAATTTATGTGAAGCGTCTTTGAGTGTTTAGAGAAGCGCTATACAAAATAAAAATATTATTATTATTATTATTATTATTATTATTATAATATATATATATATATATAAATGACTAATTTTGCAGAATCCTGGTTTCTTTATTTTGATAATACATTGCCTTCATTTTGCTTTGGATGTCTACCAATTCCCATCCTCTTTCTCTTCTCTGCCTTCTTCGGTCCCAGGTTTCCAGGATGTCCATGTGATGATCTTTGTTGGATTTGGCTTCCTGATGACATTTCTTAAGCGCTACAGCTTCGGCGCGGTGGGTTTCAACTTCCTCATCGCAGCCTTCGGCCTCCAATGGGCGCTGCTGATGCAAGGCTGGTTCCACTCCCTGGACTACACTGATGGAAAGATCAAAATCGGAATTGAAAAGTGATTATTCTGTTTTATTCTCAGTCAAAAATGATCATGTTTTTGTATTATCTTTAGAACCATCTTTTCATCTTATGCTATTTAATTTCAATGAATGCTAACTAGCAGGATCTCTTAAATGTATTTCCATACCACTGTAGATTTAGTTTTTGTGGAATCAGAAGCTGGAAGGTAAACAGAAACTCAGACTACTGCGAAGATGATACTTGTATAATGCATCTAAATCACTCTGTGTCAACGGGATTGCAGTTTGAGAAAAACAAAGAGAAAAAGTAGTATGACTAGATAAGTTTATGATTACTTCAGTGCTCAAAATTACATAATTGTTAACGGTTGTCCTCTTTATTTTTAGTTTTATTTACATCCTCAGCCAATTTAATACGTCTAATATTTGGGCAGAACAGATTACAACTGATTTCCATATTGCCTTGTTCATCCGCTACATTTTGACTTTTTTTCCCCCTCTCCTTAGCATGATCAATGCTGACTTCTGTGTGGCGGGCTGCCTAATAGCCTACGGGGCGGTGCTTGGTAAAGTCAGTCCAGTCCAGCTGATGGTTATGACCTTGTTTGGGATCACATTGTTTGCTGTTGAGGAATATATTATCCTAAATCTTATACATGTAAGTTAAAAGTTTTTAAAACTGGCCCAAAGCAGTTTGAATGTCATTCTCAGATATGTGTATTAATGGTTCAGTTGCTCTCTGATTCTGCAGCCGAGCATGCGCCTAAACTTGCTGCTGCAACACCTGATGACATTCCTATAGCTGTAACTATTGTATCTACTCCTATTAATGCTGTTATGTACTCGCCTGAAGGCCAGAGATGCTGGAGGCTCCATGGTGATCCACACCTTTGGAGCTTACTATGGTCTCTCCGTCTCGTGGATGCTCTATCGGCCAAACCTAAACCTGAGCGAGCGCCTGCAGGGCTCCGTCTATCACTCAGATGTCTTTGCCATGATTGGTAAGCGTAATTTAATGACATAATTACTTTCATAATGCTTCTTGATATTCTGGAGCTACTGTCGATATGCAGAATGTTTACGGTGCAAGCTGCTTTCTGCGTGCAGGCACCCTCTTTCTGTGGATGTTCTGGCCCAGCTTCAACTCGGCCATCACAGACCACGGGGACGGGCAGCACCGAGCAGCCCTGAACACCTACCTGGCTTTGGCCTCAACTGTGCTCACTAGTGTGGCGCTCTCCAGCCTCTTCCAGAAGCACGGAAAACTAGACATGGTAGTAACCAGAACAGTTTTTTTTATTGTCACAATCTGAAAGTTAAGCAGCTATGATGGACATGTTAGTGTGAGGTGTGTGTGTTTGTCAAACCGTCAGCACTGACATAGATTGCCTTGTTGATTTGGTGAACACGACATGCAATGAATGACCTTTGTGCCCCACCTTGAAGTCGATGGAGGCATTTTCTTCTCTGATGAACAGATGCATTTCTTTCTGCACGCGTTTTTCAGGTCCACATCCAGAACGCCACTCTTGCTGGAGGTGTTGCGGTAGGAACTGCAGCAGAGTTCATGCTGATGCCGTACGGGTCTCTGATCGTAGGATTCTGCTGTGGCGTCATCTCCACGCTGGGATATGTCTTCCTCTCAGTATGGTTTTTATCTGGTTTATTGTGATATTGCTATCATGAAATAAGCCTCACTTTAGTTTTTGAAAGTGTTCATAAAGCCATCACTTCGCTACAGAAATGCACTAATAAAAAATGAAAATACAAAACCCTTCTATTCTCCACAAACATAAAGAAATTCAAGCTTTTTGTTTATGTTTTTGTTTGTGTTATAGTTATTAACATAGCACATTGTGTGTTTTACCTCATTACTTTAGCTGTCAAAATAAAAGTTAGGATTTTTGAATCAGCTCAGTTAATCCTAACTTTCTTTCTCTCAGCCTTTCATGGAGAAGCACCTGAAGATCCAGGACACGTGTGGAATCCATAACCTGCATGCCATGCCCGGCTTCATAGGTGGCGTCGTGGGAGCCATTACTGCCGCGTCTGCAACGGAGTCTGTTTATGGTGCTGAGGGGTGAGTGGTTCTTGCTGACAAATAGAGAGGTCAAGGTAACTTTAACTTTTTTAATAGATAGAAGATTATCAACCAGTAAAGGAATATTTGTGTTTTTTGTCCAAATGTGGTCTTTTGTTCTGAAAGAAAATTAGTGTGAGTTACCCTTTTTTAATTTTTTATTAAAGGCTCAAGAACACCTTTGACTTTGAAGGTAAATTCAAAGACACGTTACCCACACGACAGGGTGGACTGCAGGCTGCGGGCCTCTGTGTGGCCGTCTGCTTCGGTGTGGGCGGAGGTATCCTTGTCGGTAAGTAGCAACCAGACAGAAAATATCCAGTGTGTACTGTAAATAACTGTGACATTACTGTGTTTGAACAAGGTGGATGTGTTTGCACGCAGTGGAGGACTGTGTGACTTAATTTGTATTCTTCTCAGGTTGTATTTTAAGATTACCTATCTGGGGAGATCCTGCAGATGACAATTGTTTTGATGATGAGACCTACTGGGAGGTGAGAGACTATTCTTTACAACCATAAAGACGTTTTCACAGCTTTAATTTCAATATCACATCAAATAATTTCAGTCAGACGTTCATCTCACAGAAATTGTAAAGTTGCCCACGATGAATACCAGATATCAATATCTATGATTTTATTTGAGTGGTGTTTTTGTAATGTTTGATAAATGCAGGTCTGTTAAAATGCATTTCTCTTGATAAAACTTGCACACATTATTAGGCCCAAACGATCACACTCTGGGCGGCAGCACCAATCAGCTGCTCTAATTAAAATCTGCAGATTTTTCAGTTAATCTGGTTTCGACAGAATGTATGTATTTTGTATTGTAAAGAGCCAATTGGGTCCAGCAATGATGCATCAGCAGAAACACTCAAAAGAAACAAAGCTTAAAAAAATACTAAATAATACAAATATGAGTTTAACAATGTTCACACCTCTTCACTCTTATGTTTATATGAATAAGAAAACATACTTTGATTTACAGACTAGACATACTTTTAGTTTGTTTTGCCATTCTTTATCTGGAGCATTATACTGTTTTGTGTTCCTTACCCTGTTTGTTGTGTACACTAGGGCTGTTAGGAAGTGGCCACCGTCATTCTGCCGCCTCTATTTACAAAGAAACAGTTCATCATTTTCCATTTTAAGACACTAACAAGGGCACATAGCATCAAACATTTAATTGATAATTGATCACCTGCTTGTCATTCTACCCCTGAATCATTATGTTAAAATCTAATTCTTCACAGGTCCCTGAAGAGGAAGAGGCCGCCCCACCAACCCTTCAGTACAACAACCACATGCGCAACAAAGATATGTAAGTGTCCTTTTTGTTTGTCGGACAACAGTGTTCTAGTCATGCACGTATGCTATTCTCACAACACACAAACATGCAGGTCGTGCCCTTGTTGTTGTGAAATGTGTTGCATCCAGTGTCCTCTAGGTGGCAGCAGATCCTAATGTGCAGAGGCCATATGTGACTCATTGCAGTTGCTGCCCTTTGTTGGGAATATCTATTCATGGTGTTGGATGCTGTCACAGAGGCCTGCAGTGTCCCGGTCACTCAGTGTGGGCTAGCTTGTGAATGCTGATGTGGATCCGGTGCTCTGTGCTTTCAACTGACCTGTGCTGTTGGTTGATACGGGTTTTCCCATTACAACTGCTTAGCGTGACCTTGAAGTCATGTTCGCTGTGGAAATAAAAATGATACAATTAGAAAAAAGATGAGCGTCAGTGCAATCGACCCAGTAGAGTTATGGAGTATCCAGGAAGAACGAGAGGCCAAATCTCAGGCCAATGAAAAAAATACATTTATCAAAACCACGACACCGCACACTGTGAGCCACAACTTGTCTGTGAAGTTTCATTGTTTTTCACTAATTATGTGATGCTCTTTTATTTTCAGAGTGGAGTCGAATTTCTCTGTGGAGCAGACCTGACGCTAGGCCTAATGGATCATGGATCACATAAATGTTCCTTCTGGACAGAAATATACATTTTATATAATTAATTATCTCCAATCAAAGCCAATTTATTTCATACAGTGTGTCTTTTTGAAGTGAAACAAATCTGCCAATGGAATAAGAGCTCTTCTCGTTTCCCAAGATATTTAATCCAGTTTAAATCAATTGATATTCAATTAAATATTGGTATTAAGTGTGATTTGCATTACTGGATTGATTTGCCTCATTTAAAAATTTAGGGTACATTTTATTAAAACTGCTGAATTTGTCTCTTGTTCAAGACGCAGAGCAGGGATGAAACTAATTTAAACATGACCATGAAAATACAATGGTTCCTCTAAGAAATATTTATAACCATGTTTTGTATGACGTTTACTTCAAAACCACTTGAGTTGCACTTTGCAGTAGATTTTCCACAGCGGCTTTCACAACTCTGTTTTTACTGATTTTGTTTCTGTCTGTGTGACATAACTGACTGCAGGTCACATTCAGAGACAATACACACACCTTTTTGTTTAGCTGTCAGCTTAATTTATTATGCTTATTTGCGTAGTTGCTTTTTCTTTAATTGCAATTAGATTCATTAAAAAACTGAACTTAAATAATTGTGTGTGTCTTCATGGAGAGGTTTTGCAATGAGAGTCATGCACCATTATGTATATATTTACCTATGCACCTATGGGTGCTCAAAGGACGAGTAGCTGAGGAATACATTAATAAATGCCAAATTATGGTGTACTATAAACCCTTTATTAAATGTGTATGTACTGCTTATAAATGCTAAATAAGACGGTTAGAGTAATGTGTCAGTGCATTTTTATCGTTCTGACGTTGAAAGATTTTGTCAAAAGCTGTTTTGAAAAGTGTGTTAGTGGTAATGTTCTTTTGAGAATCGGTAAAGAGTTATTCATTATATAATTTATAATATATAATTTATAATTAAGTGTACTTTTTTTAGTAATTGAAAACCTTTAACCACTTTAAGAAATACTTTTGCAGAACATAATGTATTAAAAACATCCCAACTTAGCAATTAAAAGAGGAGGAATTCAGTAGTTTTCCTAATTTAAGAGCCCTTCAGTGTCCCCTCTCTCGCGGAGTCAGGTGGAGGGTAAAGGTCACACCCTTATTGCTCTCTCGGGACACTGTGTGACCAAAAACAAACTAGAGACCAGCATCATCATCGTGACCTCTGGTCAAAGAGGAGCAAAAGGTCACCGGCAGGGCTGCACACGTATGCTGGAGTCTATCAATTTAAATTGATTAATAGAGAGAATTCCTGTGGATTCATACATTGAATATTTGTGCTATCATTTGCACACAGCTGACTAGAAATGTGGAGGAGTGGTTTCATTCAATAAATGGACCATGGTGTCTTTAAATACAGAATGTCGTTTCCCTGTTGCAGTTCTTCTGTCCTTCTGTCCATTTCCTGATCATGGCAGTAGTCTCCACGTGCTCTGTGTTCTGTCCACCTGTCCGCGGTGCTTCTCATTGATCGAAGGCAGGCAGCAGCTCATGGTGGGAGTGCAGATGATTCCCACACATGAGAAGCAGCGAGGAATCCATCGCCTCGTCCCGTCTCCTCGCTAACAAAGGCCGGCTTAGTGCTGTTTTCTTTTGTCATCAGTAACGTGTTTGAGTAAAGGAGGTAATGGTGCCACAAGTGCTCCAATTAAACAAGATGCAGCCCTGCTGGGAAGAAAGGCTCCCTCATTGCCCCCAATACCCCCCAAAATACATACACACACACAAAACGGGCCTCTTCTCATCCTACCCCCATGCAGTTCCCGTCCCAACTCTGCTCATGTTTATTCATCAGCCACTTACAGGGCAAATGCGGAGGCCTATTAAAACTAAATCTCTCTTATTTATAAATGATACGGGGCCATCCTCTCTGAGGTTGATGGAGCCGAGCCTCATGGCGTCACGACAGCCACGTTTGAAGACGTTTACCCTCCTTTGGACAGACACTGACCACCGATTTGACTCGCACAGGGGAAAAGCACAAACCGTACAGGGATAGCAGGGGAGCAGAGAGGCCACAGAGAAGGTGGGATGGAAAAACTTGAGGAGGCAAGGGGGCATGAAAAGAGGGAGGGACAGACAGAGAATGAGGCCTCACTTTCACCGCTGATGACTGACCGCCTGCCATCCGGGCTCAATCATGATCTTTGATTGGCAGGTCGGAGGGAAAGAGAGGGTGGGAAAGAGGGCCTAGGACGAGAGCGTAGAATGGGAGCTGCACAAAACATACTCCCATACAGGGGGCCACGGAGACGCTCATTAATGATAAAGAACATACCAGGGAAAGCATGTTTTCTCTGCATGTTGTTTGTAGGTTGAGATTAGTTTGTAATCGTGTGGTGTAAAATGCACAGAGCATCACAAGTCCAACGTGGGAGGTCGCGTCAGAGCACCTGGCAGTGGCTATTTGGCTTTATGTTTTCTTATTTTTCACCATTATTCGAAGAAAGCGGTGCAATATGTCTAACAGGGATTATGTGGCCAGCGTATTCATTTGACTGTTTTACAGTTTACACACAGGTGTCAGTCACTGTGCAGTAAAACTCCCCTGAATTCCCTTTACAGTTACGAGGCTCTACAGCGGTTAGAGGAGTATTCAGGGATCCATGTTCACTCCCTTATAAAGAGAGCAGTAAATGCCCCGATTGAAAGAAACCACAAGTCCATAGAACTAGTCATAAACCATTCAAGCCCTCACGCTTTTCACTCTATACTTAATCTGCTCATGTTTTGTGCAGTTTCAGGGTCCCCTAAAGGTCACTTCTCAGCAGGTGCATCTGATTTCCAAAACTTCTCTGACCATTTAGATCTGGTCTTTTTAATGCCCAATACTACTTAGGAAGTGCCATAAAGTTCCAGCGTCAGTCCTGTCCTCATCTACAGCGGTGGACCCAACTGTCTTTCCATACTCATACTGCCATACGCCAGAAAAAGATTTAGTGTGTCCCAATAAATAGCATGTCAAATGCAATACACCAAAACTACCAGGATATCCTGGCATTATGCTGTATGCAAGCCTGCAAGCATGCTTTTTTGGGCTATTCTGACCCACAATCCTCTGCGCAGCTGATATATGAACAACAGAGTTCAAGGTGAAGTGTACTGATGAAGTAGTAATTTCCTAATTGAATGCATACTGCATGCAACAGTAGCACTTTTCAAGGGTAAAAAGTATATATGATAAGCTTATAAGATATAATGTATTTGCTTCCGACCTTTGTGGCTTGTGAGGCTTTTGAGGTAAAGGCTTGTACTTTTAGTGGAGTATATTTATATTGTTTTACTGGTACATTCAGAGTAAACGATCCGAGGTCTCTTTCACCACTGCCCATCACTTGTTTGCAACTTGCAGATGAACTTCCTCGCCGGCCTCCCCAGGTATCCGCAGGCCTCCCCACGCCACTAACTGTCCACAGAGGCTGCTTAAGTGTCCCTATCGGACCACAGTGGAGAGGAACAGCAGATTAACCATGATCCTATCCGCTCGCCGCTAGCCCCTTCATACGCTCCGTTACACCAGCATTTAAAAGGAGGAGGGGACGCCATTCAGGCCCCTGATATGAATCCCAGACGAAGGGGACAAGAACAGAGCTTTCACCCCTGTTTCACAGAAAAGACCCCTTTCTGGCACCCTCTAATTCTGGTTGCTACGGGCTCCTGGGTTCAATGGCGGACTCCCGTTGTGAGGGGACAAAGCCTCTCAGTCATCCGGCGATGGTTGCTAGGGGAGGCAGAATGTGTGGGGAGGGACGGGCCGCCGTTGTCCCAGACGAAATGTCTCTCTTAAGGCGGCCGAGATCTGGTGATTGACAGGTGGCTACACGCTCCACTGCGGATCACCCGGGAGGTCTGGGGGGGCCTTATATCTGTGACCGTGTGAGCGTGAGTGTGTGTGTGTGTGTGTGTGTGTGTGTGTGTGTGTGTGTGTGTGTGTGTGTGTCCATGGCAGGTTATGTTAGTTGGCAAAGGAAACATGGGGGTTGGGGGCATATAGTCGGGTTCTGCTGATATGAAAGTGTAAATATCGTTATTACCTGTAGAGGGAGCTGCTTATGCTTCAAACAGCTGTTCAATCACCCGAATAACTAATAATCTACTGTGTTGGTGTCTTTGCCTGTGAGCCTGGCTGATGGGGGTCTAAAAGTTCCACAAAAATAATTATGTAAAAAAAAGAAAAACGTGCATTAAAAAATGCTGTTTAATTTGAACAATGGTTTCCAACATAGTTATTGGGCCCCTCCAAATGTCAAGATAAATCTGAGGAGTAGAAAATAAGTTTGACCTCTCTTGTCTTGACTTGACTTTAAATGGATACGTTTACCTCCTTTGGCCTCCGAACTGTTATTAAATGAAACCATCTGAGGACTTTAAGGTGGGAATTATAACAATTCATGGATTATAGATGATGCTGGACATTTCAACATTTTAACAATTATTATCTGTTAATAAATTGATAAAAACTGAAATTTGAAAAATTACAATAAAGATATTAGGACCATACTCCAAATACATAAATTACAGAGTAGCATGCTGTTCATGTTGGTGTAAGTCTATATTTTGCATGCTGTCAGAGACAAAGATAAAAGCTTTGTGTAAGTGAGACAGAGAGAACGCATTGTAAATCAAAAAAGGGTAAATTAAGTCTGTCGGTTTGTGTTTATCTGCATCAAAAGGATTAGTGATATTCAGATTTGCGTCTCTCCCCAGCCTGGGAACTATTACCCCGCCACTCTCTAGACACCAGCAGTGCCTGTTTCCCCCTCCAGGGCCACGGAGGTGAGTGGGAACAGACAGGGTAGGACGTGGGGATCTAAAGGGGTTCACACAGGACACCGTCTGGGACAGTCTGGGTTCTGCACTCCCAGACAGGGAGCCCTTCAATCCATCAGATGCTGCCCACGCCCATCCCCACCCCCCTTCCCCTTGACCTTGACTCTCTGTCACTGTGGCCCTCCAGACAGTCTGGGGTCAAAGGGTAACACAGCAGCCACACATCAGACACGGTTCAAGTCCCCTGTGTCCATATGAATGCTGAATGGTAAATCACCCTAAAATCAGTCTGTTGGAATGTGGCTTTGAATTCCTGCAGCGATGGACCCAAAGTCCTCAGGGAGACCGTCAGACTTATTGTGACAATATGAAGAACCGTGAAATCAAATTGTTTGATGGTATTGCATTTATTGCTTCGCTCATGTCTCACCCCTGCAGGAATATGGATTTAAACAAAACTAAATTGTACATTTAAGCAGTAGGTTATCTATAATTTATTTTTTTATTCGTAAAGAGAATTAGCTTTCATCTTCATTAAGGACCATTTCCAAGCAGCCATGCTCCCTTTTACCTTTCACCTTTGACTGCTGATTCACATCGTCTTCAGCCAATCACGGCCGAGCTCACCAGCATGTCATGACAGATTTGTGAGGGAAAGGAACGGCTGCATCCTCACGAGGCTTTTTGAAAAATGCAAACTGGCACAGTGTGAAGCTCTGATGAGCCTCATGTGAGCATGCGCACAGTGCTGATTGTGTCTCAACATGGCTCATCTCTCCCTCTCACATACTGTCACTCGCTTTTTCTCCCCCGTCTCGGAACTCTTTTATATGTGCATCACTGTTTTTGTTATCAAAACAAATATCTCCATTGTCTAATTGAGATCCTCCGTCATTCTCCCTCTAATCAGATGTCAATTTGTAACAGAGCTCATTTCTTTCGGGAGACATTTTACATTCTTGTAAAGCCAATTTAAAGTCTGGGTGTAAACCACAACCTGAGGATCGGTGGGCTCTAAGACCACAAAGCCAGCAGTCACAACAGTGTTTATGTCACACTTGAGTTATCCTCACATTGTAGACGTGGACATGCACGGTGACAAAAAGGACACACACAATCAGACACACACACACACACACACACACACACACAGCTTCCTCTCCTCACTCACAAATCAGGTTATTGTGTTCTGCAGACAAACAAGTAAATACCTTTTGTGGTGTTGGATGCCAAGTTGCTTTCACATAAAACCTCAACCTGCACCCACTGATTCCCATTGCTTTTTAACCCCCATCTTATTATAAGGACTTCTTAAAAGGCTGGATTTGGTTGTGTAGTGACATTTTTAATGTCATTAATTTTGCACTTTAAGTTTGCAATACGTTTAATAGAAAACAAGCTAATTTAAAAAAGCTCAAGTACTCATTTTGTTAATAAAAATGACAAATAAGGAATTGATTACTCTTATTTGAATTGTTACTAGCACTTTATAATACCTGCCCGCTATGAAGCATTAGTTAATACTTAATTTACAAATGGTGAATCCATCATTTATAAAGCGTGGGACAATGCTTTATAAATTATGAATTAAGTGTTTACTCATACTTAACCCTTCATAGTGGGCAGTTATTATAAAGTGTTACCAAATTGTTAATTAGGTTTTAGTTCTATTTATTTTTTCTTTTTCTTTGCATGTTTTAATTTATTTGGTCCTTTAAATAAACTCGACATTGTCATTGTCCTGACTGCGTGTTTGCACTTTACAAGGCTACATCGGATTTCACTTCATTTCTCACGAAAGTCTATTCAGAAAATATCGTTTTCTTTTCTTTTTTTTGACGTTTATGACTACAATCAAAAGGTTGAGCACACTGTTGCTTTAATATTTGTGGAGAAAACAAATATGTATCACACACGCATAGGCCTCTCTTACATTAAAAAAGTTGTGCTTTTTGTATCCTCCACCGTATTGTTATACATAAAAATATTGCACATTTTTGCATTATGAGTAATTAAGCAACCCAAGTGTTGCCCCAAAAACATCGCATGGCGAGCCGTACAAATTGAAACTTAAAAGAAAATCATAAATCATGTCTTTATTTTGAGTTCCTGTCATCGTCTAGCATTATAACCCCAGCAGACAATCCTTAACGTGCCGACAGCAGAGCAGCCTGCACGGGGCTTTGCAGGCGGACTCTCAGAGGAACAACAGTCCATTACACCGCATGTCCATTAACTGTGTTACAGGCCGGGAGCGCGCTGCAGCACGAGGCGGTGCACGCGGCACTGATGCTGCTACGCGCCAATCAAGGGAGGCACGTTGGCTGTAAACACTGATGTAAACTCGAGAATGAAAAGGAGTAAATTAATATCCAGGAATCTAAAACAACCACTTACAAGAAAGAAATAATACATGTTTTTATCAAGTCAAAGTATTAGACATAGTCAAATTTACTTTTTAAAATGAACATAAATAGGTTATATTTGACAATTGAAATATAGTTTAAAAATACATATTATTAGGGAATTTATAATCTGGGTATATCTAAAGCTTTTAGTAGGATTATTAAAGTGATATCTTATGTAATCAGTTTCTTAACATGATATAGGCTAAACGCCAAACCAGAGCAAAACTAAAACGTTATAGGATCATTGAATATTAACCTCATTGAATATGTTACCTGTTTAGACTTTATTTTCACTTGTTTTATCCTTTTGTGATAATTTTACATGAGGTCTCATGTTGAGATGATTGTTGGTAAATTGGTGAAAACACATTAATTTACATGTATACATTATTTATATATATATATAAAGTTTCTTTTTGGCACTGTGCATTCAGCACTAACTACAGATAATTTCTTATTGGTCACTACCCTTGTCAAAGATGTATTGTATATATGCTCTAAAATTACTTATTGCATTAAAAACAAATGTAATCAATTAGCTAAATGTAGAACTTTATTTGTCTTCATATTTCTAAGGCATATTTGATTTATTGTATGCAATCAATTACAGCTGACAGCAGAAAGAAAGCCTGCACAGGATCCTTTCAAAAATTAGTTTTCTTTTCATATTTCCATTCTTAAACTATTTAAGAAATCCAACATGGTTTGGAATAAGCATCAGCTCCTTAGGGGAGGAACCAATTGATTATAAAGAGACCCGGGACTCTTAGGGAGGAGAAAGGGCCCCCTGTTGTTTTAAACCAGCTCCACTAACTTCCCCAAATGCAGGGGCCCAGAGGCAGGGCTGTGAGGAGTGAGTGTGCCTCCAGAAAATGACGCAGGGCGACTCCTCTGAAGCGGCAGTGAGCCGGGTGGTGAGGAAGGGCTTGCAGGATGCATTAAATCAGCCTGATTAGGAGTTTTAGGCGAGGGCAAGGCGCAGGTCTGACTGAAAGGCTGCCGGCAGCTCTTGAGCGATACTATTCACATCCCGGGAGAAAGGTCAGTGTCAGAGGAGTTCACAGGCCCCATCTCATTCTTATGCTAAAGGTTCATATACACATAGGCTCATTCAGTGGCTGCAAAGGCATAAACAGCTTCTCCTGACTTTCCCTCCAAAAGGTTTGGATCCTTTAATTTAAGCTCTGAGGTACCGCCTCTCTGTTTCTCTCTCTTGTTGCCTCTGAAGTGGAAATTGGTTTCAATTTGAGATTATTGAATTGAAAATCATCCATTTATGTTTTTTTTTCCATACTCTTGTAAGAAAGTCTAAATCATGTGAAAAACATAAAAGTCAGACTTTACAAGAAGATATATGGCTTTTTTCTTCTTCTATATTTCTGTTTCACCAGTGCCAAATTAGTTTTCTAGTGACCAGGTTTTATTAACTTCCTGTAAATAGACTTCTGGCCTTTTCCTGTCTCTCAGAGTCCAGTGGTCAATGGGGAATAGCAGGAAATAGCCACTTAATTAGCGGCCCTTGACCTTTAGCTCTGGCTCAGACGGCTCCTGACCTCAACGTCTCTCCAGCCTGTTTAAGGTCCTCTGGGGGACTGTCCAGATCATGACCTCTGACCCCGTGCTGACTTCCAGGGACTTCACCAACAGGTCCCTGACCAGCCGTCCCGCCTCACAAGACACTCATGAAAAAGCCATATTCAACCCAAGTAGCAGATTCATGCAATTACGTCTGCAGAGAAACGATAGGACAAAGCTGACGTGATTATGCGGCGAGCTCTCCAACACGTGTTTGCAGAATAGAAACAGAAGAAAACACACATTTGCAGAGCATACAGGGCAAAGAAAAATAAGTTTAATGATGAAAATCACCAGTGTAACAGTTTTTACTAAATCAATTGAAAACGTTGGGCTTTCGTTCCATCCACACTCCACAGAGGATGATTTCATTAATTAGTTTGCAGTCATCCAAAGGGGGGGAACTAATCACCAAAAGCAGTCACTGCAGTGTTTGGATGGATTGAAAACATGCTGACTCCTGCACGGCTCTCCATGAGAGGTCCACTGATACATGAGTGTGATTTTAAATGTAAGCAGATGTGAAAACAACAAAACAAAAACCCCTCAGTTCTTTATTACAACTCTCATGTGTCCTCACTTAGTTTGTAAACTTGTTTTCTGTTTGGTGTTTATTGTATTCAATAGCTTACCTTTATGTTGGTTTCTAGATCCTCTATTTAGTCGATCATAGAAAATGTATTATATATATATAGTATTCTAGTTTTATTAAGTTGCTTATCTTTTGTACTACTGCTGTGAGTGGTCAGTAAAGTTTTGCTTTTTTTCTTCAATTCTCTCATAAGGACATACACTTTTACACTGAATTAATTTTAATTAAAGAAGTGAACATTGTAAATTTTAGGAAAACCTTTTAAAACAAATTAAGATACATTTTGGCTCATTAATCATATATATTATAGAAGTGATCCTATTTAACAAATATTGTTTCATTGTTTTAAAAGAATATATCAAACATGGAGAGGAAATTGCTGAATTTGGAACATATCCTGAAGAGACAGATAATCTCTTGTTGACCTTACACGTGTCCATCTGTTGTTTGACTCCGGACACAGATCAGTCGGACACTGATTGAGGGCCATCTGACACCAGGAAGGCCTGTAATCCCCAAACCTGATTAATTGTCCAAACTGGGCTCTGGAGGGTATTGAAAACGAAATTGGGATTGAAAGTAAAAAAACACACATTTTCAAATAAAACACACTTTTTTAATGCTTTAATTTAGTACTTGTGTTTTTCAAAAATTTGCACAATGTGATTGTTTTTTGTTAAAATAAATAAAAGGGAATGAATATAATTGTAGAGTTTTTCTTTTCCCACACTGATTCAACACACGTCCCTCTGTCTGCTCCTCCTAATCACAACTTAATGTGAGGTCACTCAAACATTTTCTCACACGATCCTCACACACATTACCATTTGAATCTAAAAACAGAAGAGAGAGAGAAGGGTCCGGCAGACTTGACTTGTAATGAATGGTCTATTTTAGATTTATTTTATTATATATTTTCTAACATTAAAGACAAAAGTGTTGTTGAAAATATGAAATATAAACACATATACTTTAGCATATCAGCAGTGTAATAATCTATTGTTTCCCTGCCTAATTTATCTCCAAAATAATTTCTCAAAAACACGACGAGATGATAATATTTCCATTCTTTTTATTTCAGTGTCAGCAGTCACCTTAAAACAAATCAACTTTATCAGTAATGCACTTAGATCTTATTAATTACTATTTCAATGTGAGAACAATGATTTACTAAATTATGAATTAAAACTTGCATTAGATGTATTGCGTGAAGTAGGAACATAAACATAGAAAATTACACACATAACAATTAAAACAGTATTTTAAAATAAACTCTTCATGGATAACAGACGTATTTGAGTGAAACATTTCAGGCTTACAGAATAGCTCTTTTGTTTCTACAGTCCTTAATAAACTTGTTTAGGTGACTGATAATCTCTTGAATTCCCGTCGTAGTGAGAGTTTCTGATGACATCATGTCGTGGAGTTTGGTCCAAGATCTCCTCGCACCCGAGCAGGTTCCTCCAAAGTGCAGAAAGGCTTGCAGGTCCTGTCCCATCCTGCGGATAAACAATGGAGGGAATCATTAGCATGAGAATAAAACTTGGTTTCGTAAACTCTTACACAGTAATAATATTTCACAAGAAAGAAAGAATAACTTTTTTTTCACTACAATGCATAAGTTCATTAGGATTCGGTATTGACAATATTGCATAAAAGAACATTTGTTTAATCAAGAACTATAAGATTAAACCTTCATAATAATTAAAAGCATTATTTATAAATCATTTTCCAAAGCACTTGCAACATTTGTTATAAAAGAGATTAAAACAACAACAAAACAAAAGGCTCCTAAGAGGGCTGCAAAGTGAGTGTATGGAGATATGTTTTAGGAACCAATATGTAGAAGTATTACTGCTTCTGCAAACATAACCCTCTGCAAACAAACAGCTGGTTGGTTGTTGGACATTATATTTAGTTTTGCAGGCAATGTAGGCAGTGTTTCAGAAAAACAAACTTTCCTTTCATGCCCTGTCAAAATAGGCCCCTGTGCTCTGCATGTTGTTCTTCTCTCCCATTTTCAGGCTGTATGCATGGAGGGATCTTAAGGCTTTTATCCCCACAGGGAACCAGCCCGAACTCTTTCT
This sequence comes from Cottus gobio, assembly GCA_023566465.1. Classification (NCBI taxonomy): domain Eukaryota; kingdom Metazoa; phylum Chordata; class Actinopteri; order Perciformes; family Cottidae; genus Cottus; species Cottus gobio. Next base: position 13,142,602 of record CM042223.1, read on the forward strand.
CTGTCAATTTTCACCCACTCCCCAATTCAGACAAGCCTTTTCTCCCACCAACCCCACAATGAAGGATTTGTCCTCGTTCTCTTTGTCCACCTCTGATATCTTTTTTTGACTGCTCCCTCTCTGCAGACAGCATGCAGCGTATGCAAATACGCACTCTTTTATTCCTGAGTGAATGCAACCTTAAATGAGGACACACTTGCACACGTTTACAGAGGGGGCATGGAAACATGCACATATTACAATCAGTGGATTTGCATGCCCTCTCTGACACACAGCCACTTAAACATTGAACACTGGCAATTTTGAATTGAGCAGACAGAAATATATGCCTAACTGGTGCCACAGATTATTTTATCTATATGCCTATACATGCAGTATATTCAGACAAATGGATAGCAGAGAATATAACACAAGAATGGAGGCGTGGGCCACAGAGAATGGATTCTGGTTGAAAGGACTTGAGCTATGTTTTAGTTGGGAAGCCTTTTTTGTGGTTGATTTTATTTATAGAACTTGTGGGAGGAGACAAAGCTCTTTCTTTGCAATGTAAGAAGTTCTTTTATTTTCTGACAAGTGTTGTTTCACCACAGCAATGGTATATTTGCTGTCTTATAAGCCCATAAGTCCACAGCACACACACAATGGGTGTTCAGATGTGTAGGATGAGGTTGAAAAATGAGACACAAGTGGTCCAACACAATAGCGGGTCTGCACTGAGGAAGAAGTGTACACTGGTAATGTGTAACTCTAAAGGCTGGATGAATTATAATGGTGTCTGATGAACATAAAGCGCTCTCTCGCAGCTTACATTCCCAAGCTGGCCCGTGCCATCTGTGAGTATGTGTGAATGGGTGAGAGTTAGTGTGTGTGTGTGGTGTGTGTGTGTGTGTTGTGTGTGTATGTGTGTGTGTGTGTGTGTTGTGTGTGTATGTGTGTGTGTGTGTGTGTGTGTGTGTGTGTGTGTGTGTGTGTGTGTGTGTGTGTGTGTGTGTGTGTGGTGGGGGGTTGACGTCTTCTGGACAGCTCTGACAGTTCGGCCTTTTCAGTCGTACATTACTGAGCCGGCCGGCCTCTTTCCCATAGCAACCCTAACAGAGGTCAAAGGCTATGTACCCCCCATCTACCCAACCAACCACCTCCTCCTCCTCCTCCTCCGGTGCTGCAGGGTGGCCACAGACTCTCTAAACACTTCCCGACTGGCTACGGACAGAGCGGCTGCACCCATGAACTTGAACTTGTGTGATGGAGTCGTATATCCATCTGACGGCATGAGGATGAACATACACTCTTTCCTCTTTTTCACCTTTTGTATCAAATTCACATACTGTACCAGTAGAATAAAAAAAAAATGAGGTCACACCAAGGATTCCCCCAAATTCTCATCACCCTAGAACCTCATCTATGATATGATTACAAAGGGCCGCTGTATTAAAGGCTCAGTCACCTAATTCTCCTCTACTTTCATTGGAGCATACAGGACCCCTACTCAGGGACACCACAGCCAACAGACGTAATCTGAAAAGCCTGGGATGTAGAAACTTCTCTCCATCTTCCTCTAAGATACTTAATGTCAGGCTTTGTGCTAGATTAGTCTCGGCCAAAGTTGCATTAAAAACCCCCAGATGAGCCCTGCTTGACCCACATTGGACCTCATCCAAGACTATGGGCGGCCCCTGAGCCAGGCTTTATAAATCACAGCCGAGCCGTTAAAACATTAATAGTGTCCACACATAGTGAGGAAAATCCGAAGAAGTAACCCAGGAGCTATATGGTATTAACATTTTATCGCTACTATGGCTACGCTGCTTCACCCACACAGAATGGGAAGTGGGCGCCGGCTACTGTCACTTCATCATGTCACACATTATAATTTTCTTGCACTGAAAATCCCACGTAGCAAAATCAAGACATAGTTATAAATGAATAACAGAGGAAAGAGAGACAAAAGAAAAGAAAGTGATCATCTATATTCTGTCATTTTCTGAAGGGGAGATACATTTTTTTCTGTCCGTTTTTAGGTAATGCACAAGAAGGAATTGAATAATTAATATTTAAGTGACTGTGTCTACAGTGTGCAGAGGAATATTCAGGGACGTTCACATCCTAAATCCTCCTGACACGGAGTCAAAGAAGCTGACCTCGCTGTTCAACCGCTCTGGATCCTGACCATCTTGATGGAAACCTCTGTTTGTCTCCGAGCGGATTAAAACCAGACGCAGTTTCACCAAAGACATCACATACTATCAAAATCCAGACGAGCTCACCTTGATAGCTTATTTTAATTCTGTGCGCTCATTTTATGTCAAGCTGCATATTGCAATTAGTCAGAATTACAGACAGTAATCATTAGACGAATAAATATTCTCTGTGCAGGTGTGTGCGTGTGTCACTCTATTTTTACATCCTAGGAATAGTGACTGCTCTTCTAGCAGGCATAAGTAAGGACGAATACATTTTCCTGTCAAAATTTGCTTCAGTCACCGCCTCTCTTTGACCACGCTGTCTCTGTCGATGCCGCAGCTATCCAATACAGTCACACACCGACCTCCCCCTTACTCTTTTCAAACACACACACACACACACACACACACACACACCAGTCCTCCATGCCCAGATCCTCGCAGGCTGCAAATTACTTTAGCATGGCACTGCACAAGCTAACACACGCTCAGCAGATGCAGAGGTAACACTGGTGGCTCAAACATGGCTGCTCCACCTGCCTCCGGTGCCTGCTTACCATCCGCGGATACGTTTGTCTCCACTGTCCTTAACCCTTTTGTGATGAGCCAATCTTTAGTTTGACTTTACGAAAGCCACACTTTCATCATCTCCCCCCTCTGTTCCTCTCTTTTCTCTAATGTACCATAGAGATCTGCAACAGAGACGTAGCATGGAGCGAGCTACACTATCTCCAAGATTAATTCCTCGCCTTCACCTTGCTTTCTTTCTTTCTTGCTTCTGTCAAATCTGCCCGAAGCAATGTGCTGTATATCACAGATGAGCAGCACGAATGCAATTATAAAGACAGATTTGAGTCTTTTATATGAAGCGAGGGAATAATCTTTTGACATGTGGGCCGCACATGCCTTACATATTTTGTGGAGGCATATGTATGGTATGAGGCTCATTAATAACCATTATCCACAGGTTACATCATTCAGCTTCTTAGGCACACCCATCGCCTTAGCTGAGTCATTCTCGGTGAAACAGCGTTACTGGCTGTCTTGTGAGATTTCTGTGATGTCTTGTCTGTTTCCCCACCTGAGAGCGATATAGATATGTGGAAGGACAAATCATATCCAGCTGGTAAACTGAGCAAAGATAAAGGCGTGCATGGCTGATGGCAGGCACACTGCATGAAATAAAGTCAGATTCCCAATGTGAGGAATATGAAAATGTATCTTTGTAGTGCAGTAAAACCTCATTGTATTACACCTTTGTTACACTCTAATGATCTACTGTGTGACAGGGTGCAAGCCTGAGCTTCTATATGCACAATATGTATGAATGCAGTGAGATCCTTCTGAAAACAGCATCTACATGCCTTTCAGACATGCAGAGGAGGCTGAATAGACTAATGAACAGTCAGGTGGCACTCCAGGGCCTGGACCACCACCCCCCATCACACACATATCAAACACACATACACTTGCTCACATTAAAACCCAGCGGCTCGCCCGACCCCGGTGATCCGCACGACAGTCTAATGTCTCAGGCATCTGCTCATGTCTAGTCTGGAGGGTCTTTCCCACCCTGCCCCCCAGCCCAGGCCCGCTGCAGCACCAGCTCCCACAATGGTGGGAAAGCAGGCCTTTGCGGAGGGCGGGGGGTGGGGGACTAAACAGCTATTGAGAGGGGAGAGAGCGAGAGAGCGGGGCTGAATGATAATGTGAAAATGCACGGCGCTGTTCATTAACACACAGGCAGCACTGCAGCTGCACATGTTGGCCCCGGACACACATGCTCACGTGTCACTCTCTTTTCTGCTTCAGGTTGCTGCCGGAGCCACCAGGGTTACAGAGCAGCTCTACGGCATGACAAGGAGCGTGTGTGTGTGTGTTTGTGTGTGTGTGTGTGTGTGTGTGTGTGTGTGTGTGTGTGTCTGTAAGAAGTTACAGGATGGAAGTGGTAAAGATTTGGAGCTTTGCTATTTGGCCGTCACTGCTGGTTTTGTCTGTTTATTGTCTCAGAATTTGTAAAGATGTGACGTTTTTACATTTTTACATTTTTAACCATCTGTACCGCATTGTATTAGCAGAGTTATACTGCATATATACTGACAGTTGTAATCATGGAATGTTTAGGATAAAATGCTGAAGATGTTATGAGATATAACATATAGTTTAAGCCCACTATATAAATATGATACACTACTAATAATCAGTGATGATTTCATTACAGAGAAATAACGGATTCGTGAGCCAAAATACAGTTGTTCATGAAGTAAACTAAATCTAAAATTGTATGGGTTCTACTGATAAAAGCAATAATGCAATTCCCCAAATAGTAATTATCTGAGTATCGCCTCCTCTGCAGAATTCACCTGAGGGCTTTAGCCCATTAAGAGTGCTAAGATACTGTACGAAACATCATAATGTGAATCTCATAATAAAAGCAGTTTTGCATTAATTAATCCACGAGGCTTGTCGGGTGGAAACACAACGTACACCATTGCCTGGTTTGCATCAGGGAGAACAGAAGCACCATGACAAGAGAGGATGGCAGGTTTCCTTCAACCAGTGCCAGCTCATTAATTTTGTTTGCTACCCAGGCCCCCCCCCCACTCCCACCACCAACTACCACCACCCTTCCTCACCCACCGCCCCCCCTCGAATCACCCCTTAACTGCTAATTAGCAGAAGCAGAAGATAGAAGAGAAAAGGGGGAGGCCATGTGTGACTGGGGAGGAAATGGGAAACTCGTCTTCTTTCCCTCGTCCTTCTTCCTGCCCCCATCCCCCATCAAACAACCACACACACTCCCCCACCTCCTGCCCACCACCATCACCACCGGTACCCAACAGAAAACCGTGATGCTGCTCACCTCGTGTGCCAGCCCAGCCATTTTAGGTGTCGCGGCAACATCTCCCCAAGATGGCTCCTCTGAGCGCGCCCATACTCCAGGGATCCGGAAGGGTCTTTGTCCGCCTCCTGGCACGGGCAGAGTGTCCCCCCCGTTGGCAGCACAGATGGCATTAGAGGCTCTTGGGCAAAAAAGGGCGATGAGTGGGGGAAGGGGTGGAGGAGGAGGAGGAGGAGGAGGAGGAGGAGGAGGAGGTGGCAATTCCGGACCAACCATTTCTCCCACCTCTCTCCTCGTTTTCTTTTAATGATGGTTCTACCCTCTGTTCAGCAATCACCAATCATTTAATGTCGTTAGTCGGAAGCCTGAAACAAGAGAAGATGGAAGAAAGAAAACAGAGGAATAAAACATGAAAAACCCATTTGAGTTATCAGTACAGCTAAACACAGCCTATTAACTAAACAACGATTCACCTTTTTCTTTAAACCAGAAATATTTTCATGTGCACTGAGTTGTGGTTATAAAGTTATTAAAACATTCAAATCTCTGGCCAGCTTTGCTCAGTCAACGTCCAGTCTCCTCGTCGAGTTTTTGTGAGTGCACGAGTGTGTGTATTTTTGCTACAATAAAAGCACAAAAAGAATCATTTGAATTACACGTACGCAGGTTGAAACAAGAATGCCTTTGACCATCCTATAAATAAAGCCTCAAGTGTTTTTATTCCCCTTCATTAAGGAGGCGCGCCATGCTGACACGCCCTAACAGGCGAAGCTCAGGGAAAAGACTTGGACAACGGCTTTTTCACATATCCAATATCTCTCTGTGAATCAAAGCAATTAGCCCGATTTGACAGCAAGCTCTACCGCAATAGGTAGTTAAGAGAGTGAATGAAAACTCATCTCACTTTGGTGCTCTTTGGGCTTTAGTGGCATTCTCCGGGGCTGAGCGTATGCACTGCACAGCGCTGAAGTACCAAGTTCACAAACTCAGATCCTGCCTACAGGATGGCCTTGGCCTTCTCATTGAGGCAACACACAATGTGTCCCAAAGGCCTTGAGATTAGCTACAGCTTTAAATACAGACGCCGAGTGTCTATTTTAACTGTGTGTGTAGGGTGCTACGCCACTCAGCTGCATTATTAGCACTCGGGGACATTAGTGCCTGGATAAAGCAGCAGTCCCCCTTTTCTTTCTTCTACAAACAACGTCTCACAGTTGAAATCTAAATATATAATAAATGACAAATTCTCTTCCAAAAGATTAAAGTAGATAAATCAAACAGGAAATGCAAAACATAAATCAAGAGGGTTTTCTAAAATACGAGCATTGATGGCAGGGCAACCCAGTGTGTCCCAAAGCAGGAGCCTCCAGGGTTCCCAGAGAGAAATCCTGGAGGACTTCAGCTTTCCTGTTTTTTTTACTTATATGAGCGGGAGGGATCAGATTTAACACTCTGAGGTGTGATAGGCCTTTTTTCACAGAAGACACTTGTCACATGCATGTCATAGTAGAAAAAACCCAGGTGAATATAACATAATTAAAGATGGCTGAATTCCATTTAGCGGCTTCACTTTCAGGGTCATGGTATTGTGCATGATGGCTCGCTGTCATGACTTACATAGAAATAGAACAGAGCCATTGTTAGTGTTATTGGTAACACCTGGGCCTCATGCTATGACAAGTCAAAATGTCTGCTGTTATGAAAAAAGAATATTGGGACCCAATATTACCTCCCTGTATTAGATTTTTTTTTTCTCCACAGAATAAAAACAAAATTCTTGAAATGGAGAAAGTTGGGGAGTTCTTGTTCTAGTTGGTGCTGTTCCCCTCCACCGGCGCGACCTGTTTAACATTCACCATGATGCAGACGACCTGAATGGATAACCTAACCTCCCTAAAACAGGACTGAAGGCCCTTATACAAAGAGCTCATATTCTGAATCCTCAAAATAAAGTCAAGTGAGATAGAAGAAAAACAACAACACTATATTAAACTCTATAGTGAAAAACGAGAAGCTTAGTTTTTGCATTTTGTCTCAAAGAAATTGTAGTTTTTCTTAGACAAAGTATAGCTAAGGCAATTAACACATTAACATTTTGTTTTGCAAGGAAAAGGCTATGCAAACTTAAATGCCTATAAATCTGCCATATGCTAAAAGTTATACAAATAAATAAAAACTTACTTAGCTTTATATAAAAACTAATATATTGTACACACGTTTTGTACGAGCCATTTGGGATGTTTTATGCTAATTCTCTTTTCCTTTTTTGCAAACTCAGAAAACCACAAAACCCTTTTGTTACCTTTTTGAGAAGCTTGAGGAGTCCTCTGTCTTTCGGGAATGAACACAACGTTACGGAAGTCATTTCTACTTTCGGTTATCTAGCTTTATGACAGGTATTTAAAACTCATACAGCTAGATAACCAAAGACAGAAACCGACCTCCTCTCACGCGCTCGTGCTGAAGCCCGACATGATGCTGACGTGATCTAGAAGCAAGATGAAGAAGTATTGGCCCAAAATATATATATATAAACACATTTACAATATGTATTTGAATTACGGGCCACTGATAATAACAGCAGCCTGAAACGGTATGATCACGTGCGATGAACTAAAACATTGAAGCTAACACATATTGAGTTGGTTATGGAAGCTTCAGCATGCACATTGTATATTCCTGTCATGATGTATAAAGTGTCTGCAGGTTGGAGGCCTTCTAAATGGTACAGTGACATCATTTTACTTTACATTTTAACTGTTGATATATTTGAAAAGTCTCCTTCAAAAAAATGAAATGATAACTTTAAGCTTTATTAAGACAATATAATAATTATCTTTACATTTATAGGATAGGTAAATATGTGTGGGAGGCCTATTGCATCAGCCGACTATAGCTCTATCATGAAACGGACATAATACTCGGTCCTTGACAACGTGTACAATTTTTATTCTAATAAACTCCGGAGATTTTTTTTCTAGTTTAAACTGGCAAATGACCCATTAAATACATGTCACATTTCACTTGTTAAGTTGAATTAAATAACACATTCTTAATTTGTATAACAGGCCTGTATTAAAACTATTCGGAAACACTACACGACCATCTCCTTGTACACGAGCTGTTTTTAATTTAAGGAAGCATGAAGACTCACCGCTGGCCTGCCACGCGATTCTACAACTAATGACATCGTAACACACACAATGAATGACTGCTGGACGGCTACAACCTGACCTATTGTTGTAAAATCAGATACAGGCTTTAGAACTTTCTACATGTAAGTTGGGATGACGTAAGCCATATTTTCAGCCTAATTTATGTCAGTGGATGATCATAAAAAGTCAGTGTGGCCGGGAAACATGTGCATGCCCATGAACCTGAGACAGTATAATGAAACAGCCCTTTAATGCAGCAAATATGATGCTCCGAGATCAACAGCTGACCCCTTTTTTTGTATCTGCTAAATGTGAATTGAGCAAGGCTTTAAGATGCTTTAATTTGCTCTGGGCTCTTACAGACTCCTTGGGGCAACGGATCCCTACTTTTAATGAGTTGCGATTGGCCTACTTCTGCTAGAAGTAGACTATTTAACATCTCTAGGATTATCCACATAAGCTATTACAGAAACCAATTTATTACTGATCATAATAATAGACAGAGGAGTGTGGTGTAATATGCTGGCACTTTAAAGAACAAGGGGGTTTGTCTGTTACGTGCACCCTCATTTTAAATGAAACGCAAGGGCGTTTGTGGTGGTTAAAAACATGTTACCGTGCATTAAAAAAAAAGAAAACTAACTAATCAAACTTAAACATGCATCTTATGAGTAGCTTATACATGTATGTATCTTATGGGCATGGCATGAGAACAGATTCAAAGCAGGAGAAGTCGTATACGTGCAAATACTGTGCATTTCCATTCGGCGTCTCTCACCTGTTTCAGAAGCAAAGCAGACTCTGGAGAGAAATGTCCTCAATTTGAGGCCGGAACGAATTGTCCAGATGCATTTTTTTGCGTTTCCATCGGGCCCTTGTAGAGAGTCAGCGCTGCGGCTCTCAGGTGAGTCCGGCTGCATCCTCGGTCCTCCAGCTTCTGCCTCTCCTCCAGCCTGCGCGCTTGCTCTACTCGTTCCCGCACTGACGTCATACCAGAGCAGGGACCAATCACAGAGCCCGGCGCCCCCAGAGGATGTTCGCGTTCAGAACGAGGTCTCACTCGTAAAGGTTTTCGCTCGCTTTTTGTTGATTTCTTCACCACTACTACTCTACACTACTAATGATAAAAACACTTGCCTACATGGACATGTCATAACAATGTACAATACCAACCATAGTAACTTTTCTGGAGCTTTTGCCCAGTTTTATCAGTTATCATGATCATTTTAAATGTTATAATAAGCACTCTGCTGAAAATGTTAAATTCATTCTTGACTCTCAAAACATCTAGGTCCATATAGAAGCTATTTTCGGGGGTTTTGATAATTTCACATAATATTAGGCTAAGCTACATTTGTCTTAATATAATATGTTTCAAATCAGGCCAGATTGTAAATTACCATTTAAAAAGGCAAACAAACAAATAGTTTCAACAGAATTTGAAAGGTAAGCTATATTTTTTACACTATGTGATAACCCAGCTCCATGCCTCTGCAGTTCCCATGTTATAAATTGCGCTTCTATTTTCAGAAAAACAATTCCACATATGTCCTTATTTACATTAGCAAGTGAATGGTCCTAACGTTCCTCCGCTGCCATGTTATACACAGAGTTGAAATAAGATCAGCAACACCCTGGGCAGCACTGCCATTGTGGCTCAAGACAGCTAAGGCTTACACAATTTTTGGAGGCAGGCAAACTGTTCAACCCTTGGGTTCATGTTTGTATTTCATCACTGGAAGCTACTATGGACTTGGCACAGCATACCACTAAGCGTAAACAGAGTGGGAACAATACACTGATTCCGGCCCTACAGTGTGTCCGCTGCAGGGTTTCACAGGCTGGAAGCAGAAGTGAGCATTCTAGATCAATAGAAGATCTTTGAGGTCGGAGCAGTTTGTATGTAGAGCTCAGGGGCCACGGCCAAGAAGACCCCTATGAACAGTTCCCTCCAAATCTGTTTTATGGGAGATTTTAGTGTGTGCAAACTACACTGGGACTAAATGAAAATACATGAAAGTAATTCCCATTACGTCTTTTAGACATTTTTTACAGAAAATATTGGCAGATTGTGAGATATTGGGTTGGCCACTCATCATCTCTGAATATTTAATCTAAATTGGGCAAACAGAACTGATTTGAGCTTTTACTTATGAAGTGTAATCGGAAAGCTTTTTGAAGCTCCCGTTGCATTCCAGTTTTTGGATAGACATGAAATACTATGAATATTTATTCTTGAAATGAATGGGCAGAAATATTTTTTGGAGGTATTAGAATATAGCTTATCGTAGTCCATGTAAAATAGCCAATTTTCCCCAGATTATGTTTGGAATCACAGCAAAACGACAAATATATTTGCATTAGATTGTAATCTGCAGTATGTTCTGCACACAAATCAATCAATTTCTCATTGAAGAAAATACAAAAATACAAAAACTGTTAAACCAACTGGTCTCCATAAGATGTTATGTTATGTTTGAGTAATATTTTTTCTTCTTCTGTGTGTTCCTATTATTTTGCTCACTTATTCATCATGTGGTGCATTCAAGCACACATCACAACACATAGACCTACAACAACTGATCATAACTGTCGACATTTTCATCAAACTTTAATTAATGGCCATTTATTTTATAGGCCTAGAATTAATTCTTACGGTGCCTTCAGCATTTCCTTTTTTAATTATTTCATGACAAATGCATTTGCAGATAAGTGGTGTTGAACCAACGACAGTAGGAACAAATTAAAATGCACTCATCCTTTATTGACATAATAGCCAGACTGATCCATATGGGCAACATGTGAAGAGAACAGTCAGCAGCATAAGGCATACAGCCATTCAAGTAGATGCAGTTTGTGGGAACTTTGGAGATGAGGCAGCTCTCATCTAGCTATCTCACTCTCTCGCTCTCTCACACACACACATACACACACACAAACACAGCAGAGCGGCTGTAAAGGAGGAGGTAATCTTCATAGTATTCCAAAGATGATGTCTGGCTGGAAGAGGATACATTACGAGTGAGTTTACCTTCCATATGAATGAACACTGAGGTGTTGCAGGACAACGCTCTAAATGCTGCAGTCAGTCACTCACGCGCTGCAGGAGGTGCTGCCCCGGGAAAGAGCGGACGTCTGCAGGCTGGCCGTCCTCTCCCACCGCCTTGCAGCGTAGGTAACCATAGAGATTAGCCACTTGGAGGGAAATACTAGCAACCACAAGTGACTGGGGGAAGACACACATATGATGCATTTAAGAGAGCTGTATATAATATGTATATATAATGTGCTTCTACAGAGCGTGCACACAGGCAACATGTGTCTCACCAGCCATTTAATCTTCAGGGAGAAGAGGGAGGTGAAGAAGAAGAACGTCCATATGAGAGGACAGATGATGAGACCCAGCCAAAATATCCTAGCCTCTGCTTCTGTCCCAATGCTATTGCCCAGGGAGGCCTGCACACACACACAGCAACGGCCAAATATTTAATACCCCCCAAAAAATGCTAGCTTCCACGCACGCACACACACACACACACAAAATAACACACAATTTCTTACTTTTTTGGCCTCAAACACCCAGAGGCTCTTTCCATCCTCGTCGATCTGATTCCACCACCGCAGGCCGACCAGAAGCCTGCCAGTCACATTCTGAAACATGGGACAAATGGGAGTAATCAAAACTATAGCGAGGTGAAAGCAACTGTGCTGAAGTTCAGAAGAGGGCGAGAAAGGGCCGAGGCATGGGGAAGTGAGGGGAATTAGCAGCTGACCCTGTTGACCCCTCACCTTGACAGACCAGAAGTCAAAAGAGAGTAGAGTGATGATCAGGACAAAACATGGTGCAAAGTTCTCGCTGATCCAGTCACAGAGCAAATAGGCGACAATGGCCACCACCCGGAAGAACAGGTGGAAAAAGGAGGCGAGGGGGTGTCTGCAATCAAAAGCACAGGATAAGAAATGATGAGCCGAAAAAACGCCAAAGAAGCAAGTACTAATAAATATAAACACTTCTCAGCACATTAAGAGGTAAGGAGAATCACCCCTGAATCACCACATAGACTAACAGAAATATAACAGAAATAGACACATATGAAGGTCTAAGATATATGAGAGCGCATCATTCGTCAAATTAAAGTTTTTGAGATTTGTTGAAGACGTACATGTATTTTAAATGACACGTCTTTTAACAAGGTGGGACATATTTACTCAATCGACGCCCCGGTCGATATTATATTATTTAAAAAAAAAAGCTATATCTTCTGTGCAAGACAGATGTGTTTATACAATAGAAATATCCTGCAGTGCACCTTATGACTGCGCTTCTCCGCGCCCTCTCCTGCTCGTCAGCAGCAAAGTCCAGCTCAACATCCTCCGTGTCATCCGCCATCGTCTAAGAAGCAACGACAAACCACAACAGGATTAAATCATCCAACCTGATACAAAACAGACAAACACAATACATTTAGAGATAGACAGAAACACACGGGTACCTTGGCGATACCCATTGGTGTCATCGTCGTAGATGTGTAAAGCAAAGCGAGCTACCATTTGGGGGGACACGGAGCTGTATTACAGGGATGGAATAAACCAGGTGTTGCAGTGAAATAAGACCGACACCGACGTTGCCTCCTCAGTCATTGAATGCACCTTCACATCATGAAGCTGGATTTGAAATTATTTGAAGATTAAGAGGACTTTCCTAAATGTAACGCGATGTACATGTACCTTGCAGCTAAGGCAGCAATTTCAACAACATAACATAACATATCTCATATGCTCTTACTGATAGCACTTTGTAGTCGAACCTTTGACGAAATTGTACCTTCTTGATTCTTGTTGTTCTGATTCTTGTTTGTAACCGTAGAATGCACTTATTGTAAGTCGCTTTGGATAAAAGCGTCAGCTAAATGACATGTAATGTAATGTAATGTAATATCTCTATTCTTTTCAAAAACGGAAATCAGAACAGATTAAAAGAGCGACCGCGGCAGGACTCGAACCTGCAATCTTCTGATCCGAAGTCAGACGCCTTATCCATTAGGCCACGCGGCCACGAGCTATCCTGTTCATGGCTGGGTACCATTTTATATGTAGAGTACAAAAGATTACGTATGTAGTGTAATACTCATGTATTGTCCTCTTTTGCCCATTTCAAGAACTGTAGGCTCTTTATCCGATCATTGGTTTGTATTCCTAAAAGATGAGTTGGTCCTCCGGACCGCTTGGGGGGGCTAACGCGTCGTCTTGCTTTGGTTTCAAACTTTCAACCCTCGTGGATTGACCTCGCTAGCGTTAACACACTAGTTTGTTTTGGAGCGACTTTACACATATTGTGGTTGATAACTTTGACGTTATATCTCAAGACACAGATTCGGGTGAGGTGTCTTTTGTGCTTTAAGCGACAGTACAGCTACTAAACGTAGCGAGTGCAGGATTGCATTGCTATGGTTTTGTTTGGTTGCTCACAAAATAGCAACACTCTCCTCCAACTACTAGTAAACATGCATTCGCAGGTTGGCGATAACGTTTGCTTATTCTGAAATAAGCAAACCAAATAAGGTGTGTGTGCAACTTAACGCTACCTAATTATACTACAGTAGGTTACGCTAACGTTTAGTCCAACACCTGTTTACAAGCAACTTATTTCTAGCTGGTGAGTGATAGATAACCTTTTGTTAACCCTATCTGAGTGAAACATCTGAAGCTGTGTTCTTTGAACAAGAACATTTCCAACATTAAACACAATTGCACTTGAAAAATTACACTTAAGATCAAATCAAGCATTTCATTATATGTATCTATAATCTATATAGTACCTTGATATATCTCTCTATCTAGTGAGAGGGAAACTGAGGCTAAGCTGTATCAAGTCCTAAAATAATGTTGTTGTCTCCATGTCTTCCAGCTCTAGAGTGAAGTCCTCATGAGGTGATGCTGCATGTGTTGCACTGTCCTGTGCGGAGGACTCTCATCTCTCAACAATGGAGGTGTCTGCGGTTCCTCTACTCCACCAAGCCGGACTCTGTTCAGGGCGAGGACTCCACAGAGACCCGCCTGAACCCCCTTAACATTCAGATGCTGTCAAGGAACCTCCACGACCAGATCTTTCGAGGGCTGCAATCAGAGTACAGAGAGGATGATGTGGAGCGTAGCATTAAGCACCTGCAGAAACATCAGCTGTGGGGGAAGGAAATATCACTGTTGCCCGAAGTAGAGCTGAAACTTCCCCAAATGTACGGAAATAATATTGACGAGCACTTTCGTGTCTTGGCCCAGAAGCAGAGTCTTCCCTACCTTGAGGCCGCCACCAAGCTGCAGCTGGCTGATCTCCCTCCTATGCCACAGGAATGGAGCTGGGAGGTTGGATGGACACGCTACGGGCCCAATGGGGAGAGTCAGAAGGTTGATTTCCCAGAGGAGTCGGCTCTGGTTTTTGATGTGGAGGTGTGCGTAACAGAGGGACGGTGTCCCACACTGGCTGTTGCTGCGTCTCCCACTAACTGGTGAGGGCCAAGCAAGACACAGATCGTGCAAATGCCCCTAAATGCATTACACTGTTCAGTGGCAGGATAGATTAGCTCTACTGTGGTGTTGTGCTATGGGTCGAGTTGTTTTGTGTAATAAGCAGAGAATGAGTTTGTACATACATTGTTTTTCTAGTGAAAATGGGATGTAAATGTTACAATAGTTACATTTCAATTTTCCCATTGAGTGTATTTCTCTTTAATTCCAGGTACTCCTGGTGCAGTAAGCGCCTAATAGAAGAGAGATACTCCTGGTCAAACCAGTTGACCCTCACTGACCTCATCCCTTTGGAGACACCTATCAACTCTGCCCGCCCACCAGGGGGTCAGTGGAAGGAGAGGCTCATAGTAGGCCATAATGTTAGTTTTGACCGATCTTTTATTAAGGAGCAATACTTGCTAAAGGTCAGTATTCAAAGTTTTGTTATACTGTTTTTTTATTTAGCTCATTAACAACTTTGCTTTCTACCACTCTGTCCCTTTTTCTTCTTTTCTTTTGTTTGTATCTTTATTGTATGATTTAATGGTCCTCGTTGTCACATGAGTAAATGTACAACTTGCATGTACCTGCCTGTATCACATGAAAGGTCATGTATGTACACTCCAGAATAAAACAGTGTGTTCTTCTCTAAAGGGTTCTAATGTGCGCTTCATGGACACAATGAGCCTTCACATGGCCATCTCTGGGCTGACCGGGTT
This sequence comes from Cottus gobio, assembly GCA_023566465.1. Classification (NCBI taxonomy): domain Eukaryota; kingdom Metazoa; phylum Chordata; class Actinopteri; order Perciformes; family Cottidae; genus Cottus; species Cottus gobio. The sequence goes on from CM042223.1 coordinate 13,158,005, forward strand.
CCAGCGCACACTGTGGATGGCCAATAAGATGGGCAAAAGGAGGGGTCTTCAGGAGGTCAAGCAACACGTTAAAAAAGCTGGACAGAAAAGGGAAGGTCCAATGGTTTGTGTCCACTACATTTCATCCACAACATGCATTCATTGTGTTGATGTAGTAGCTTTTCTTTTGTTGAAAGTGTCAGGATCTTCTGGTTAGGTCTGTCGCTTGGCTTTTGTCATCAGGAAAACTCACCGTGATGTTTTTTTGTGTAGATTGGCTCCTGGGACTGGGTAAACATTAGCAGCATTAATAACCTGGCGGATGTCCATGCTCTGTACGTGGGAGGGCCGCCACTGCAGAAAGAGGCCAGAGAGACGTTTGTGAAGGGCAGCATGACTGATGTCAGGAATAACTTCCAGGTCAGATGTTCATGACATATCCTGTGTCAAATTGTTTGGTATCATATGCCAAATGTAATTTTATACGGTATATTAAAGTCTCCTAAATGACTTGCATTCATCATGAAGTACTGACATACATATGGCTTTACTGACCTCTTCAGGCGTTAATGCAGTATTGCGCCATGGATGTCGAAGCCACACATCAAGTCTTCACAGAACAGCTTCCACTCTTCATGGAGAGGTCAGTTAATCCCAATCCACAAACATTTTCTTTTTTTATCTATTGATTTTCTGGAATGCTGCATAATGATTAAACCTCTTTTACCTTTAATAAGGTGCCCTCATCCAGTGACGTTTGCAGGGATGCTGGAGATGGGTGTGAGCTACCTTCCTGTCAATCAAAACTGGGGGCGTTACCTGGAAGATTCTCAGGACATTTACGAAGAGCTCCAGAGAGAGATGAAGAAGTCCCTGATGACTCTAGCAGACGACGCCTGCCAGCTGCTGCAGGATGACAGGTGAGACGAGCACCTATTTATCACCCTGTTTCTGTAGCGCATTATTTAAATCTGGCCTTAAGTGTGTGATGAATAAAAAGGATCATAGATTGAAGCATAATCTGTAGTTCCAAAAGTCAAAGGGCCAGGTGCTTTAAAGTGCTTATACATTGTATATCGATGGACCTAGGTTTTATGTTTTTCTTTTCTGAAGATACAAAGATGACCCCTGGCTTTGGGATCTTGAGTGGGATGTGCAGGAGTTTAAACTGAAGAAAGTAGCAGCCAGCAAGAAGAAACACTCCAAAATAGCAGTTGAAACAAAAGTTGCTGCTCCTCTTCCAGACTGGGATGAAGGTATATGCTCAGATCGAGAGCCACATTTACAAAGCCAATGTTATAATCTGCAGAAAAGGGGAAAGATAACCAAGCTGAAATTGAGTTTGAGTTGTTGCGATATTAGACCCAGGTCCACCCACTGAAGAGGAGATGGCGGGCCCTTGCCCCAGCAGGCTGGCTGTGGAGAAGCTGAAGGAAACAGTGACTCGACTTCCTAAGAGAAGGCAACATCTGCCTGGACATCCAGGGTAAGTGAGGTCACTCCCAAGCCCCGCACAGCCATCCAATAATCAGTCAGTCACCCCTCCTTACTGTGTCCTTCAGGTGGTATCGTAAGCTGTGTGAGAAGATGTCTGAGGAGGACAGCTGGTCCCCTGGAGCCAACCTCATCAGTCTACAGATGAGAGTAACTCCCAAGCTGATGGGTCTGACGTGGGACGGTTTCCCCCTGCATTACTCAGAGAAACATGGGTGGGGCTACCTGGTTCCTGGACGCAGGGATAACCTGGCACCTGAGGAGGAAAGTACAGGGCCTGTGTGTCCACACAGGTACTGAATACACTGTGCTTGAATCATCGAGACACAAGCTATTCATTATGCAGTCTTACATTCTCACGACACAGCATATGTGTTTATTTGAGCATTGTTTTGTCCCGTCCTACAGAGCTATTGAGAGTGTTTACAGAGAGTATTGTGAGAAGAACAGCAAAGTGCGGCCTGAATATCTGGACTGCAGCCCTTCAGATGACCTCGAGTGGACAGACAGCACAGTGTGGGCAAAGGTGCATACGCTCGTAATGCAATTGCCCTCATTCTTGAAGTGTTGACAAGAAACCGACTTTTTCATGAATATCCATGAATTATATGAAAAAGACGTTTCTTATAACTTCAGATCGTTGAAGTGGTGCCACAGCTAGTAGCTCATGCAGCATGACTTTGCATCAAAAGGTTTACGGTATGAAATAAAGGGCTCCAATGGGGAACCCTCTGAAATTGACATTGCGTCGTCCCGGTGTTGATGTTTAACCGGTGCTACTTCGGATCATTGATCCGGCCCAGAGGCTTTTGGGTGATGACGTATAACATGACATTGTTGTGTGTTTCTTAACCTCACCTCAAGGTGGAGGAGTTTGGTTCTTTGGAATCTCTGACGGAGGAAAATGGAGTCATAATGACAAAAGATGGGGAGAGTAAGAAAAACAGAGTGAGTGAAATGGTCACTGTCATTTACAGGTGCTTTATGACTTTGTAATATGAACACCTTTAATACTGTATTGCAGTTAAATGTTCTATATTTTAATTCCTGGTATCGCCTTGTTAATATGGATACAGCACTCTGTGGTCTAACATGCGGCGTGTTGTGGTTTATTCTACACATGTTTTGTCTTACTGTGCTGAAATTGAAAATGTGTAATTTGTTGTATAATATAGTTTGCATTGTGTATCAACAATAGTCTCAGGGTCCACGGCATGCCGCAGAGGAGAGCCACTGCCTTTATCACCACGGAAATGGTCCCTACAACGATGTAGATATCCCAGGGTGCTGGTTTTTCAAATTACCTCATAAGGTGAAGTTTCACTGTTTACCTCCAGCATCCTGAATAACTATGATTGGCATATTGTCACTTCATTGAATAGCTTTCATGGTCTCTCTGAATGTGTGTTTCAGGACGGCAATCACAACAATGTCGGCAGTCCTTTTTCAAAAGACTTCCTGTCCAAGATGGAGGATGGTACTCTCAGGGCTGGACATGGTGGAACCAACGCTACACGAGCTCTGGAGATCAACAAAATGGTGTCCTTCTGGAGGAATGCCCACAAGCGTATAAGGTACCGCTCCGTTTCCACCAAAATCATTCATCCGTTTGTCATCAATACGGTGAATACAGGATGTCACTGTGTCTTCGTAGCTCTCAGATGGTGCTGTGGCTGAGAAAGGGAGAGCTTCCTCGGATTGTCAGCAGGTTCGTCTGGTGTACAAATAGCTGTCCTTCATGTCTTCATCATCTACATAGTGGGGGAAAGTACTTGCCGTTTATTTAACAACCTTTCTGTTTCCCCAAGACACAAAGAGTTTGATGAAGAGGGCCAGTATGGTGCCATATTACCTCAAGTCGTCACCGCTGGAACGGTCACGCGCAGAGCTGTGGAGCCGACGTGGCTCACTGCCAGTAATGCACGGGTGAGAAGCAGAGCGAGAAACACAACTCTGAGAGCACCGTTTGAGAGAAATGTTGTTTGAATGGACTGTTTGTTTGCGTGTCCACAGCGGGACCGGGTCGGCAGCGAGCTGAAGGCCATGGTGCAGGTACCACCTGGATATCACCTGGTGGGAGCAGACGTAGACTCTCAAGAGTTGTGGATTGCTGCTGTGCTTGGAGAGGCTCACTTTGCTGGCATGCATGGTGAGATGTGTCCTTTTTTTTATATATCTTGTATCGTTCTTTAACACCGTGTTATTAAAGTCGTGGAAGCTTCAAGCAGCGCTTGATGTTTCCTGCGTTCATCTTGTGCCTCTGCTGGGTTCAGGTTGTACGGCGTTTGGCTGGATGACCCTTCAGGGAAAGAGGAGTCAGGGCACCGACCTGCACAGCCGCACCGCTGATACCGTGGGCATCAGCCGAGAGCACGCCAAGGTGTTCAACTACGGGCGCATTTATGGTGCGGGACAACCCTTTGCTGAGAGGCTGCTAATGCAGTTCAACCACCGCCTCGGACAGGCAGAGGCTGCCAGTAAGGCCAAGCAGATGTACGCCTTGACAAAGGGCATACGCAGGTACGCTCGGTAGCTGTGTGTTCAGGTTACGATCTTATATTGGAGTTGGGATTAGTAGTTTGTGGAATGGGGATTAAATCGAGCTCTGGCGCTACACGTCTGTGTTTCATACGTTTCATCAGATACCAGCTGTCAGAGGAGGGCGAGTGGCTGGTCAATGAGCTGGGTATAGAGGTGGAGAGGGAAGACGACGGCAGTGTCACCATGCAGGAGTTGCGGAGGATCACGAGACTGGCCTCACAGTGGTGAGGGAGCGAGTAAAACACCACATGGGCATTGACAGGCACTTTTAGTGGAACAATATATTCTCCCATGTCGTCTCAGTTGCTCTGTTCCTTCATTTCCCTCTTGTATGCCTCTCAGCTCGCGGCGGAAGAGGTGGGACATGGTCGACAAACGTCTGTGGGCTGGAGGTACAGAGTCAGACATGTTCAACAAGCTGGAGAGTATCGCTCATTCAGCCCAGCCAGCCACGCCAGTTCTAGGCTGCAGGATTAGCAGAGCGCTGGAGCCCAAGGCCGTTAAGGATGAGGTGAGGCACAAATCTAAGCAACATGGTGGTATTCAACTAGCATGAACAGCCAAAACATTGCATACACATTTTTCTCAAAAGCTGGAAAACAGGATGAGGTTTAAATTAAGATGGTGCCATATTTTGTCTGTCAGTTCATCACGAGCAGAGTGAACTGGGTGGTCCAGAGCTCTGCAGTGGATTACCTACATCTGATGCTGGTGGCCATGAAGTGGCTCTTTGAGGAGCACGACATCGATGGCCGTTTCTGCATCAGCATCCACGACGAGGTGCGCTACCTCGTCCGAAGCGAAGACCGCTACCGAGCAGCGCTGGCACTTCAGATCACAAACCTGCTGACGAGGTCTGCTCGCTGCTTTGTTTCTTATTCTTCCCCGTCGGAAGTTCTTTTATGGAATAGGCAATAATACACTTTGCAGCTTTTCTGAGTTTTTCTGCGCTTGTGTCTCCTGCAGGAGTGTGTTTGCCCATGCGTTAGGCCTGCAGGACCTTCCCCAGTCAGTAGCTTTCTTCAGTTCAGTAGACATTGACCAGTGTCTGAGGAAGGAGGTCACCATGGACTGTGTGACCCCCTCCAACCCCACAGGTCTGGAACGGAGATACAACCTACCACCCGGTGAGTCCTGCACACCACCATCAGCCTGGATTTGAGTAGTACTTATATTATCTTTTATTCTATTCTTTTTTTTAATGTGTGATTATAAGCAATGTGGATACAAAAGCAGGGTAAATTGAGTATCAAATACCTGCAGGTATCAAAGAAATGTGTACATTCATCATATTTTAATAATCTTTCATTTGAAGATAGCTTAAACATGAATGAATCAATTAAATCTGGCTAAAACAAGTTTATCCATGTGCCTCAGTCCAAAATCAAGATGCCGTTTTACATTTTCAATGACATTTCAGATTTCTTTGCACTGCATTACACACCCTTTGTGACCTTGCCAGAAAAGAGTAAAAAAACAAATTATGTACAATGTAGTTATTCATTTATAAGAATGAATTACAAATTAGAGCACATGAACATAAATATCACAATTACTGATACCTGCCAGCCTTGGTAAAATTCCATGCAAGATGCAATGAAAAGCAAAACACTGTAAATAAATAGAAGAAGAAAGAAAATATACATTTTAAAGCAAAACAGCACAAAGCTTGGCTGAAACTCTCAGGATGCATTTGTGTATTGGAAACCATAGAGCCACCCATTTCCTTTGTGTATCGTGTAACTGATAAAATAGGGCAATGTCAAGTATTACTATATGTAATTACAACTCTACCATCTTTAATGCGATTATTAAAAGTAGCCGCTCGAAATTGCTACAACTAAGATGTTTAGAAATGCATGCGTTACTAAATAAAGTGAACACGACCAGAGTGTTAAACAAACTTGTGCAAACTTTCCACAGGTGAGGCATTGGACATGTACCAAATCATTGAGGTCACTAAGGGCTCTCTGAACAAAGGAAGATAGCACTCAGAACAGCAGCTCAAACACCTAAACTGCCAGGAGGCTGTTTAGCAGCAGGTCAAGGTCCGGGAGGGAATCTGGAGATGTGTGATTCCAACAAAGTGAGTCTTGGCTCACTGTTTCCTCTTCTTCTGTTTGGGTTCGGGTGTCTCCCCTGCATCCTGCGACGCATTGGTCTGAAAGAAGAAACGGACTATAAGATCTCAGCCAGCTGAGAGTGTTCAAGGCCGAACAGATGCTTTCAAAACATCACACGTGGGAACAGTTGAACATTGTGCTGTAGTGACTAATGTGATCAAGTAAAAGAACATGAATGGAAAGACAGCGTGGCCCTTTAGCGCTGCTGGTTACAGTATGAGACTTACCCCCTGACTCTCATCCTGCTCTTGCAGGGCTGCGTCCAGAGTGTCAGCGATGATGCGGAAATCTCTGGAGGTGCTCAGCTTCATGTACTGCATCAGGTTTACCTGGACAGACAAACACACAGGCTTTGGTACACACTGTGTACGACACTGTGTCAACTACCTCGAGCAATCTAGTTCAAACATACCTTTGATTTCTTTGAGAGTGTGATGAGGTATTTTTCATACTGCTCAATACTGAAGATCACGTTGGGGATGGCTTTTGTCTCACGCAGAAGCTTTGCCTTCCAAAAGAAAGAAAATGTATTTGTTTTACAGTTTGTCTATACATGATTATTGATATGATATAGAAACAGAACGTGCAAGTCATTAATAACATAATTATAGGATGAAATTACTTACAGAGGGAGCCGTGTTAATGTCATTTCTTTTCTTTTTCTTCTTGTCATCTGCACCTCCACCACTTAATTCTCCATTCTAATAAAAAAAAAGTGAAGCTGAAGTTGCCGTAAACCATAACTGAAAAATACCGCAATCATAATGAGATTATCGTTTGTCTGAAAACCTGAAGCTCTGGCGACGACTGATCTACAATATTGCTGTACCTGTGCGTGTGTGAAGAAGGAGTAGCACTGTGGCGTTAGGTGGGAGCCCGACAGCTTGACCTGTACAGAAACAAACAAGACCTTGAGTCGCATGACATCAGAAGTATTGGAAGATTCAAACAAGAAAAAAATATACAAAACTCACCAGCTTCTCAAAGCGTGCTGGCAGTGCACCTTGCTGGCTGGCGCACACCTGGATGTACTAAAACACATGGAGAAAATAAATGAATGTCACACTGGAAAAACGTTACATTCAGTCAGAGATCACAGGGGGGGACACATGCGTACATATTTGACCAGCGTGGTGAGGATAGTGTACAGGCGACTCAGTTCTCTCAGCAGTGTGATGGTGCAGGTGCCGGGCAGCAGCGCTGTCTGGACCAGCTCATTTAAAGCCGTCAAAAGAGTCCCGAGCTGCAGCGTCACTGCTTTCTCTATTGGATCCTGTTGGCCTGCAGTCTGGGTGGCCTCGCCTACACGAATGCAACATCCCAGAAGTTTTATTACCATTCCCTGACAGATGCATCTCTTCCCTTGTCCCCTCTCAACTCCCACCATTTTCTCTGAGCATCAGTGTGAAAGGCTTCTTACCAGAACCCGATTTGTCGGACGATGTCTGGCTTTTCTTTCTGGCAATCAGCCAGTCCACTTCATCAAGCACTCTGTCCACCTGAGACAGGACCAGCAGCTGGGGCGAGAGATTGAAATGATGATGATGATGGCGAGCACACTGCGCAAAAGGATTCTGAGCTATTGATGTCACAGCAAATCAGAAGCTTTCGCTTATAAGAGCCAACACTCACCGCTCCTGTGGTTGCAGTCTTCATGTTAACAATGGCGAAGTGAGACTGCTTTTCCACCTCCACATTCTGACATACAGAAAGAAAAGAATAAAGACTGACATGTTCATTTTGACCCCAGTGCCAGGAGGGACGTGCAACATTATTGTAGAATGTAAAAATGTATGTACAATAGTAACATCATGATTAGATATGTTGCCAAAATGAAATGGTTGTAAAGTTGTAATGCCAAATTGCTTGTGTTCTGTAATTGTGTGTACCTGATCGATATCTCCCAGTTGGCTGTGGATGTCTTGGCACAGTTCCAGCAACAGGCTTACAGGACTCTTATAGAGGACGTGCAGGTTGAAGAGAAGAGAGAGCAGGCCCTTGGAGAAAGCAGCATCCTCTAAACAAAACGAGAGAAACAAAGCGCTCTCAGAACACACCGTACTGTACATGGACGCAAAGATGCGTCAACGGTCACTCACCAAAACTGGTCTCCTTGCAGATTTTCACAGTCCAGGTGATCATCTGTACGAACTGTAGATGAAGACACACATTAGTGAAAAAGGTGCTACGGAGTTGTGTGAAGTGCACTGAAGAGTACAGCTACCTGCTGGGAGGAGGGCGTTAGCTGGCGTGAAAGCACGCTCAAGATGCTGACCAACAGCTGAGCCTCTTTGCTGTTAAATTCTTCCTCACCTCCACTTAGCTGTGTGAACAGAGCCCTCTGTTGACAGGCAAAGAAAAAGAAGTGTTCATAGCATTTCAAGCATTGCTGCCTGGAAGAAAAATAGCATTCTGTGAAATATTGTTAAAAGCCAGGCTTCTGAAACAGAAACGATAGATAGGAGGGGCTCACACTTTTCCACCAGAAATGTTTGGAGGTAATCTTTAACATAAGTAGAGAATAAGCAAATGCGTTCTGTATCAGTGCACCTGAAACTGTCTGATGTAAAAGAAGTTCATCTCTGTAACGTTGCCGTCGTCTGGCTCAGCATTGTCCTCCGAGATGTCTGCAAGAAACACAAACTGTGATGACTTCCTGCGTGCTGTTCAGACTGCTTTTACTGTTTGAAAACGGCGTGTCTAACCCATGGTGGAGAGGAGCTGGGCCATCCTGTCTGGATAGCGCTGCTGACAAGTTGTGAAGATCCTGAGCAGACCTTCCAGACACAGCAGGGACAAGCTGGAGCGCTTCTCCTTCTTCCCCCCGTCCTCCACGACGCTGGGGATGTTGGTGTAACGCCACATCAGCACACTGGATTATGCCAGGACAGATCTCTCGTTGGTCAAACAATGTCACAGACAACAAAACCAGAAACACGGCCGAGCTAGATGCTGTTATATAGGCTGAGGGGTTTCGACCTTGTCATGTCACAGAGGAAGCGGAAAGTTCTGTCTGTGTTCTGTCCATCGGGTCCATCCGTGTGTCCGGTTTCCTCCAGCTGTTGGATCTTCTGTACAGCCACATTTACTGCGTAACGCACAAACTCTCCACTGGAGCGAAGCACCGAGAGAGCCTCCTCTCTGCTCTGACTGCTGTCCCTGAACAAGACAACAAAAGAAATGAAATATTTTCAGCAAACAATCCCGTCGTGTTTTAATCTAGTATTCTTTTTAATGTTTTGGTGTTGCCAATACTACCCATGATTCAGTTAAAGTATTTCTAATGTTTAGCTCTTCAAGTTTATTTACGATTGTCATTTTGATAAATGTGATGGAAAAAACTAAAACAAGTGCTTTCCCTGATCAATACAGTCTTTATAAAAGCTGTTTCATATTGTGATTCAATTTCATAAAATGTGACCTTTATATTTAGACGGAGCCAGTAGGTGTCACTGTAACCCATGTAAACGCAGCCACTAAAAGCATTTACCTGAAGAGCACAGTGAGGAGGGTTGATATGAAGCCCAAAGAGAGTAAACTGCGAGGAGTCTTGTTGGAAGGCACTCGACCCTTTCCAGATTTCTCCTTCAGGATCTCAGCTAGTTTGTGGTAGCGGTTAAACTGCTCCATGAGCTCCTCAAAGCGGCTTTTACTGCAACACACAGAGGCAAGCACACAAATCATCACTTTAACAAATAAGCTACACAAGGTCTTGACTATACAAAGAGAGGGGTTGTTACCTGTAGTTGGCTTTGATGAAGGAGTACTCCATAAGGATCTCATACACTCCCATCACCAGCGCAGCATAGATATTATTCTTAATCCCAACATTGGAACCTGTGGTGAACTCAGCTGACTTGTCCTGAAAACGCATGCACACACACACGCTTATGACAAGGCTTTCAGTGGCACAACATTATCTGGCAAGGGTCCAGGGACAAGCATGGAAGTTGGAACACTGGCAGAATAATTCAACTGATTATTTCTTAAGAAGTGCTTATTTGCTTCCGGCTTGTAAATCTAATTCGGATTCCCATATTTTCTTCAACCAGACCACCGGTTTTTATTTGAATTACAAACTTAAAGTCTTGACACATAGAACCAAACCCATAAAGTGTCTGGGAAAGTTACTCCGGCTGTTAACCAAAAAGTGTGAGACTTAAAGAAAGCCGAACCTTTGAACCCCATGCGATCAAGTTCAATGTATGCTGTATACTTGTCTTTAATGCATACCAGCTCAAAGTCCTCCAGTTCACTCTTGATCATGCGTCTTGTCATGCTCTCTAGGATTATCTGTAGTTCAGACTGGTATCCTTCCCCTTCCTCCTCCTCTTCCTCCCCTCCGTCATCGCTGTCGTCAGCGTTGGGGTTGGCCGATCGCCGCATGTTCTGCAGCCACAGCAGGCAATGTACAGTACAGCTCAGCAGATGGGCCTGAAATGGAACAAACGCTATTTAAAGTAAGACATTAACGCAGCAAAAACAATCACTAAAGTGCTACAAAGCAGACAGAGTACCAGAGGCTCCTGGAGGTAGACTTGGCCCCCGAGCGCTGTGATGCACGGTTCCAGTTTCACCGGAGGCAGGAGGTCTTGTTCGGGCTCGTAGTATCGCCTCAGCTAAGGATACAAAGACATGACATACAGCTCTCCATCTCATAGATAACATGACAAACAGGCTGTTATACTTAACCTAATATACACACACATACCTGAGACAAAAGGGTCTGCATGATGGAGCTTGCAAGTTGAGAGTTTCGACGAAGGACATCATAGAAACCCTGAAATAGTTTAGAATTTGCCTTCTCAGTATAAAACATCTTTCCACACAATACATGGTTCTCTGCTGCACTGATGAATCACACAGGAATCATACTTCAAAAGTTGAAAGTTTAAATGAATGTATGATGTTAACGGTGGAGTAAAACAAGTCAATGCTATGAGACATGTTTACTAATTGTTGCAGCATGTAGCAAAGTTAAACACAACTAATAAAGCTCTAACCTCATAGAGCATGAGGCGCACGTCAGCCTGCTGGCCGAGGCAGCGCCGCAGGCTGCTGAGGATCTCCAGACAGAACGCTTCATTGGCAGCTGAGTTGTAGCGAGCGTGAACGTCCACTTGGATCTGTTCAGGGGTTCAGGCAGACAGTTAATATACAACAGACCATGTTTATATTTGCACGTATTGTCTCAGCTGCACCCGCTCAGGACAGTCTAACTGGAACTGTACCTGGCTAGAGGAGATGGCCTGGCTGCACTGGCTTGAGGCCAAGCTGCCCAACACTTTGAAGTTCTTCAGCAGCAACAAGAAGCCGGTCACTGCAGACTTCCTACCGTCCAGTTGGCTTGTAGAGAAACATGCGGAGGGATTTGTGTGTTACACTGCCTTTTAATTACAGTCGATGTATCAAATGTGTTGAACAAAGCATGATTAATTAAATTGTACTGATAAACATCATCTCATCTGATTAAAAGCAAAGCAGTACCCACCTGGAAAACATGGCTTTGCGGAGAACTAGAATCAAAGCATCTTTCAAGGACATACTGACTTTGAGCAAAGGCTGAAGATTAAACAGAGAATAATTAAACAAGATCAATCTCTAAAATATTCACAGTATGTATTCGTGTGTGTGTCAGTTTAGGTACCTGGATAGCTTTTAGTAGACCCTGAACAGTGGTCAAAGGCAGGTATGACAGGTGGTCAAATGTCTCTGTCACCTTGGAAGATGACTCCAAGAGGATCATGGGAGCAGAAACCACAATGTCAGAGAAAAGATCTGATGATACAGAAGCAAAGAAAAAAGAAAAAAAGTCAGAATCTAGGTTTATAACTAGGCTGATAAGACACTGTTACACCCCAGAAAGCTCAGACTAATATCTAAAGGTTGTTTTACCTAAGTAATGACTGACAGGTGAGGCTGTCTTAGTGACCAATCGATTCAAGACCTGGTCCAGTATCTCGCCTCTGATAGGCTCATGCATCTGTTGTAGAAGAAACACACTTCCTTCAGTGAGAAAACAATAAATGTTTGCAGTCAATTATCAGTTATTTACATTGTGGATTTTATAAAATAAAATACCTTAAAGCCCTGCAGAAGCACCTGTCCCCCCAGCTTGCATGCCTGCTGATTGGGGGTCCGGGCTATGGTGGAAGACCCTTCTGTGGTCTTGCCAAATGGTCCAGGTTTGGGTCCGAATGCATCCATAAGAAAGAAGCCAAGCTGCACAAGCCCCTGGGTCACATGATCCCAGCCAAACACACTGCACAGGCGGAGGTGTAGAATATATGTGTAGATGATCAACTACAAATATTGTGTTCATGATGGATGTGAGATGATACAATGGTGAATCTAATATCACATAATTCAGGCCAAGAAAGTCATATCAAGAGATGCAAAGTTCTTCTGTTAAAGGGTTAATTGTTTTGATGCTCTGACCTGTTCTTGACCGTGTCCAGTATCATCTGAGCCACACTGCAGTGCCCAGACAGGAGGTCCTGCAGGAACTTTGACCCTTGCTGCAGCTGCTCATCCTTGAAGCTCTTGATGATTGCCCCCTTCAAAAGGTCAAACACCTAACAAAACCAGAGAGAGGATAAATGTACAGAAAAGATCAAATCAGGAAGACTCCAGTGAGTATCAGGAAAAATGTATAGTTTTCTCACCTGCTCTTCATAACGCTGGATGCGTGCCACTGAGAGTAACAGGGCAACGCTGAAAGGGCATAGATCCCCATAAGACGTCTGCAGAAATGTAATTCAAGATTTATGGCTTACTCTGCATTGAAAAAAGTAAAAAAAAAATCTAAAATAACCAACAGATGAGTTTTACATAACCTTAAAGCTTTTAAGGAATTCTCTCCCGAGTTCGTGGTCGAGTCGTATAGCAAAGACTATGTGGAGGATAGCGGTGCCCTCCACATGCCTCAGCTGGTCCTGTGGAATGGACTGAACCTCTAGATCCAGGCTCCTGAGCAAGGAACCGTGAAGAACCATAATCAGTAATGTTAAGTAGGCAGTACGATACAGAGTGAACACAGTATGTTCCACTTGCAGTCTATGAGCCACTCACTCTCCATGTTTCTGCTCCTCTTCTTGGCAAACATCTTGTTCCTTAAAATAACATATGATTCCATCCAGGACCTGTTTCTTACAACCCTAGCAGACGGAGTGCAGGGCATTTAGATACTTAAAAGAAGGAGGAAAGATGATTACCAGTTCTCACACACACACACACACACACACACACACACACACACACACACACACACACACACACACACACACACACACACACACACACACACACACACACACACACACACACACACACACACACACACACACACACACACACACACACACACACACACACACACACACACACACACACACACACACACACACACACACACACACACACACACACACACACACACACACACACACACACACACACACACACACACACACACACACACACACACACACACACACACACACACACACACACACACACACACACACACACACCTTTGCAGATAAAAGTAGCAGTTGATACACCAGAGGTGGGATCTCCTGCAGATCCAGCTTGGGGAACATCCTCACTACTTTCTCCACCACAAATTGCAGCTCCTCTGACGACAAGGGAACATCCCTAAAATGAGGCCGACAAACTAGTATTAGCAGATAAAAACATTGCTATACACTGTAAAATGTTATGACAGAAAACAAAGTTGTATTCTTCTGTGGGAGACGGAATAGTCTCTGAGAATGTCTGATAGTCAAAGGTGTTACCTGAACATGGTTGTCAGGTGGATGACACATTGTGGGTCCCATCTGCATGTAAATAAAAACAAAACTCCTATGACTACTATTCATTAAAGATCCATAGGAAATGCTTTGGACTCATACATGTTCTCTCAGTGAGGGGTTTGGGTGTCATATATGCTCAAGAATTCCTTAAATAAATATATGTAAAATGTAAAATGTAGTTTGAAATATGAGATGTCCTCACCTGCTGGCGCAGAGGCTGTTGATCAGCTGTTTCTTGTATTCTTCACCACTGAGTTCACCTAACGTTATGATAAATTAACAAGCAACCACCAGAAACAGAAAACCATCACATTCTAATTTGCACCTCGGAGTTTACAGCACCAAGTAAGATGATGATGTTTTTGATAATACGTTAAATGATAAAGTTACCAGCACTAGTAAGTTGCACTCACCTTCGCCATAAGACAAGGTTTCACATGCTGAAAGGGCAGTAAGCACAGTAGGAAACAGCTCCAGGGATTTCCCACTGCCCATTTTTCCCACCTTAATGGCTTCAACAAAAAGAGACGCCAGTTTTGCAAGTGAGGGTCCGGGCAGTGTATGAGTCTGTGTGTAACAATTGAGAGGCAAAATGGTAATTTTACAGAGGCCATACTGCACACATGAACAAAAATATCTGTAAAGACATGTTTGCAATCCCAAATTTGCTAAAACCGATAGGACAGCAACTCAATGCAGGATGCTGTAAAATAAAAAACGTGTTTGGATTAAAAAGGAAAAGATGAGAAATTTAGTTGTTTGGAGGAATTTGTGTATTTTGCAAAACATGTTATGAATCAGTAGGTTTGTCATAATTTCTACAATTTAAGATATTTTTTATTGAGGTGTTATGTTGAGGTGATGTTGATCCACCCATGTCTCATATAAAAATATTCATAGTATTGAGCAGATATCTGTGACAAAGACGCACTTTAGGAGCCCAGTACAACCAAAATCCTGCCAGTTACAAGGGATATTTTACTTTATATGTCATTACTTGTGACTTTGCTTTGACAAAAGAGACATTATTATTATTATTATTATTATTATTATCATCAATAGATTATACCTCCAGCATCAGCAGACCAATGATATCTGCTGCCACCTCAGTCTGAAGATCCCCAGACTCACACAGAGGGATGCAGTGTTGATAAACCAGAAGTCTGCGGCTTGACCCTCGAGTGGAATCGGGTGGGGAGCCTAAAAAAAGAGCAGACAAAGCAGATCATTTACCCGTTTAAATCACTCTAAGATATGATAGTGTAAGTCATACACTGTGTTGTGATCTGTAATACCACTTACAGCAGTTGACACAGTGTGCTTACCTTTAAATATGCCTTTAATCATGGCACCGACATTCTTGCCCTTCAGTGAGCCATTGTTAATCACAGTGGTAAGCTAGAAATCAGGTATTAGAGAGGGACAGTGTCAACGTTTTATTTGTTTTGTATTTTTAGCAATGAAATTATAACATGTGATGGGCCAAGTTGACACAATAATTTAACGTTACCTGTTCATTTGTAAGAGAGGACAGGTACTTCTGAAGTTCGGCGGTACTGTCCCCATCAGACATCATGACGATTTTGTCCATTGCAGCCCTCATGATTTCCAGGTAAACAGACCCAAGCGGCTGGTAAATGTACCGTTAGACACGGGATGAAATCCTCGAATAGCTCGTTGTTACTGCAGCCAACGTGAAACGTGAACCAAATGTGTTAAATAAAACTTGATTCACTTTTGCCGTCCTCGAAGATCGTTTGGCTAATTTGACAAAGACGCTAATATATTGCGAATCTCCCGCCAGCTCACACTTCCTGTTTTGCTTTAGGGTTGCCACATTCAGCACAAGTATCCCGCAAAGCTGTCAGCATAATATTACATTATACCGTAAAATACAAATCAGGAACACAACAACTGTATTATTAGAACATGCCATGATTTAGAAACAGAATTATGGATCCACAAACGTATGTTAAATCTGTATTGTAAAAGCTTTATTTATATACACCTGGCAACCCCGTTTACAAGGCACGCCTACGAGCGAAATTAGAGTTGACGCTCTTGAAAAACCGTAATTCGGGTTTTTGTATTTAACTTTTTGCCTTGGCTGTGTTTGACTGTATAACGGACTGGTAAGATATATAGTTAATGACGTATTGTTTAATACCTTGATGGTTCATCATACATTCATTCTGTGTGGTTCGCAAACTAGCTTACACATGTCATGTTCTTACTTTGAAATTGGACTACAACTGCATTTGGTTGTGCCTCCTTGTATTGCATCATGGCAATCAATTATCCTTGAACCTTGAATAACACTAGCTTACTAGTTTTTATAAGATACATTTTGCTATTTCTTTGCCAAATGTTGATGCTGTCAAATGATGATGGACATGTATCTCTTTTTTATTTCCAGATATTGTGCCTGCTCGAGACCTTTTCCCCACGGGAGATTCGAGCGGAGGAGACAAGGGAGAGGAGAGAGGAGTCGACACAACAGGCATTTCCAACAACCTCCATTTTAAAGCGACGTTACTTAAATATGACTTATGACACAGCTGCATTAGCTATTCATTATTTAGTTGTACCTTTGTCTTTGGTTATAGTTCTGTGTTGTATGACCTCTGACAGATAAGCAGAACGGTGTTCATGACAACTTAAATATTAATTAACAATATGTCACAATGTGGCATAATGTGACATGTATTCGTATTTTTATTTATTATATTTTGAATATAATAAGTAATAGAAAAATATATATAATTATTATATAATTATAATTATTTATATTTTTCTATTTTGGTATTATTAATATATTAATATGTTTTATATTAAATAAATATATAGTTATGTTATACATGACAAAACACAATCCAGCAAATTAGTGGTAAATGCAAAATAATTGTCTTATTGATAGAATAATTTGACGACAGCATCTGATTGCACTTGTACACATCATGTCAGTATTACAGCGGTTGAATGTATAAGTTGTGAAAACAAAAGAAACTGTGCCGCTATGGCTTGAGGTTATTCCAGTGTCAGGTGTCTTTTACACCGGTGTATCCCCACTCATAGCTCCCCGGCAATTGATTCTCGCTCCATGAGAGGCATCATTTGAATCGTGATGTCCTTAAATACAGAGCAATGTTATTGATTTCCGGGTCAGAAGTCCGCTAGGATCAGGGTTGGGACAATTAAAAAGTTCCGGGTCAATGCGATTGAACAGCGGGCCAGTGGCGCAATGGATAACGCGTCTGACTACGGATCAGAAGATTCTAGGTTCGACTCCTGGCTGGCTCGTTACTTTTCTTCTTTTTCATTGTTTTCTTTTTCAGTCAAGAAAAATATCATGTGTTGAGAACTATACATTCTATTAACGTGTTATAGTTAGATGGTCAGGGGCCGTGAGATGACCACTCCCCACCCATAGGTGGCGCTATATTGCCTCCCTGCTGAGTCGAGTTAATTATTGGTTGTGACAGCCAATCACCTGTCGGTCTGCATCCAAGAATCAACCTGTCGGCTGTGGTCAATCACCGCTCGTATCGCAACGAAGTTCTCTCTGTACTGCATGATTAACGGTGACGACCGACTTTGATTGACTTGTACTTACCAACCTTACCACCATTTCGAAAGTAAGTCTATTATTTATAGATATGGTCAAATACATTGCAGGTGTAGACTCTACACCTGCACTAGGTGTAGACTCTACACCTGCACTCAAACACTTTTGAACTGTCTGCACTAAAAACTGAGCATTGCACTAACGTTAGGCAGCTACTGTTTATTATTATTATGCACTATTTAACGTTCACTCAATCTGTATTACTTAACTTATCAAATGCCCATTTGCCTTTTGTAAATTATGTTTATAGTTCCTGTTTATAGTCTACCTACATTTAATGCACAAATCAACCTGTATAACATGTACATATTACCGCAATCAATCAATCTGTATATCCCGTACCTATATCACTAACTTATTATCTGTAAAATACTTATTATTATCTGTATATTGGTATTTACTGCTATTGCACTTCTGGTTGGATGCTAAACTGCATTTCGTTGCTCTGTACTTGTACATGTGTAATGACAATAAAGTTGAATCTAATTTAATCTAATCTAACATTGAGGTAGATTGAATGAATGACCTGTCACTCTGTAACTTGTTACTAATGACTAACTTTAGCTAACCTAGCTACTGTTAGCTGCCCCATCCCAGTCAGTGATTTAAAACTAGACCTAGCGGTGCTAATATTATGTCAATGTAACTGTAAACTAGCCTTATCTGACAAATTAAATTGCCCTATTAGCCTCGTAATTTTAACAAGGCTAAGGGGATCCTGAACTGGAGCTGTCAGTATTATTATTTTAACAAAGTTATTATATTTTTCCTTTGATTTATTACTTAATTTACAACTAAGTTATGTAACAACATAAATATAGTCACAATGAAGTAATACGACTTGGTCGTAACGGTTACTGTACTGTAAATTATTTGACACCTGTGTTTAAGTTAACTTCATTCAATTCACTTCATGTTACGTTCGTTGCTTTAAAAATCATCTTTGTGCCAGTCTGTAACTGAGGAACTGACAAGTACTCAAGCACTGTGTATCATTTAGAGAGGTGCTTCCGTTTTATTCTACTTTATACTTCTACTCCACTACAATTACTAAGGAAATGTACCTTTTACTACATTACATTGGTTGTATATCTTCAGTTATAACTTTGTAATTATGTGTCTTACATACACAAATTGTATATGCTCAGTAATTAATTGTTATAGATTAAACCTATAGATACCTTGATTGAATGAATGCTCACCTGCATTCTATCATTAGGCTGCTGGATTGTCAGTCTGTTACTGGCTAAATTAGCTTTTGCACAATCTGTATATATATATATATATTCCTTTGTGTTTTTTCTTTTTTCCCTCAGTAATCAGTTGTTTTACCTTTTAAACACCTTTTACTGGACTCTAAGTTACTGACAGTCAGCCTTATGCAGAATCTGCATCTGTATTTGTTTATATCATCTTCAATTTATATTTTCACTGTATATGATTATATACTTGCAGTGGAGTAAATTTGATAGTGTGTAATTGTTATTTTTACTACAATAAAAGATACCACCACTGGTCCCAGCTGTGACATAACCTGTTTTATAATACTTGTAATATATTTGTCATAGCACATTTAACTTCTTTATAATGCCTTATTCTGAATATAATGATTCTGGCATGTTATCCAACATTTTGAGCCTGTTGGAAAAGGAGATTGTGACTGAATATAACTGATATAATATCATGTAATATAATGTGTACCGCTGCCTTAGGTAATGTTTTACCAAATGTTTTGTCCATTCCATCTCTCACCGCTGTTTTATTACTCTGTTTTCTTGATATTTTTTTTTTTTTTAACCTATGGAGCATGGCAGTCCGAACCTTGCAGACACAATTGATGCAGATCCTCATGTGTTTGTTCTGCCCCGGAACACTGCAGGTACGGTTCAGCTGAAACAGAGACTGAACCTGCCAGTGACTCCATCTGTTTGTCAGGACAGGCAACCAAACCTGCCTCTCTGGTTCCTGTGGTTCTTGACCTGCAGGAGCCTCCATGACAGATGTGCCTTGCACCAGCAAGCACTCCCACAAGAAAACAAGACAGGAGGAGGAGCAGAGCTAAACAAGGAAGTGTGAAAGCAGGTGATCAAGGTTTATGCCACTTTCGCCAAGTGCTTGCTCAAGGTGGGAATTGCTCGGTCTTTGTTTACAATTTTGTCTAATCTAATCTAAATAAATTGAATTTAAGGGAAGAAAATTGCTTAATCCTTAATCCCTGACCCTTTAAAGAGACACTTATTGAGCTCATTAATGGAGTAGCCTGGTGATGGAAGCTGCTAACTCATTTTGATGCTGGATGTCAAGCCGTGAATATTATTCATACAGCTATAAGTAATAACAACAACACCCTGTTAGCGGAGACACTTCTCGTCTAGGAGAGACGCCACGCTCTCTACGTGCGCTGATGTGACGTCAACAGAGATGCTTCTGCCCATGCTCACAAAGATCAGCCAGACTGCAGCTGATAGATGTGTTGTAGGGATGTAATGTTGCCTGTTTGGTGAATACGGATGGCTGTCTGTGCCAGGCTCTGCGGAGTGGGTCAGTCGCGGAGGTGCCGGAGGCGACAGCGGCACAACCAGCAGGGTCAGGAGAGCGATTCCGACATGGACGAGGAGGAAGAGGAGCAGATCGTGGGTGAGAAGCGAGGCGACGGAGGCGGAGGCCCGGACGGCGGCGACGGCGCCACTGCAGGGCCGAGTATCGCTGGTGAATATGGCAGCTGTCATGTCCCGAGAGGAGGCTCTCTGGATCGCGCCATAACAGGACCTCCGCACCCGCAATCGTTGGCGGAATTACCGCCGGAGCTTTTAGTGGAAATATTCTCCTTGCTGCCCGGAACAGCTCTACCAAACGTCGCCCTCGTAGGCAAGAAATTCAGACAAATCCTCAACACTGAAACCATCTGGAGAAGGCGGTGCATGGAAGGTAAATATATAGTGATCGCTGCACATAAAGATGATTCACACGCTAACGTGTGACGTGAAACTGCCGAATACAGCGCGGAGGCGTATTTATATGCGGCTGCACATGTGGAGAGCAGGCGATGGGACTCCTTTCCGTCGACAGCCTATTTGTGTCGGGCTCGGTGCCCAGCTCTGGTTCCTCGGAAATGTGGTCCCCTAAAAGCATTTCTATTGATCGGGACGTGAACCATGGAGTACATTAACGTTAACCCAGTCCCTGCTGTAAAACACAAGGCCTCTTACTGTCATTAGGCCTGCCAGCCATTCTGTGGAGCAGATAAGACTGTATAGGACCTAACCTTGTGGGGGCCTGGAGCATTACCCCGTCACCCCTATCTGTTTCAGGGGACTGCAGGATTGCAAATATGTCTTATTACCTGTAACCGACACAAATACTATAGAACAATATATACTGCTGATTTGTATCAATCAATTCATTTTGAATCTCTAATATGACATATGGCATTTTACATAATTATATACACTGTAATGTAATTGCATTTTGGGCCAATCAAATGAGAAGTTGTTAATAGTTTAAAAAAAAAAAGATACAATATTTCCACAAAGCAGTTCTACTCAGTGATTGGCAACATTGTCCACGATGGCTAACTACAACCAGAGATGTTAATCATGTATCCAAGAAAATACTAAATATTTGCTCACTCCAGCTTCTCCAGTATGAGCATCCACTGCATCAGTTTCATAACATTAATTGCATTTTTAATTGCTTTTTGCCAAACAAAACCAGGCAACTTAAAAATTCGATTTGAGGCTTTTGTAATGGGAATTGTTAATTTTACGGATTAATCTCTTAATTGAAAGAGTACTTGCACGAAGGGATACATTGATGATACAAAATAAATAGTTGCAACACAAGTTTTTTAGTTTCAGAACATTGTGGGGCCAGTATTTTGTTCTGTAACAGAATCAGGGAGTGAGGGGACTGTAGTACGTGAGATAATCGTAGTGGCCATAGGAACGAGGCTTTCATAGTGAGCGAAGAAGACACGTTTATGTGTGGTGCAGAACAACAGTCAAGGTTTAAAATGAAATAAAATAAAGAAAACAGTTACACTGAAGACAGCAAGCAGGGGAAAAGAACTGGTAGCGTAGTCCGAGTTGTTACAAGTAATAGATCAAATAGATCCTACTATGACTGCACAAACCGTTGTAGCCAAAAACAGTAAGATGATTAAAAGCTAGAATATTGCCCCCAGTGAAAATATCTCTTTAGTGCACTTTTCTAATGATGAAAAGCAACAAAAACAAACAATGAGCTCTCCAAGAGACTTAACATTCAAAATCTCTTCGTTTGGGTTCCTGTGGTGGCTTCTTAGTCCACTTATTTCACAGGCCAGCTGCGTGCTGAAGTCTGAAGTGATCAGGTCACGTCTGTATTACGAGCTTGGAACTGTCCATCTCGCGGGCTGCTGTGCACATTTTCTGTTCCACTGCTCTCGGCTTGTTGATCTGACTTTTGCCACTGTTCAGTTGACGTTTCAGTGTCGATCAGCCATAATGTGTAAACACCCCGATTAACATCATGTAATATTTTGTATGAATAGCCTTAAAGTAAATGCAATGTTGAAATTATGTATGTGTTTTCTCTCTACAGAGTTTGGTATGAAGGAGGATCTGAGGAAGATGGAAGTGGGAGGAGTATCTAGCCGGGACCTCTATGTTAAATGTGAGTTAGACTGCTGATTGATCAGCTCTCATGTCACCCATGAATTGATCCAATGAAGTATTTGGTCCATTCCTACTCGATTGGGTCATTTGGCATTTGCACCATTATATTGCCTAAAGTTGTGTAAATAGATCACCCTAATGACTGTGATCCTCAGAGAAAGGAAACAGTCACAGGAACTGCTTTTCTGATATGAATGAATGTGGTCTCTCTGTTCCACTTGAAATGTTGTCCCTCCCATCTGTTCCTCAGTTGTTTATCAGCAGAGACATAGAATTTATTTTGAAATGCCAGTTGCCACTAGGCGTGCCAGGCAAAGTGGGGGCACGTGTTGGCTGTTATGAGTAGATTATTTGAGACATTACTGCATTCACTGGAGGGCTGCGTTGGGCTGAGCCTGCCTTAGTCTTTGGCTGCTCTACACATGCCTGTGTTGTGCCTGTCCAGGTGTCAACCCACGGGTGAAGTCTGGGCGCTTTATGAAGCTCCTCCCGGACTACGAGCACATGGACTATAGAGACGTGTACACCCGCTGTATGTACATGGGCCTCAACGTGGATGGCTGCTGCATGAGGGGTTGTGTGAGTGGGACTCTTATTGATTTAATTTGTAAGCAAACAGCTGCAGCATTGTTACGCATCCCTTTTGAACGGTAAACATGTTCACAATTCTCCTCAGCGCTGTTTGCTTTCATATTAAGTGGGAAATGGGAAGCCAGATGATTTGGTGTGCTGTGCATTTTGTTTGGACTGGTGGACCGGAGCGGGTCGGTTCATACTTTCTTCCCTTTGGGTTAACATCTCATAGACTCCATCCTGACAGAATTGAAACAGAAAGTTGTGTCTGTGGGCTTTAACATCTCCTCTTGTGTTCGTAACCATGAACAATGTAGCTCGTAGTAAAGCATGATTGTTGCATTACACAAACTGATAAGTATGGTGTGATATTGTGCTCTTGTTGCAGTGCTTCATCCGTACAGACATATCTTGGGCTTATGGCAGCCTGACATAGGGCCTTATGGGGGATTGCTCAACGTTGTGGTAAGAAGTGTTTCTCAATCAAGACATTTGCATTAACTCCGATAAGAAACAATGACTACAGTGTAAAGTTTGTTGACCATCTTCTGCATGTCATTTATGATGCGGCAATACTCAGCCGATAATAAGTAATATAATTTTAGGATAATTTTAATGGCTTATGAATTATTAAAGTATTTTCCATTCAGGTGGACGGGCTGTTCATCATCGGCTGGATGTATCTGCCGCCTCATGACCCCCGTGTGGAGGATCCCATGAGAAGACGGCCGCTCTTCCGTATCCACATGTGGGAGAATAAAAAGGCCACTGTGGAGTGTATGTACGGACACAAGGGTCCACACAAAGGTGACATACAGGTGAGTGCTCGCACAGCACTAGAGATTCTCTGTGTACCAAAAAAGTGAACTGCTCTACATCATTTGGAATACTTGTTGACACCGTTTAGGAGAATAAACGTATGTTATCCTTTTAATATGTGTGATTATTCCGTTATTTTTAAGACTGGGAAGAAGGATGAATTCTCCACAAAGTGTAACCAGACCGATCACCACCGCATGCCAGGGGGAAGACAGGAGGTGAGACAACTGTTACTACCTGAAACCCACTCGAACTATTCACTTATCTTGCTTATGTTTTAAAAGCCCATGTACTTTGATCATCTCAAAAGTCAAAGACTGTTCACAGCATTCTTCTGATGTCTATCATTTGTTTGTAGGAGTTCAGGACGTGGTTGGAGGAAGAATGGGGCCGAACACTTGAAGAAATATTTCATGAACACATGCAGGAGCTCATCCTGATGAAGTTCATTTATACTAGTCAATATGAGTATGAGTCTCTTCCTTACATCACACTTTCTCTAAAGCTGACATCGACAGTATCACATTGTTTCAACACTTATTGGCAGAATGGCTTGTTATCTAGAGAGATAGTTCTGATTTTCACTTGTTGGTGAATGTATAACTTGTCCATGTAGTTCAGATGGCCTTGGCTCATGTCAAGCTGTGGCTTGACATTTTAATCCATTCTTATTGTTGTTGGCCTACTTTTGACAGTAACTGCTTGACATACCGGAGGATCTACCTGCCGCCTGTGATGCCTTCTGATCTTCTGCACCCGGGCCTCTTCAAAGGCACCTACGGCAGTCATGGCTTGGAGATCGTCATGCTCAGTTTCCACGGGACCTTTGCGAGAGCCACAAAGCTCACTGTAAGTTAATGGATAATCATTATCAGAGGCTGTGGTTGTCTTAAAAATAAGCTCTCCTTGTTGCAAAGTTTTCTAAACAAAAAAATAGTTATGGTTTTATACGGAAAGACTGTAATTTTGCTCCTTCTTGCAGGGAGACCCCAATGTCCCTGCAGGGCAACTCACTTTGGATGTCGACCTGAGCCGACCTGTAGTCCTCCCAGACCTGGAGCACCAGCGCAACATAGAGGAGCTGTCCCGGCTGGTACTGGGGATACACGCGGAAGTCCAGAGAGAAGAACAGCAACAGGCCAAGGACACTTCTGCCACAGCCAGAGGTGCAGCAGAGGGGGGCTGTGGGGAGGCCAGTGCAGCAGAAGGGCTGGAGGAGGACCGGGTTACCTGTTCAGACCGCTGCCAGCCTGGCCCCAGCAGCAGCACCAGTCCTCCTGAAACCCAGCCCTTTGTCCTGCCCCTGGGAGTTATGGCTCGCAATGAAGTCTACCCTCGCACCTGTAGGAAATGGTAAGAACTCAGCTAATCGAAAGTGCGTATCATATTTTTGTGGATTGGTTGCCATGAACAACACTTATAACACAAGCTTATAACAATAAGCTTATGTTGTTGAAAGTTCATGGCCAACAGGCAGAAATCCGATCGGCCTCTAATCAATGCTTGTCAGTATTTGTGTTTCCGTTTTATAGATAAGGATATTTAATTAACAATATAAAAAAATATTATGGTGGACTGGATGAATAATTGGCTTGTTAACTTGCACCTTTTGTATAAGAGCCTACTAAAAAGCTTTATGGAAAATATTATTCAGTAATTAAAATCAGTCATTAATTGTCTACAACCTAGTGAAACTAATATCCATCAAAGTTGATTGATTGACTGATTGATTGATTTATGAATTGATGTGCCTCCATTTCAGCTTCTACGGTACAGGCCTGATCGCTGGACACGGCTTCACAAGTCCAGAGCGCACCCCGGGGCTCTTTGTGCTGTTTGATGAGGACCGGTTTGGCTTCATCTGGCTGGAGTTGAAGTCTTTCAGTTTGTACAGTCGGCTGACGGACCCCCTAGCTCACGCGTATGCCCCAAATATGGAGCGATTTGAGGCCATGCTGTGCAACATGCAGTCCTGGACATCTTGATGCACCACATTTTAAGTGTGTGTGTCCCCCGTCCCCCCGTCCCCCCCCACAATACAATGCATACAAACCAACCATTTTACACAAATCACCTCCTGCTGTCCTTTGAGTCATGAGCTATGACATACCACGAGAGCTCATGACCGCTTGTCCACGTTGTATCGGTACACTTCACAAACATTGGGTTTAACTGTCTAATTAAATGAGTTCTGTCCTGATCTAGCGCTCTTAAACTCCTGTTCTCATGCAAGCACTTTAAAAGGCCTCCCAAGTCACCGTTTATCACCTCACCTCAGTATGACCTTCATCCTCTAGTGCAGCATGAAAACAGCTCACATTAACTTTTTTTTAATTTATTTATTTATTCCCTGCAGGAGAAAAGGAATGATATTTCATATTGCATATTATGGATCAAACTGTATGTGCCTGATTCTAAAACCATGTATGTACTTGATAGTGCTTGAAGACGATAAAGGTGTCCAATGTATTCTACTATAAAGTATTATTTTGAATTCAGTGCCCAACATATTTAACTGCATGCTGCGTTTTATTTAGATCTAATCACATCTTACTCATAACCATTATCTGAACAGAATGTTTTATTCTCATTAAGCAGCATGCCTTGCTTTTTAGTTTAGTTGTTTTTTTTGCTTAAAAGACAACTTCTCAGGTGTTTTTCTCTTTACCACAAGTCAATGAAAACCAGAACTTAAGTATTCATGTGTAAAACCAAAATGTATGTAATTACATTCATTATAGCTATTTGTTTTAGCAAAGAGTTTCACGACTGGGCAATTTTGTCCCCATTGACAAGAGAGTATGTTGTCTTATCAAATGAAAACAAATCAGCCAGTTTTGGCCCCTTGAACTTCAGAGATAGGGATATGCTCTGGCTCATGGTCCTACATGAAACACACCTTTCATGTCACCCCACCTGACATTATGTAAGTTGGAAAGATGTATTGTACTGCAATAGAATAACACCACCTTTTCATAAGCTGATCAAAATATCAAAGTTAAACAGTTCATGTGCTTATAAAATGATCTGAAACAAACGTCTCTAACCGTTGAAATATATTGCATTTGTCGTGTTTTAATGGCCGACCTAACATTTGCCTGGCTTTCTACCTGCGGAGCGATTCCCTCCAGTTTTCTAATTAATTTCAAACCTGAGACCAGGCTAGCTGAACATTATACAAACTAACGGCTCAAAGTACTAAGTGTCTGTGTCTCCTTACGGCCTGATGGGGGTGCTCAGTAGCTCTCTTACTCCAAGTGCACTTTTCTGGGCAGTGAATCATTTAAAACCGCTGGCCAGCACTTTCATATCAGACTGCAGCTTTACTAACATTTGCACACAAAAGCAAAGTGTCTGCTTAAGCATTATTTTATTGTATTACTTATTCTCAATTTCAGTAGACATGTTTTATACATTCTATCTGTAAACCCTATTTGAATGATTTGCATTCGAAAAAATGAAATACTATTTTGCAATGCGACACGCCTGATTGTGGGAAATTCATTTAGTTTGACCTATTGAACTGCTCACATCAGATGTCAGGGAGCTTTTCAGCTTAAGCACTCTTAATAAAAAAAATAGTAATAAAAAAAAAAGAACTACTATCAAATCTGTTGTATGCGTCTCCCATTGCTGCTCAACTAGCACCTAAAAGTATTCTCTCCTTCCAGTGCCAGTTACATTTTGTTTGGTAATGTAATAAAATGTTGCATCCCTTTACACAACAGCCCTGTATTACACAAGTCGTTACCTTACATCCCACATTGTTTGACCTGAAGAACCCTGGGTCCACGTTAACCCTTTCACACCAACAGCCACTGTTTGTCTTCTTTGTGTTCATCTGCATGAAATTGTTTGGCAATAGTAAATCACAGACAACACACAGGTAAATAATTTCACAACACTTTTATTTTACATTGAAATCCAAATATGTGGCCTAACACTGAGGGTTTCTCATGATTTGAGGTGTCTGCTACATATTTCCTCTTTAGATTGTAAGAAGTATTCCCTGTGGCTCTACCTTGGAAACCGATGTTCAATATACACAGTGGCAATACAAAGTATTCTCCCAAATAAGTTTTGACTCGCTACTGCCACTTCACACCCAGCTTTTTAAAGATCTGATAAAAAAAAAAAAAAAAAATATCAATCACATTAGTTTAACAAATGTATTACAACATTTTTAATGTTTGTGGTTGAATGATGGAATTTAAAAAAAAAAAGTGGAGAAAGGAGAAGTGGCTGTTCTACAGCTCACTGCGCTCCTCCTTCTCTTCATATTGTCGGATCTTCTCCGGGAGAGTCTGAGTCAGGAAGACAAACTTGTCCTTATTCAGGTGCTGACCAGTTACCTGCTCCTTTACATCAATTGACAAGTAGTCTTCTTCTGCTCCATACTTTGGCCAGTGGACCAGGCCGTCACCATTAGGAGACCTACATGCGCACGCACAAGTTAAAACAAGTCTTATCTCCATGTGAATTTGAACTTTCAAGAAAAAGACATTTAAAAACTGACATGAGGGTAAATTCCTACCCTGTACGAGCAAAGTTTCCCCAGTAGCTCATCATGATTCTGCTCAGCTGTTCGTCCTCTTCATGGCATGCCTCTAAAATAATGATAATCTGGTAAAACACTTTGTGCTCAGGGAACCCAGATATCTGGTGGCCAGTTGATAAAACCATTTTTGTATTGACTTACCGCTTAATTTGATATGAGAAGTTGTGAAGCAGAATCCAAATACTGTGAAGATTTCATCTCCATGGTCGCTGCCAACAAAGCTTGGCCTTCTTGCTTGCAGGAATTTGGGAGGATACTGGTACTCATACAGGTACACGGGGGCACCTGCATCTAGTAGTAGAGGAATGTGTATATAGATAGTGAACGTATAGTGAACGTGTGTGATAGTAAGTTATTATCTTGAGTAAATAAAATACCTCTGTGAGCATTAGCCGTCTTTATGGCTGGAAGGGTGAACATCATGTCTCCAATAAGCTTAGTGAACCCATCTCTATTTTTCACACGATCTTCACCGCTTCCAATATATTCATATGCAATCAAATCCCTGAAGATCGCATCCTTGGGCTGGAGAAAAGGACCAACGCATCTGTCTGAGTTTGAGCACAATGAAGCAAAGCAATATTGTAATGTCGAGCACCGTTTGCCTTACATCCGGGTAGAACATGTACAGCGTGTTCATGACGTGCTCCCGATCCATTCCCTCCATCCAGTTTGGAGGAGCAAAGATCTAAAATTGGAAGACAAACAACATTTTAGACATGCGCCAAAGCAAAATCATGTTTCCATGGGAAATCGTTGAGCTCGTCAGTCACAGATTTCAGTAGTGTTCAGACTTACGGTAGAAAGTAAATAGCCCCCTTCATCATTATTGACACCGGTCATGAACGGTACGGTGAGTAGTTCATGTGTACGGAACAGCTCACCCACACGTTTTGTCAAGAAGACGCCGTCAACATTTAGAGTAATTCTCACTTTTTCATCCTTTAGAAGAAAATGTACGAAAGAAGAAGTTAAGATAAATATGTATGATTAAAAAAGTCAGTCTATATCAGTCTTGCATATGATATCTCACCTTCCCAACAGCCAGAATTGCGTTAAGATCGACGTTTCTCATGCAATCCGCGATCTTCTTTGTGCTTTCGAGGCTACAGCCAGACATATTTGCAACCATCTGAGGGGGCGATAATGTGAAATTAAACCCCAAGATTTAGATTTTGCACTGAATAATGTTTACACACCAAAATAAACGCTTACCTGCGTCACTGGGAGCGGATCATTTGACATCAGTACATCCATTGCAGCAGTGCCACTCTCAGCAATGGCATGATGGAACAGGCCATCCGACAATGGCGAGAGAAGCTGTTGATTCAAGAAAAATAAATAAAGGTTCTGCGGACAGTAGATCCTGCGCTGTGACATAACTACAGTACTGACAAAAAAACAAGTTGATTTAAAGTGCTTCATCTGCAGATCGGTCCTTACCAGGAGGGATACACTGACTCCACCAGCAGACTCCCCAAATATGGTGACTAAATCTGGGTTTCCTCCAAAGTTATGAATGTGCTGCTGGATCCACCTCAGAGCTTGTACCTGGTCCAACATTCCAAAGTTCCCCGACACGTGCTCATCTCCAGTGCTGGATACAGAATACAATCATAGTCTACACCAGCTGCTAAAAGGGACTAAGCTTAGAATTATTGTTCACGCATGTTCACAGATCAGATCAAAAGCAGAAGAATAGTCTACCTGTGCTGAGTAATTTAAAGGCTTTTTACCTGAGAAAGCCCAGAAGTCCTAAGCGGTACTGGATCAGAACCACAACCACGTCCTGGTACGCAGCCAGGGCAGAGCCATCATACATTGAAGCTGCCCCCATGCTGAACCCTCCACCATGGATCCAGACCATGACCTGGTGAGGCAATAAAAGACCATGATCTTTTCCACAGAACATAATTAACTTTTTTCTCTCCAAGCTCATAAAACTCTCATTCAAACAAAGACTTTGATCTGACTAAAACACAACACTGATGGTAAGAAACTAAACAAGGCAACAGATTATTTGCAGCCTGGTTCTAAATATGGGCATCATTACTCACATTTCGATTATGGATTCTTCAAAAAGCAAATCATGCCAAGAACACTATCATGAGCACTATCATGAACACTATCAAACGTTATCCAAAGCATCATTCAAAACCAGCAGCAACTTACTGGTAGCTTGGCATTGACAGCTGTCTTTGCAGGAGTGTAAATGTTGAGGTAAAGGCAGTCCTCTGAAATCTCTGGGAGATCAACCAAAATGCCAAATTTATCAAGCACATCTACGGATATCTCTCTTATTTGAACACACCTGAAAAAGACATGTTTTGACAGCGAGAACCGGGCATGATTTCTCCAAGTGTGTTATGCAACAACAGAAGCACATGAAGGCCTTACATGGGTGGCTGCTGGGTGGCATCTCTCACTCCCTCCCATCCCTCTACAGGCTGGGGTGCAGCCAGTCTCAGAGCAGGGCCTACCGGTGGCCTGGCAAATGGGACACCCAGGTAGGCATGGACCCCGGTCTCCTTCCCCTTTACACTCACATACTGACCTCGAAGGGTCCCAAGCTTTGTGTGTACTTCTGGAGCTGTCAGGATATTAGAAAAGACTCAAAATCGTAATGTAAAGCAGTTGATCAGTTTAAGGAAAATATGTCCAAGTAACACATACATCCTTCATGTACTGAAGGTCTGGTTGCTTTTGTTGCAACTGACAATTGGACTTAAAAAAAAAGGGGGGGAATAAATTCAATTTTTATTGTGTAAACATTTGATCTCAAAACAAGTGTGGAGCGTGCTGGGCATTCATTTAGATAATTGTGTTGATCCAATCTCTACAACTAACTTGCTGAGTAGAATATTACCACAACAGAAATGACGAATAAGAAATAAAATGGTTTTGAAAATGGTGCAAACGTGCAGTTTTCGGGCATTGCGTAATATTTGTTTATAAACCCTATGTCATTCCCAATCCGATCCCAAAAGGTGGTCGGCAAAATAAATGATTTGCCTCACTTATTAGCCTCTCAACCCAGTTCGCTCTTTGGGTGAAGCGTGTCACCTTTGGACTGTCAGTCACTATCGCAAACATGACCAAAGATCACTTCCGCCGCGGCGCAGCGAAATACCAGCACGAAGCATGACAACAGATTCAGATTCAGTCCGAAGAGAAATACATTCAAAGCAGACAGGATATTATATAATTTAAGACGGCTTTTGTTATTCAGATTCACTGCAGTCAGACCAGAAATAAATGTATGCTGGTTGTTGTATAGTTACTTTGCAAATACATCATTGTTCTCCTTCTTACCATGTAGGTCTGCAGCGACATGGAGGAATATCACTGACGTCAGGAAGACAAACGTTTGTTTTGCATGGAGGTTCATGGCAGTGGTGTCGTGTCTGGATTGCAACACTGCTGGTTTCGGCTGAACGAGAAAATGACGCGTCCCACGAAGTTCTCCCGTTTTATATGACCAAGGTGCTGCACTTAATTCAGCGTGCAAAATGACACGTGACTCCGTCGGCTATATACGGCAGCTAAGGGTCACGTCAAGAGAAAGGAGACTTTCCGCCCACTAACTGCCGAGGCTGTTGTTACTGGTCAGCTGGTTGTATCGTGTTGAGAGCTGTAGTTGTGCAGAGAAGACCAAAGAGCATGACTGATGCACCTGAAGTTACATGATTGACTTGGCATCACCTACCAATGTACACCTGTACATCTCATTCATGCACTTATTGTAAGTCGCTTTGGATAAAAGCGTCAGCTAAATTAATAATTCATTCAGTCCATGTAACTGCAAGAGGAACACAATACAAACCAACAACATTATGCAAAATGCATGTCTGTCACATTAACAGATCTGTAAATGTGACATCATAAAATGTATTTTATGATATTGCACCTTTCTTCTGTTTGTGTAGCTGTGCGTTTACTTTTACTTATGGTTCAAATTCAGACTTCAATGTCAACAATTGATACAAATTGATTGTTTGTATTAAATATAATTGCTAGGTGATACAGATCTTAAGTTATGCACGCATGACAATATATGTAATCCTTATTGTTTGAAAATGCTCATAACTCACATGTTGCCAACAATCTTGTGATGTTTTTCATATTTAAAAATAAATTAAATTAAACATATTATTAATGATTAATAATTATTAACAATAATAATAATGTAAAATCAGTGGAACCACATTTTATATTTATTTTATTTTTATTTTTATATTTAACAGTCAAACCACTAACGCTGAGTTATAGAAGGAACTGAAGGATTTACAGAGTACTATTATTTATTTTTATATATATATATACAGCGTTTAGGCAGTGTTAGAATACATGAAGTATTACTATATTTTAAGGTTACTATATACCTAATTTACTCAGGTTCACATTGTATTATTGTGAAGCCTTTGTAATGTGAATGTTATGTGCTTTTCATTCAGCCTCTTCCCTCCGTGGCTTAGTGGTAGTTCAGAAAACAGTTTCAAACTGTTTTCTTTTGCCTGAACCACCACAGCTGACTCCTTTTGACACGAAGGAGTAGCGGCTCAACTCCAAGCTCCCTCCTGATGTCCGAGCTCCTAACCCTATCTCGGCCTATCTAAGGCTGAGCCCGGCCACTCTACGGAGGAAACTCATTTCGGCCGCTTGTATCCCAAAACATCACAGAATATTTGGACAAAAGTACAATACTTGAGGACTCGTAAACACACATACGGTACAGCTGTAAAAAAACATAAAGCAGGTAATACTTTCAAAAGCAGCACTCAAAAATAACTCAGGATAATCAAATTCTGGCAAATGAGAACAGATAAAGATGAAAGGAGCCCTTTATCTTTTACATTACATTTCATTTAGCTGACGCTTTAATCCAAAGCGACTTACATGCTATACAGTAGACCGTAGACACAGCAACGGTATCTTAACCTTAAAGTTTGCATTACCGAGGTGTGGTCATATACAGCAATTGTATTCAGCCGCAGTAATGTTGCACTTTATCGCTATAATCTCCATGTAATTAAAAAGTTAAAAAATATTACAAATACAATTGTAAATGTTGTATTTTTTGTGAGTTGATGTGAGAGTGCTTTACTCCAAGGGATTTTTTCAAACGTTTATTTTTTTTGACAGTCAGTTGTTGACCACAGTTATCATTACATTAATTATGGATTTTTGCTTGTTTATCACGGTTTATGAATAAACATACATTTTTCTCCGGGCTCAAGAGATTTACTAACTGCTGTTAAAATTAGAAGAGTATTTTATAGGCTTGATGAATCTGTGCCCTTGAGTACTTCTTAGTGTGGGTGTCAGTGAAATAATGTTTAAACATTCAGTCATGGAATTAGGGTTCAAATTAGAGTTTGTTTTTATTTTGTACATGCATGTCACAATCTTATAGGGGGATGGTAATGGCTAGAAAAGAAAAAAAAAGACAGGACATGATGTCTTTTCTTTCACCATTCCATCGCATCCTCAAATTGTGACACAACCTTCAGGAAGAAGGTAAAGGCCGGTGTGGTGAGTAAAAGACAGGATATAACATCTGTTGTTTCACTATTCAGCCTCAGGGTTGAGAGCGGTACAGTTTACTTATCTGTACCTGCATGTGTTCAAGTTTGGGTGAAAACTGGATTGCCCGGAGTAAAAACCCTACAAACAGGAGAACATGCAAAGGAAAATTGTGCCACAATCTTACAGGAAGAAGGAATGGCTAGAAAAAAAGACGCGTCCGTCTTTTATTTTCACCATTCCAACGCATCGTAAAATTGTGACACAATTATCTCGATTATCTCTCAAGTGGTGCACCTGGTGCAGCGCCACCTGAGAGACATCAGGCAATTAGTGGGCGGGATAAAGGCTCCTTGATCCAGTGCTCTCTGTCTCTTCTCTTCCATGGTTCTGTTTAGTGTGGAACGTTATGTGAATAATACTACTTTGGAACAGCTTGACAGCTGTAGGAAAGATGACCTATATGCAATTACTGCACACTATGGAATTCCTGTATCCAGGTCTTTGATTAAAGAGGAGTTGAAGGCTATTGTTCTGACTGGATTAATGGAAACAAAGTGTGTTTCTCCTAGCAGGTTCAGAGCAACTGACCCCAGCAAATGACCCTGAGGCAGCTGCTACAGGGACGCCATGCAGGGCTGCTAGACTGTTTGAGGGAAAACCACCTTTGTTGATGCCATGGTTTGAACCATTGTTGATTGACTCTTCTCCTGTGTCTAATGGAGGTGTAAAAGACAGGGCGCAAAGAGGAACTAGAATTCCAGTGGAACTGCCGAAAGCTTGCAGCTGACACCGGGATAATAATCCGCCGGCTTGAGTTGCAGTCTCAAAAGGAGGCTAAGGAACACCCTATTTCCCCCCCAGCCAGTTACAGTTGCCTAGCCAGCAAAGCTACAGACTTTAGCTCACTCCGGGAACTGATATTGCTGGAAGAATTTAGGAACTGTGTGTACCTCAATGAACAGAAAGCTACCACCTTTCAGGAAGCTGCCGTCCTGGCGGAAGAGTTTGCTTTGACACACGAGCGTCTTTGTGGGGAAGCGGGAGATGGTTACTCATGACAATAGCGTAAGAAGTGATGACTCTCCTCCCCAGCGTTCAAAAGGAGCGCCCGCAAGCCCAAAGTCAGAGAAGCAGTGGTTCTATTGTCACAGAACTGGTCATGTCGTCAGTGAGTGTCTGGCTCTCAAGGGCAAACGGCAGCCTCAACCAGTAAGGCAAGCAAAGGGTATTGGGTTAGTCAAAATGGTTACTCATTCTGACTACCCGTTAACACCTGGTATGCCTGAAGAACCGGATAAATGTTTTAAGCCTTTTATCTTTCCTGAGTTTGTGTCATTGACAAGAGTTGAGGAAGACGAGCGTCCGGTGAGGATTCTGAGAGACACTGGTGGTTCAGTCTTTCATTCAAAGGATTGAGGGGGATAAGCAAGTGGCAATTGAGAGGTTGCGGCAGGAGACAGAGATGGCAAAGTTAGGGTTAATCAGAGATGGTAAACTTTCTGGGGATGTTTTGCGAGAGAAAGAAAAAAGGTTTGTCATCGCGGTCTCCCAGTATTGTGAGTAATTTGCATCTCTTGCCGAAGTTTAATAAGACTTGCCCTCTGTGTTTTTTTTTTATATATATATATATATATATATAATTCATTAATTAATTAGTAGGTTTGACTGTCTCTTGTGCACACCTTACCTGGCTTGCTGCTGTAATCTCCCCACTGCGGGACTAATAAAGGAATCTCTAATCTAACATTCCAGAATTACTATGAGTCAGAAGGGTAGCACTGTAAGGGAGTGATGTATGCTCTGACTAGTATTAAATACAATGTATTTTCCATCTGGGTCCACTGGTGGAAGAAGAATAAGTATCTTTTAGTGAAGTAAAACTAGCAATACCACACTATGAAAAATGCTTCCCTACAACAATCTTCCTTAGAATTACAAAAGTATTGGCAGACACATTGTATTCAAAATATGAAAAGTAAAAGTACTCATTTGGAAGCAGAACTAGGTGTGACATGCTATTTGTGGAGGCTCTAATCTTAACCAATTTAAGTATTAGAGCCACTATGGGGCAAACAGGAGATCATGTTAAGACGTGTGTTCTGCCACAAACAAATCCACTGTCCATGTCAGTCTTTTCATACATTTAATCCGTGACACCATTAACATAAATCCGCAATGTCCAATACACTTGAATATAATGAATCTTACATGTGACAGCACAAATCAGGATACCACAAGACAGGATGACATGGCCACGGTCAAAAACTATTTTGCTTTCCGTCCACACACACCTGTTCCCATTACCTGACACTTACCTATATGCCCTCTTGAAGTAAATCTGCCACCCCGTGTTCAAATGCAGAAACTACATGTCCCCATTCACCCAGTGCTTCCCACAAACGCCATTATGGTTCCACCACTATTATTAGATTATCATTATTACATATGCATTACTGTGTGCAGTGTATTTATTGCAAACTGAAGTTTACATTAAAATGTAATTCAATAACAAAGCAGTGCAAGCAAATATATGGAAAATATAAAATACAACACTGTAAGATTACTTTATTCTAAATGAATGAATACATCAAAAGAAAACTATACTTTCTTTTTACAGACGATAAGGCGATTGATTGGCTGTCGCAACCAGGAATGAGCTCGACTCGCCGTTGGGAGGGAGAAGGCAAATCCATCACGTGAGATCCAATCGCTTTGCCTATATATACCACCAATGTTACCGAGCAAGACCGGTCATAAAAGTGAAAAAAATACCAGGGGAAAAAAGTCCTTGCACCGCAATTTATAATTTCAATGTCAGTAACAATTAGCATTTGTTAAGTCATGAAATATTCTAATTATTCTAAAACGGATACATATTTTTTATTTCCATTTAATTTATTTCTTTAACCATATACAACAACTACATGATTATAGTCCCCAAAACCTATATTTTCTGAAATAGTTGCCCATTACATAATTGTTAGTATAATGTGAGTTCAAATCCAAGGCGTCCACTGTTGGTTGCAAATCGTCATGCGTAAAGGGCAAATTTAAAGCCATATATTTCATTTCGAAGAGTATGAATAATAGGTTCCAGGTCATCGGAAACATACAGCGGGCCAGTGGCTCTCCCTGCCAACTGTGAGTCGAAGCTCATGTTTGCTACAGCCAATCACCTTTTAGTCTGCAACCACAATTCAACCGCAAAGTGTCCGCTGTGGCCAATCAGCGGTCGTATCGCAACCACGAAGTAACCACAAATTGACCAATCGACGTCGTCGACCTCACGGAGGCTCACGATGATTGACGAGAACGGCCGAGTACGACGTTTGGAGAGTTCAACTGCGAGGTCACGAACGTTGTGGAAATGTACGGACAATGATCCGAATGGCCCAACTCATGGTTTGTCAACTTTCCAAACAACATTTCGAAATTAAGTGAATCCTTTATAGCTCTTGTCAATATAAATTAATTCAGATATATTGGTATTTGAATGAATGGACCGCTAGTGTCATAATGTTATTATAACGTCACCTGTCCTATCACTGTATAAAGGTCACGTTATATTACAGCTTGCTCTCCGATGGCAACCCTTAGTTAGGCCTATGGTTACTGATATTTAATGAAGGTCAAGTCAATGTAACGTTAACTAACAAAGTTAACAAACTAGCTACCCAGTATGTTGCTGACCGTAGCGAGCTAAAGTTAAGGGGTAGGCCTATTTAACGTCAACTTCGTGGATGGGGAGGGGACCGGAGCGGTCTGCAGTTACACGGTTATTTTAGTGTTCTTTGTATGTATTCATTCATTTAGAATAAAGTAATGTTACAGCATGACAATACCTAAAATAACATAAGTGTACTCGTCTGAGTCGTAAGTCTTACAACACTAACGTTACTAGACACCTGTTTGTAACTTTCCGTTCGTTTAATCACTTAACAGTACTCACTTGAAAACTCCTCTTTGTTCCAGGCAGTGAGGCAAATTAGCTAGGGAAATTACATTTTGTTGAGTAACATTACTGTACAGAAGTATAATCTTTAGGTACTTGCATTATACTTGAGTATTTATATTGTATTCCACTTTATACTTCTACCCCCCATTTATTTTAATATTGTATTTCATATTTTCTACAGTGATCTTTATTCTTGCACTGATTTGTTATTTAATTAAATTGTAATCACCTTCAGTTTGAAATACCTACACTGCACACAGTAATGCATATGTAATAATCTAATAATATGATGTCACACTGATCATTCTGCTTCCAAATGAGTGCTTTTACTTTTCATACTTTGAATACATTTTGCAGCTAATACTTTAGTAATTCTACAAAAGGAATATTCTTATTTAAGGGAGCATTTTTCATTGTGTGGCATTGCTTCTTTTACTTAACTAAAATATACTTATACGTCTTCCACCAGTGGACCCAGACGGGACATAAGCTGTATTTAATACCTAATATACTTGTCATAGCACATAACACTCCCTTACAGTGCTTCCCTTCTGACTCGTAGTGATTCTGGGATGTTATCTGATATTTTGAGCCTGTTGGAAAACAGAGCATAATATAAGATTAATATTATAAGGTGATCTTGACTAAATACAAGTCATAATATAATATACCTAGTTTCCTTAAGTAATGTGTTACAAAATATTGTGTCCATTTAATCAGTGACTGCTGTTATTTATTTATCTGTTTCCTTTATATATTCATTTTTTAATCTAGATGGAACCTCGCTTCAGGAGACGTGCCGATGGCAGTGTTAATCTCACAGACACAATTGAGTCAACAAAGGTGAAGGAGGCCAACATGTCCCCAGATGCAGTGCTGGACAAGGTCAAAACAGCTTTAGTTCAGCGACATGGAGAGCTAGCAAACAGGAAAAACAAACTGGGGTTCTTTGAAATCCAGTTTAGTTTATTTTGTGGGCAGACTTTCAGGTTGGTGGCTGAAAAGGCCCTGGAAAACGTTGCTTACCTGAATGCAATGAAGAGGGACCCCACAGGCGGCAACAAGGACTCCCAGCAACATGCACACAACAAGGGGTGTTTCAGGGAGTATATTGACCTCTTTCCTTCTGGCAGAATTTCCATTGCCATGAAGGAAGAACAATATGCGGGGGGGGAAAATCCCCAGCAGGCTTCCCCCACACTAGCACTCGTTCACCCCTTCTATCCGCTCCCTCTTGGCCAGGAATGTGCCTAACCAGAAAAGCTTTACTAATGCTGTAAAAGGGCTGGTTTATCCCATCAAAGTCAAACCGTGTAAGCAAAAATGTGTATGTCACAGTTTTTTTGTGTTGAGAATGTATTTCTATTTAATACTGATGACAACCACCCTCACCTAGCCGACTGTGTCCATTGAGGCAGCCACAAACACCCCACCCACCCTCTGTGTTCACTAAGCTGGATGATAGCACACTCCTGGCCGAGGAAATTAGGTTTGAGGAGGCACATGTTGCACGTACATTTATACTTATTTAAAACATAAAACACAATATTAAAGTATATTAAACTGAATAAGCATTTATTTATTTATGTGTTTCTTTCTTTGTCTTGGTCTTTATCCAGCACTACGAGTCTGTCTTCCAGCTGGCTGGATACACACCTTGCCTGAAGTGGACCAGAGTTGGATATCCAGAGCTGGACTTTAGCAGGGTGGACAAACTTTGTTGATTTCCCCCACAGGTTCCACTGAAGACCAATAGTTCTCGTTCCCAGAAAGAAATACGTTGGCCATCTCTTGCTGCTCTGGATGCCACGAAAGCTGTGGCAAGTAAAGCTGAACTGGCCAAGAAAATGGCCCGACATGGTATCTGTTAAATTGTTTTTTCACAATTTGAACCTGAGGAGTTTCAGGAGTTTCAGGACATCACTATCCCCACCTTTCATATATTCAGAATACTCAGTATATTCAGTGTGTGTTTTATGCATTGCTTCCATTGGTTAGTTTTGCATTCCAGCTGTTATCGATTTTCATAACATAATGGCTGGCTCTACAAATTAAATGAAAATCTAAATTAAGTATCTATTTTACAAAAGCAATAAAACATAAGAGGGTGTGATCAATGTGATCACAGCTTTGTCATGCTGCTGCATCATAGTCGTGATAAAATAGCAATTGATCACTCTTGTGTATTATTGCTTAAAGGTACATTGTGTGTAGCATTTTGTGTGATATATTAGTAGAAATGAAATACTCAGTGGCTCACGTTACCACAGTCTTGGAAAAAGAAGAGTGAGCAAAGCGGTATTCAGCTGCTTGCAATCTCCTTATTACTATTGGTTGTTTTATGTTTTTTCCTAGGTTCAGCAGGCGTTGCAGTTCACTGGAGCAAAGCATTTTGTCCCAGCTCCAGGTGCTCCCTTAGCAGGCCCCAAGAAGCTCCTTCCAGCTCTCCAGAAAGGACTAACTCTGCATTCTGAGAGTTTGGTTTGGCACCAAACACTGCAGGGGAAGCAACTCTAAAGAGGAGACCACAACCTCACGATATTTCCCAGGATTCTACATTGTGCCAGGGATTTCCATTCATTCAACCAGCACCACCTGTCTCCTTCCCCTTCACTTTCTTGGGCTTCCTTTAGTGCCTGGACCCCCCCAATATCCCTTTACCTTCAGCTATGCCATCATCAACAGACATCCAGCCAAGCGGTTCCATACTGAACGCAACAGTACAGGAATAGAAACGAGGAGATAGAGAAAACTGGAACTGTCAAAAGAAAATATGTAAAGAAGATCGACCTGATCCTTTTCAGAAAATGCCAAAAAGACAGAAAGCCACCATCACATCTTCTATACTTTGGCAACTGGTACTGTGAAGAGACTGAGGCTATGCTGAAGGAAGGTTACAAGAAAAAAAAAGCCAGGAAATGAAAACCCTCCAGCATCATAATATGTTTTGAACTGTGTGTGTATATTTTGTGTTTTTACATGTGGATGAAGTGAAGAAAGGCTGCTAAGGATACAAAGTTGAAGATACATTTGTTATTTGTGTTTATTTCAATACTTTACACATCATTTTATTTATGGCGTACATCAACAACATCATTATCACTATTGTTATTATCATTGCGTTGTTGTTTCAAAGATCTAAAATACAAAACGTTTCTGTGTTCTTCACTTTGTTAATTATGTTGCACTTTACCTTTCATTACATTTTATTGCACCTTGTTTATTTATGCCTTAAGTCATTTATTTTACACTTTATTATTATTATCGTTGTTGATGTAGTTGTTTTTCTATATAATATAAAAACATATAAACCAATCTTTCTGTTAACTTCATCATCATCTTCTTCCTATTTATTAATAGTATTATTTAGTTATTACAACTTCACTCAAAAAAATTACAACTTTAATCTTTACCCATGAAAAGATTATCTGAACTCAAACTTGGTAGATAAATAATAATCCAGATATCCGCTTCATCATATAAGGTCCCTAGTTTGGGTCTGCGAGCTTCTTAAACAGAGGTGGACAGTAACACAGTACATTTAATGTATTTAATTACAAATTTGAGATACATGTTGTTGACTTGTGTATTTACTTTTAATGCTTCTTTATACTTCTTGTCCACTGCACAAAGAGTAGATTCTAGGTTCGACTCCGGGCTGTCTCGTACTTTGTTTCTCTTTGCTCCGTCTTTAAAAAAAGAAATAAAAAAAAGCAACTTGATATATTTACAGTTTTTTCCTGCAAGTGGGATTCTTTGGTGTTGCCGACTATTCCTTCTAGTAACCTAAAGTCATACAAAATAATAAAACTACCTCTTTTCAGAAAGTGTGCACAATGGTTTCAGTCGAAAACGTTTTGAAACAATTAACTCGCTCAACAGCATAAACCATCCCAATCCCACTGAA
This sequence comes from Cottus gobio, assembly GCA_023566465.1. Taxonomy (NCBI): domain Eukaryota; kingdom Metazoa; phylum Chordata; class Actinopteri; order Perciformes; family Cottidae; genus Cottus; species Cottus gobio. Next base: position 13,199,574 of record CM042223.1, read on the forward strand.
CTGAATAAACGGATAAGCAAAATAGTTATTAATGTTAAATCCTCAGATGAGTTTGCATGTAGTTTCTACTGCGGTTGTTTGCAGCGACCGGCTGCTCTCTGGGTTCCCCCTGAATGAGTGAGGAACCGTCTATGTGAGGAACAACAAACGGAGGCTAGGGCTCATCTCTCGCGAGGAACGACGCCGTTATCGGAATCTCTACAAACAACACGAGAATTCATCATTCACACGGTAATATAACCCAATCTTACACGGTACATGTGTCGTGCGCCCAGCAGCGGGGGAAAGAAGCGGATTTAAAACCATATTTAATTGTTTTCTTTTAGAACAGTTTAGGATTATTGCTTTACATTTCGGCGGCCTTTAGGCCCCACTAGCATGCTAGCCACCCCGCTAGCTTAGATACCAGCTCGGTTTTAACGTTAGCACGCAAATCCGAGTTTGGAGTTGTGCTAATTTGGCTAGCATTAGCTCGTGAGCTATGTGTATCTGCTAGCTAGCGGGGCGATGCAGTAAAAACGTACCCTAGGACACACTCAATGGAATTATATTATGTTAAATGCGTAGCTAGCGTACACGTCACGTTTTACATTAGATTGCATCGGTTTATTTTATCCATAGCTAACTTAATTAAATCGTCAATAGACCCCCGCCCAGTTAACTGTTACGTTAGCTAGCTAACGTTAAAAGTGGTGCTAGCCATGCAAACGTAGCTAGTTAACTCAGTTGGGCCAGCTATACTTTGCTGGTGTGCGTTATATTTTAATGGCGAGATGTCAGTGGGCTATTTTGAGAAACAGAGTTTTTGCACAAACAGCTGTAACTTAAGGTCCTTCTACCCCGACAGACTAGCTCTCACGAAGCTAATGTTGGCTGTTATTAACATGCAAGGGGGTCAAGTCAGTGGTTCTCATGCACTATTACATGATCTTCAATATTACCACGACATTCTTCATGTATTCATAAATGAACGAAATACGCCCAGACATGTAAATATGAATCAACCCAGGAGAAGACAGTCATGTAATGTCTGAGGCTAACGTCACCCTCCCTTTCCCTCTCACACACAACACAACTGTCACTCCTGTCTGGATCTGGTTTTCTCCCATACTGTGGCAGACAAGCCACATGCACGCTGTACACTTATACAATAAAGTAATTACTCTTTGAGTCAAGAGTTTAAGTGATTGATGAGGTTAAAATGTATGCTTACATGCGGTTCATAAACTTCTAGTTCAAGTATTTAGTCAGCATATTATTATTATTCCATACGGTGGATGTTGTAAATGCATTAGTCATCTTTTATTTCTCAAATGAATCTCAAAAATCATATTAGACTCAAGCATGTAGAAATTACTTAGAATGGTGCAACAATATTTTACATTACATATAAGATGTATAGAGACGGCTGAAATATATGGTACGTATAGAAAAGCAAATGATCAGCAAAAGGAAATATTTGATAAACATGTTTTTAAAAAGTCATGTGGGAACAATATATGAGAGCTAGTCAAATTTAGAGTGCATATTTCCCATTAAGGCAGAGGCAGCAGCACAAAGGAAAGTTACTCTGCCTTATCATAGATTGTCAGTTAATACATGTTTTGCTTTCTTGTTTAATTCTCCAAGTTTTCCTATTATTTTATTTCAGTCGTGAACAATGTCTGAACAAGAGTTGGATGACATTGTGCAAATAACAGTGGAAGACTTTAACCCAGATGACCAGACAGGTACGATTCTTGTGACACAATGTGAAAACGTATTATTTTATGTATATTCTTATCTATATGTAGTGAATTATTTTCACAGTGAATATTTACATTATCTGCCTTTTTGACGAGATATTGTCAGGTCCCTATGAGGCAAGTGCGGCACAATAATTCGTACACGGTAATTCTTACCCACCTGAATTTTTAGTGTCAGTTTACTTTACGCTAAGTGTGTTATCTACAACTGTATAGAGTTTGCTTGATAAACACTATATGTGGTGGAGAGTTGGTATCATCAGATACTTAATAATATTGCATAAATTGGAGCAGGAGCAGAGCTTCAATCTGGGCATCCCTTTAGTGAATTCTGAAAGAAAGCTGTTGGTTTGAGGGTGTCTTTATATTTAATTCATGCCAGACATCCTGGACAATCATGAAGAAGAGGATGAAAGGCTTCAGAAGAAAAAAAGGAAATTAAGCTGCAGCCAGGAGAATAACAACAACAACAACAACAACCAAGACATATCTTTGATTAAGGTAACAGCTCAGTTTAATAGACTCTGTCTATAGCTCATATGTATATTTATGTTATATATTTAAAATATAATGAAATTACTTGTTGCTTAAATTACACTATCAAAATCTTATTGTTTCCAGAATCTGTTGGTCTCATTTACCGCATCAATCAGTCAGCGACTGGAGGGAATTGAATCCAAGTTATATTCTCTCGATGCTACATGCAAAGCCCTTGGACGCAAACTAGACAGCATGGTGCCATGTGCAAAGAGTCCTATCCAGGTCTCTATGGTCGCAGGGTCTCCTCAGGGGGCCACTCAAACTTGGAACAAAGTGCGATGGTAAGATACAAGTGTTGCCCACTATAGTCTCCATTCATGCAGTCAAATGCAGTTTAATTAAAATTCTGAGTATAATAATTATAATGCGGAAAATTGTCCTTTTAATCATTTTACAAAGCTGATTGTTATTACAGGAGCCAACGGAACCACATTACCTAAAAACTGACTGCAAAGCATACATACATGTACCAGTTAACCAATGTGTTTGGAACTTCTTATTTAGTGTTGTTCCACAAACAAATGTGATAGTGAGCAGTGAACACAAGGGCACTCACCAAGAAGACACCCCTCTGGAGAATCTGCTAAGCAAGTGAGTGGCTCACGTTCACACTATGTGCCTGGTCGTCAGAAATGTGAAAATCTTTCCCAACACAGTGACACATAAACAATGTAGGGGTTGTTGTTGGAAAACACAGGTGTGCAAACATGTCACTTTTCTTCAAAATGTGCTGTTTTGATTACAAAATAGATCACCTACGGGATTTCTGCAGATCTGTTAATCTGCAGTCCTGTCTAAATGCACCTGTAATGTCAGTAACTACCAAAGTAAAGTAATCTGTGTGAAAGGCTAATGTCACTTACCTCACACATTCTTCATTATATTTTACAGTCTCTTTAGATAGAAAGACATTTCTTTTGTTAAAACTTGAACAAAACAACGGCAGCCAAATATTATTGGATTAGATAAACACTCACTCAGTCTGAGAGTAATATGTAGAAACATTCTAACACAAGTGACGGCCTGACGGAGTTACTTATTATTCGCTTAAGGCTGTCGGTACAAGAAGAGAGTCCCCAGTATAATCTGTCTATTTCTTGTGTTTTGAAAAGGATACCTTGTGTTCCTATGTGTAATTTCTCAAACCGCTCCTGCACAACATAATTAAACAATTTGCTTTTGGATTTGTTTTGGAACATGAGACAATGTTTTAGATATTTATCAGAAATGGACCTATGCTACTTGTGATGTAGCTAAACAGAGTGCTTTTTATAGTCCTAATTACACTGCTTATCACATGGACAAATGCAAGGCTCACTGAAAATGACAAACGCTGAATTGAAATGACCGTGTGACAGTTTTATTCTTGTTCTACTGATTGTAAAATAAATGTATAGAGATATCTAAGCCCTGTCTTTTAATTGACCAAACAGCAGTTGCAATAGCTGTAAAGGGTAAAAAAACACTCACATTCTTACTGCTAGTTGGAAAAAGACTTATCCCAAAGTACCCCCAACATGCCCTGGGATGCTATCCCCTTCACTTGTAGTTGCCATATTTTTCAGCTCAGTTTCCTGTTCTACCAGTAGAGATGGACCTCTGGTGGTGCTTGCTGTGCACTACAATACATCAAATCAATCAGGCATCATAGAAAGCGTAGTGTCTGATTTTATGGCGGTATTTATAGATTATACCATCTGAATGTCTAAATACCCTATATTTATCCTTACCGTAATATCACCCCCCAGTTTTTCAGTCCACGCAATTGAGCAGTGAAAATAATCTGAATTTCTTATACAAGGTGGCTGTTGACATGCTCCAATTACAATGATTACAATTTTGTGTTTCTTTTCAGTACGGTGACAAGGAAGCGTCAGAACACAATCTTGGTAAAGGTGCCAGGCCCTGAGGAGAGTCAGGAAGAACAAGACAGCGGCTCAGAGGCCAGTGACACTGTTTCGAATGGTGGCCATTCCAGTAACGCACAAAATGGCCAAAATGTCACACTCATCACACTCAATTCAGAAGGTATGACCTAACACTGCAAAGCATCCTATTTATGGCCCTAGTCCAGCAGCTCTAAGAACATTAACTATATTCCTGGCATTGTCAATAGTGTTAAGCACTTTGAATTGCCTTTGACTAAAATGTGCTCTAGAAATATCCTTGCCTTGCCTATATGGCCAATGTTAGAGACAAGATTGTTTTTTCAGGATAACCACACAGATTCTTTTTTCTGAGGACCTCATATAAACAAAAACACCACTACAATTAAATTGTACCACCATAGGTTGATCAGCAGCAAGAAAAACTTTTACTGGTTTCAAAATGTAACTTTTGCTGCGTTTACAGAAGTTTGCTTCACAATAGACCTCATTCACTCATGATGGCATGGAGCTACCATGAAGTTTCGGGTCTGATCATCAGGCCGGAGGACACTTTGGTCTCCTGAGCCACAGCTGCCCTCAATAATTGCTTTGATTGTTTTGTTCAGATTGGACTTATTCAACGTGGCTCTTTCAGATGGTGCCCGTATTGAAGGGAACTTTGCTGACGCGTCATGTTAATGCCCTGTATTTCTGACTCAACCTGCATTGATAAATACTCTGATTAATCATTCATGTTTTCAGTAACTTTGCTCAGTAGGTATTGCTAAGCTAGATAGAGAATGGTTAATTTCTACATGTGCAAACCTAAATTATGTCCATATTGTTGGAACTGTGTTGCTATTTCCTGGGCCTGTTTGTTTGGTTATTTTCAGTGGATTTAAGAAGTTTTTGGTTATCTTCGAACGCAAACTATAAATTTTTTATTTGCAGCTGTGGGTTACCATGATAAAACTGTTAGTCATCAATAGCTAGGCGGTACCCATGTGGTGTCCAGAACGGTGTCTCATGCTTTGTTTGTGTGTTTGTTTGTGTGGTGGATTTAACAGCTAACATACGCTGCGAGCAAGCAGCCAAGCCACATATTCAGCTTTGTAATATCTGCGATAACACACAATTTTGCCTGCAATTCACCTACTTCTCATTTACTGCCACATGGGGGTGCTATTGTATTACATGGAGTATAGTAATGGCTCTGTACCAGTGTAGTATTTGTCAGCCTGTGAAGAAAAACTAGGTAGAATTTACATACTACCCCAGAGTTGTGTAACAGTGTTTGAATAACTGTTCCTTTACCTTTATCCTCTAGATGATTATCCAGTGGGTACCTGGTTGGGAGACGAGAACAACCCGGAGATGCGAGTTCGTTGCCCAGTTTCTCCAGCTGACATGCTCCATATAACCACAAACTGCCGCACAGCGGAGAAAATGGCACTGACACTGTTAGATTACCTGTTCCATCGAGAGGTCCAGGCCATGTCGAACCTCTCTGGGCAGGGCAAACATGGCAAGAAGCAGCTGGACCCGCTCATGATCTATGGCATTCGCTGTGAGTCCCCTTACGTTGACATCACAACCATCTAGTATTGACAGTGTTTACATTTCATGCCACCCGCTTTGCTTTGTTAATTTTGACAAAGTTGAGGGAGACCTGGTGGTTAACATTATTCCAAGACAACCCAGTTTACAAAAAGGAGTATCTACTGTACTTTTTATTATGTACTATTATCTAATTGATCAAATGACCCACTAGTGACCCGTTCGTTCCATTACAAAGCGTCACTGAATTTAACACAGAAATAGACTGCAGTCTGTTTTCCCAATGCGGGTTACAACAACATGCATTCCTCATTGCACACTGGTATTAATATGCAAAACATTGTATAACATACCAGACTGTAAATGACAAGCACATGTCACCCAAAATTCAACTCTCTAACACTGCTTCCTGAAGAAGCAGGGTTATGAGGGCAGACAGATGGAAATGTATAAAAGTCATGTGGCTATATACTATATTTATATGGTTCACATTGCTGTGCAAAGAGGGGCTATGTTAGCTTCAGAGTGCAGCTTTTGCCCTCTGCAGGAGGCTTTAGTAAATATCCCCCATGGCACATATGAGGCATGCAGAGGCTGGAGCAGGGCCAAGTGACTTTTGGGTGACTCATTCTGCCTGCATTAAAAAATGAAAAAGAATGGAGGCACATGTGCCCTGCCTGCCTGTGCAGGCAGGGCACTTCAGGCTGTAGCTTCGTTTTTAATTTCTGTAGAGATGAGCTGTCAAGCGGCTCACCCCCTTTAAACACTTCATAACACAGAGGTAGACAGCTGCTAAATACAGCTGCATCCAGTCTTACTGGGGAGGGAGGGATGAGGGATAGTCATTTGGCTTGTCAAAGGGTAAGCAGAGCAGAAGTATATTTTAATCAGTTTTCAAACACGTGTACATTGATGTCAGATGAAGTGTCCCTCTCACAAACACCTTGCCCATAGGGCATTATATTGCAGCAGTCTGTTGCTTTATTACCAGATCAATAATGCCGTGCATACAGGAGGAGTGCTGTGGTTGATGTGCTTACTATGCAGCCCAGCTGGAACAATAATTGATGCATAAACAGTTGTCCATCGTCCATCTGAAAAAAATTAAGAGAGAGGTTGATGATTAGGAGGTGCTTTGAATTAAGTGTTATTGTTGTAACAGATGTAGAAATACCCATGCTCTAAAGTTGTTTTGAGTTTAAGTTCACTTCAATAAAGCTCAAAGGAGACTATTTAGTGAGCATTTTCGAGACAAAAAGACATATCGAAACAACACAAAAAAGAACATAACCCCGGCACAGACTCATTTTGAGATATGATACACTCAACAATATTGTATTATTATCACAGCACGTGATTACGTTTTACCTCTCTGTGTCCCAACAGGTCACTTGTTCCACAAATTTGGCATCACTGAGTCAGACTGGTACCGCATCAAGCAAAGCATTGACTCAAAGTGTCGCACTGCCTGGAGACGCAAGCAGCGCGGCCAGAGTCTGGCTGTCAAGAGCTTCTCCAAACGCACACCCCGCAGTACATCCGGAGGTAAAGTACAGATGATCATCCGGGCGCTGTAAAGCTTGCTTTGTTTAACTTTCTGGAGCATCATGACCATGGATCATACTATATAGGATGTTGTCTTGTTTTGTGTGTGTGCGTGTGTTGTTGTTGTTGTTGTTTATATGTAGACACAATAACTCCAGAAAAAGACATAAAAGCAACTTCATATTCACACCACACTTACCCTATTATTTGTTCTTTTTGCCTCATTAACTTTCATACGATGGACAATAGATTTTCTTTAAACTACTGAATATGCTGTTAGATTCAGAAGTTGTATAAATATTGCCTGTATGTATGTGACAGCCAATTAGAAAGAGAGACATTGTCAGAGAAGCTGAGTGTTGAATCCATTTAGAAAAGGATGTGTGGTTCTCTAACCAAAGACCACCTTCCTTTTCTGGTGGTAGTTTCCAGGACATCTACAATTGGTTATTTACTGTGAATCACTCTTTATCCAAACATGTCTGGAAAGAAATTAACAGAGAACAGATCAGCATAAGCAAGGACGTATGGCAAATCACAAAATATCAAAGTGTAACTTCACCCCCAGGTCTGAGCCCACTGCTCAATTTAAAAAAAAAAAAAAAAAAAAAAACAAAAGAAGCTAAAACACGGGCTGAGAGTTGAAACCACGGTCACTTTTGTATGAAAACAAGCCCCGACGCGGCACGGACAAATATGACAGCTATAGTAACATGGAAAATACTGATATGGCATGGGGCCATGATTCTGATGAATTTGCTGTTCCTCGGACCCCAAATGAGACAAGACTTAGCTCGCAGACCCTCTGCCACACTCCCTGCTGCTGGGAGCCTAATTCACAGAGACCTTTAGACCCAGCGCTGCCGCTCGCCACCAGGAGGGGGGTCTGATTAGAGGTTGTTAACATTCTTTTATTTTCATCACATAGATTAGTCCAAAACTATCAACTACATCTCAGAATTTTCTTTGCAAGATCAGGGCTGCTTTTAAACAGTAGATGAGTTGATTTCATAGATTAGAAATAACAATATTTACACCAGCATTGGTGTGTTTCATCACAGTACAGTCAAATCATTTAGTTTACAGCTTAAACATGTTTAAGTGTGCGGTACCTTTTTTTAAGTGAATCGGAGACATGAATCGGAGACATGACTGAAACACTGGACCGGATTCAAATATCCTTTTGAAGTCAGCTTTTTGAAGTGTGAGGATGTTTTTAGTTATTTTAGAAAGATAAAGTATTCGTGAATGCTTTGGGAGTGAGCACATTTACATCATCTCTATGTTCTGAGAAAAATAACATCTACCTGGCTCCACTCTCTTTAAGTCTTTATCTGCTGATAACGCTGCTACGTGTTTCGGTCTGTTTTCTAATCAAACAAGTTACACAGTTGTGAGAATCAACTGCAGACATCTGCTGCTGTTTCTATTGGTTACGGGCCAGTGACCCCATCGCTGGTTCTTAGTATGGGCTGGTTTTAATGGAACGGCCTGTTACATAAGTTGGTTCGTAGTTATGGAAGTTATGTTTCGACATTAACCCAAATGCAGATGCAGTGTGTTTTGCTGCAGATGGTTGTAATCTGCACACAATGCCTGCTGTCCTTCCCTCCCTGTGAGCCATCACCTCTCACCTCAGACCAGGGGAAAGTAAGACTGCAGGGGAAACCCAAATATCCTGTGAGTGCTCAGGATTGTCAGGCCCTTCCTTTTCAGGCCACACACACCCCATAGTGTACAAAACAAATACTAGGTCAGATGTTGCATGGACAAACATGCAAAGACGCACACCAAACAGTTATTCCTTCCTTAATCTGCTTACTCAATTCTTCTTCTTTTAAAACCAGTATTTATCAGTGAACCAACAAGAAGAGCTCAGACCTAAACTGTATTTTCAGAAGCCACCTGGTTCTCTCTTCCTCATCTGGCTAGTCCTGAGGATTATTTACACAATACAGTGCAGTAATAACCAAAGAGAGCCTTACTTTTCAAAGCAGCACAACACAAACCAGAATTTTGTATGTGTATGCACTCTGTGCTGTATGTTTGTATTGTTTAAAGCTACATTCCTTTTTCCATGATCAAGCAAGTAGTCTGACTGCCATTCCTCAGCGCTGTTAATTGCTGCAAGGTCTGTTTCCCAGAAATGACCTAAAATCCTTTCAGTCCTCACTTCTCCCAAATGTTTTTTTTTGTTTCTGCACATTTTGACATCTTACAGAGAAGGTGCGGTTTAGTTTAGTTTCTGGCATTTGATTCAAGCTCCACTGTCAATGAGCACTTTGCTGTTGATTGCTTGTCTCAAGGTCTTTAGTGTGTTTTAGAGCTGCATCGGGTGATGCGACAGGTCCATGCAGGGGTTTCAAACTGCTGGTGTAATAGCGGGTGTTTAGACTGAGGCCTGGCGTTTGTGTTTGGCTGAGACCATGAATGTGTTTGGATGACTAGCTGGAGAGCCCTTGTTGTGTATTTAGGCGTTTGATAAAGTATAAACACAGCATCATGCAGCAGATGGACGGGGAATAAGCCAGGTTTTTTACAAGATCTTGTTAAGGGCTCTTGCCTGATGCATGGGTGTTTGTTGGTTTGTGTCTCTGTGTCTTGGAGACCTCATCCCAATTTTTGCTGAATCATTTGCAATATAATCCTGACCTACTTCACTGCTCACATGAACGCACATTTGACAAGCTTTTTGTCCTAACCAGAGGGAGGCATGTCAGAAGAAACGGGCCAAATTGAGACCGCCACCCAGCAGACCTTGCACTACACGCTGGCCAATCAACAAGTGCAGTTCCACCGTATCGGGGAGGATGGACAAGTCCAGGTGGTGAGTGTCAGACATTTCATCCTTCAATCTCTCTCTGAATCCATCCATAAATTCATTTTTATTGATAAGCACACAACAACGTTTTCTCTAACAGCAAGTGTATGAGCCTTGCTGCTGTCATGTGTGGGTCAGAGCAGGGTTTATTCTGCAGGGGGAAAGATCATTCCTCCCACCAGAGTGACACATGGAGCCTTCTGGAGAAACACAGAGCAGCTTATGTGGGCTGACAGGAAGGAAGTGACTGGACCGTTCCTATCTTGTCCCCCTTGTGTGCTGAAATCCCCATAAAATACCTAATTTCAACAAGCAATGGACCACTTCAATAAACTCTGTGGCCTGTTTATGGTCTTAAATAAATCAGTTACACTGTCTGTGCAACTGATCACATTGATAAAGTGGCATGTATTATTACTCCAAGGTTTTTCATTGAGTTTACAGTTATTTATTGAGTGCAAGCATTTTGGACCAGTCTTGTTTAATGTTGTGTATTCAAACAACTGGTGACAGATACACACAAGCTGTGAGACAATGTTTGTCACAGGGTTTTGTGTGAGGAATTATGTGCACATGTGTGAGTGGCAAAGTCAGTGTTACTAACTAAAAGATATAATAGTAACTATTACACGTGATCTGTTGATACTACATGAACATTCTGCCGTGACGGTATTTTTGTCTTTAAAAATTCTGAAATACATTTCAATCTGTATGTGGGGGCCTGACTATTGTTTAAAGACAGACTTGAAAATGTGTGTACGTGTCATTTAACCACAATGTGTAAGTGTATGATAATCATTCACATTTAGGATTAAAATGCCCTGGCAAAAGTATTAGTGTTGTCTATCCAGCTTCAGCTCTTTCATCCTTGTCTCTCAGATTCCTCAGGGTCAGCTGCACATTGCCCAGGTGCCACAAGGAGAGGAGGTGCAGATCACACAGGACAGCGAGGCAAGTGTCTGTGTGTGTTTGTGAGAACGAGAGACCGAACAGAGAAGCAATCGGCCACTCCTTTTCTTTTTCTTGAGTCATTCTCAAGTCAACGCAAACACGTTGGTCTAGAGAATTTGTCTGTTGCAGTAAACTCAAAGTGTTTTACTGAGAACAAAAATAATGTTGTCTACTTTATATTATATAATATTGTGTTCGAAGGCAGGTTTGTAATTTGATCGACTTCAGGCTTGCTAATGGCATTTGTGAGCGTGTAGATAAAGCAAATACACCCGGGATTGCAATTTCTACAGAACTTTACAGACACAAAGACTTTTGTTTTTATTTAGCATGCAATTAATGCAAATTTGCATGAATTGAATAAAGATTTTTGTTAGGAACAGTAATCAACAATCACAAACATAGGGATGCTTAAAGATATCTAATTTAGCATGGATAAACCACAATTGTGCTGAAAAGTTTCTCATACATTATTTGGGTCAGTAACAAAAACTGCTCCCCAACGTATTATTATATAAAGTTACAGATTTCTTTTGATGAAGCTCTCTGTCATGTTGAAAGCTTGCCAAGTGTTTCTTCACAAATATAGAGTTGATCCTCCAGTCTGTGGAAGAATAATTATTCAAATTGAGCTAAACCCGTTTGCCAATGATTGCTCAAATGTTTGATTGCAAAACTCACATTTTGTAGAATTGAAGCTAGTTTACTTTTAAAAGAAAGAATAGAAAGAGCCGTCTTATAGAGAAAACTTCTATTTTTCATTTGTCAAATAGGTTGGGTAAGAGTCAAAAAACATTTGTTAATTTTAAGCCCTGTATGTTTCGGATTGCTTATGCAAATAGTGATCCCAGTGAAGCATAACGAAGTAATACCTGACAACATTTAAGTCATTAGTGCATTTTAACAAAAGCAGATGTCTATATATCCGCTTGCTGTTGCGTGGGTTTATGACTTTTGTTTCCACGTAATGCCCAGATGTCACATCTCCCCCACTAGACATGCACTCTGCATGCACACACAGCCTGCCAGTTAAAATCAAATTCCAAACCACACCGACTGCTGAAGAGGAATTTCCACATCAGCATCATTGTTAGTGATATTTTGAGGTTTGTGAAAGAGAGATTTATTACAAGGCCCCGGTCTATACACTTCTAATCACATACTCTATGATTCGTGCCACACATGCATGACAGCTTGACATTTATGCGAAGGCAATTGACACCTTGCCCAAGTGTTTTTCTCATTTCCTCTTCAGTGGTGCTAAAGGACACTCGGAGGGAGAAATACACGATTGAGTGAGAAAGAAGGAGTGAATTGGAGGCAGAAAAGCTCTAAAGCCTTTCCTGCTCTTTGTGCCTGAGCCCAGTTTTTTTTTTCTCCTCTCTCCTTCCGATTCCTTGGTATTGTTTGTTTTTTTGGGAGTTCAAAGCTTGGCAACAAAATCCCACTTCTCCCAACTGCCACTCTTACAATACGTTTTCATCAAAGTCATTGGTTTTAATGTGCTTAAAAAGGAAATGAGCTCGTTGTGAGAAACACCGCTCTTTGGCCACATGGCAGCTCCGACAGCATTTGATATATACATGAATTACAATTAACAAGAGAAAACAACTAAAAGTTTGTTGTTGCTAAATATGGCTTATACGATGCCCTCTCTTAAGTGGTCTTGTAAATGTCACTGCGGGTGTTCAAAGTCTTTACGATGGTCATTGCATCTTGATTAGGCTGTGAATGGATTTCTATTGTTGTTTACAAAAGTCTTTGTATAGTTGGGAATGACTCAATTGTTGATGGATATAAAGAGTATTGCCTCCACTTCTCACTCTTATGTAATCATGTATACAAACTTGATATAGAGAGTTCAGTCTACCACCTTTTAATCACCCTGGAACAACGCAGGTTTTACTAATCTGTTGTTCATGCAGATTAGTAGGAGGGCAAAGAAATGGACAAGATGTATCATTTTTAAGACTTGATGTTTGAAATGGCTAAGTTATTATACAACTATGTATATGTTTATATAATATGGCTATATAATATAATACATATCAGGCCTTTGACAAGACCCTTCTCTCTATTTCAGGGAAATCTCCAGATCCACCAGGTACACGTTGGTCAGGATGGACAGGTAAGAACACGTTCACAATGAACTAATTAATTAATCCATGCTATAGACCAGGGGTCGGCAACCCGCCGCTCTTCAGCCCTCTGAGGCTTTGACAAAAAAGAAAAAAAGTTGTATTTTATTGTAGTTTTTGCCCAGTGGACAATCTTTCAAAAGAAACACCTCTTATCTTGGAGTTTGAGGTGATACTGTGTCACTGAAAATATATATTTTTAAAATACATTTTTAACTCCAATGTGCGTCACATCCTATTACGTCGCTGTCGAGCGTCTTTCCCTGCAGGTGGCTAATCAGGATTTACAGAGCAAACTATCCACCCCAAAAAGTTACAAAGAAAAATGAATTAGTTAATTCTGCGTGGAAAACACATGTGCCTTACTTACTGTTTTGCTGAATCTGTTGGCACAGTGATTCCCCAATTCATCCTAATTATTTATTATTAAAACAATAGATTGTACACCAGCAACATGGTACATTGTAATCCTTTTTAGTGCAGCAACTAACTGGTCAAAACTTAAATGGGAAGGAAAATTCCCATATAGAATGTTTATATTATATCTAAAACTGAATTCAATCAATTTTTTATTTTTTTATTTTTAGAAAATTTGAAACACAATCTTTTAGCACTTCAGTATATCTTGGTGAAGGTGTATCAAACCTTTGATATTGGTTTTTGGTTGTATTGCCCAGGCCCATGTGCAGTAGTTATAATAATAATAATAATAATACCTTTTTTTACCATTCAAAAGCATCACAAACTACTGTACAGTTTGATGTTATAATGGTGTTCTAATTAGAAACATACCCGACACTCAAATGCTTCCACGTGTCGATGTCTTTGTCCAGTTTTGTCCTCTCCTTCATCTCTGTCTTGGATGTTTTGGACCAAGGGCCCTTCCTGTTTCTCTGTTCTTTCCGCTGATATCCAAGCGAGTCTCAATCAAAGCAGAGCCGGCCTGTATGACCACATATGGACGCCTGCAGACCAACACATAATTTCACATTCATGAATTCATCGTGTTTGTCAAAAAGCAAGACTTTAGGGAAGGAAGTTATTTCTCACGCTGCCCATCTGGTGGTAAAACTGTTTTGTGTTATTTTGTTAGGACAGGTGTTTTATGTAACAGCCAGGAGAGGGGTTTTTTCCGCCTTCTAATATTTGAATGGAGGCTACACGTATTCATTGTTGGGGTCATTATACGTACTACACAGTATTTCTTGGTGGTCTCTTGGTCCAAAGGTGAAAAGACTCGTTGAACATCTGACGTCATAAAAAAGGGTAAGCAGACCATTCTTCTGCATTGAATACAGCTAAATTTAAGGGTGTTCAACGTCTTAGTAACCCGCAGACTGCTAAAATAAATGTATTTTCATTTCTGAGTGGACAATAGGAATTATTGTTATTATTATTGAAAAAGGTCAGGGACCTGACGGTCTGGGACCGGTAAAAAGGTCTGGGACCTGGTGATTACTGAATCACTAAAGAGGTCTGGGACCTCAGCGGTCTGGGACCGTGTAAAGTCTGAGTTTGGCAACTCCGCCTATTTCCTGACGAGGGATAAGGTTTTGCTGGGTAGTAAAAAACCCAAAGAAGTAGGGCACCTTTAAACCCTAATCCCCTAAACCCTAAATCCCCCCAACCCTAACCCGAACCTGACAGTCTGAGACATTGAAGCAGCAGTACTGCCCGAAACCTCACGGTGTAAACAAAAAGCAGTAGTCTGTTGAAGTAGATTGAAAAAAATAAAATAAAATAAAGCATGAATGAGATGTGTATGATTGCTGAATGACAACATTGAAGCAGCAGTACTGCCCGAAACCTCACGGTGTAAACAAAAAGCAGTAGTCTGTTGAAGTAGATTGAAGGAAGTAAGAATAATGCAATTGTTTTCATAGATTGTATTCCAGTTAGGAGTCTAAAGAGACTTAAGAGTGTAATGCCAGTAACAATCTATTTTTTCTCTCTAATAGTCTTGTCAAGATACCAAAATCAGGAAAAGTAATGGAATCATAGATTACACAAAATGGAACTTACTTTTTTCTTTTAATAATCCTACTCATTTAAAACGTACATGGTAAGCAGTAATCTGATATCCCCTATACAGTTTATGTGATTTCTTTGATCGTTTACATTGTATTTGCAAGCAAATAGCATTCTTTAAACAGGGTTTAATGAGCCCTTAATCAAACCAGATTTAATAAGCCCCAAACACACTAAAAGCTAAGTTGCGTGTGTTTTTAAGGACACGTGTGGACTTAAATGGCTGCACGTGCACTTAAAGCGCTATGAGGGCGTCAAACTGCTTCGACGTCCGTACTTCAATCTTGTTTTGATTTTGGAAGGTTAAGTAAGAACCCACGACCAAAGCTATTTCTTTCTGCAGCCACAGTGCCAATTTGGAGAAAGTTTAAAGGATTTTTCCACAGAGGAACAATGTTTTTTTAATTTCTTAAATTAGTTAATTATTTTGTATCCTTGCTACAAGGAACTTTCATTTCTTGTATTAACAAGGTGTCTGTTACAATCTGTCACCTCATGGCAACGATGTCATTAGTTAGAAAAGCTATATAGAAATAGCCAATGTTCTGGCTGATGGTCTTTATTACTTATGTGAGTCATATAGAGGCATCTGTTTAGCAGGGGGAGAGTGGTACTGGAGCACGGGAGACTGTGACTGGCTTCCAAAACAAGAACTTAGATTCAGATCTGTGAGAAGTTGAGGACGTAAAACCTGCTAAAACCAGGAAGATGCCTTTTGAAAGCGCCGTGTTGTGTCGAAGCGGTGTTTGTGAAGAGACTGTCACTTTTTTTCTTTACCTTCCATTGAATGTTGCTTAGACAGAGCAGGGACTTGTAATACTTGAACATGCTCTTTGGTGGGTTATGTGTCGAATTACAGGAGATTCTTGGACGGATTAAGATATGATGCATCGGTAAATAAGTAATTTTGGTGAAAAGAAAACGTGACCTGCTTCGGTATACCATGAAACAATACTCATGAAGTAATGCCGTACTTTGTTCACATATTGAAAGTAATGTGATTACAATGACTTACATAGAAGATAATCATCACCTCTTCTATGTAGTATGTCAACATTTGGGTTGGAGAAGGAGTTACAAGCCACTCACCGCCTGGAACCAAGTGATCAACACTATATTTTATAGTCTTAAGATTTCAATCATCCAATTCACTCATTGTTTCAAAGCGCTGTCGGCCCTCTGTGTGCCGGCACGTTGGTGTGAATGCGTCTGCTTTATGAGGTTTTGCTATTGTCTTATTGTCTCTTACTGTGTGTGGGTTTTTACTTTATTGATGTAGTCACCACACATCGCCCTGCTGCTTCTCTGTCACACACTCTCAAACACACATGCCTGCTCGTGTCCTCGAATGACCCACTTGCTTAGCCTGATGGGATCTCTCTCTCTCTCTCTCTCTCTCTCTCTCTCTCTCTCTTATTGTATTCACATCAGTTCAGAGTACATAAGAGTACCGCTTCATCACTTCTAGCTGTTCTGTATGGTATAAGGTAGGCGATTTGAAACGGGAGTGTGGAATTTGTATAGACATTAGTTTCTTTCAGAAAGAGACCAAAGGATGCAAGAACAAAAAGCAGCACGAAGGCCTCTATTCCCTCGGTAATGTCTAGGAGCCTAGTCCAATAAAAAGCTCTTTTATTTTCCTTTTCTTTTTAGCTCATACTTTGATTGGGTCTGTAAAATGATATGAGTGCATTGCCTAAACAAACACAATGACTTATTTTTAAACCTTATGTTCCAGGTCAAGCTTTTCACACACATGCAGTGATACACTACTGTGGCAGCGTCTCCTCATTTGTATATTCTCATATTCTCATGGCGCAGAGGGTGGCCGCCTCTTCCGTCAGTTCTTAAATCTGATGAACCCCAGAACCCGCATGGAGACACTTAAGGGAACTGGGGCCTAAACAAGTATGATATTAGTGATATTACTTTTTTAACAAGATACATCACTTTGACCAGATATGGTCGCACACAAATGCCATATTATGTCTCTATCATGATTGGTTTAGTGTATCTTGGACCAGTATTGGTTAGGAACCTCAGACAAAGACATAACAGCTCAGACTTAAACACAATGTGTCTAATGGCTAAATAGGTTATGTATGATGTCACATATTTTGTAATCTGGCATTGTTATTGTTTACCCTCTCATTTTCCTTCATCGAGAAGTGTCATTATGGAAGCAGATTAGTAATTCAGTCCACTGATTTCTGGGTATGGGAAATTAATTGTTTAATTAAATAAACAAAAACAACATAAAGTGAGTCCTCTGAAAGCTGTCATTACATTGCCAACAGATTATGCAGACTGCCCGTATACATATTGTTTTCCTCAACAATAATGCTTTGGATGCTGGAAAATAGATTTATTTTTTGTAAGGCTGCCACTGGCTGTGTTCAATTCTCTACAATGTGTTCACCGGTCTGGTCAATGTTACTCTTGCGGTGCTTTTTTTTAATGTCATCAGAAGTGTTGTATTTCCCATTGATTACATTTCTGAGAATACAAAGAATTGTGTTGATTGGCAATACACTTAACATTAAGACCTTATTTTTGATGGAAACAAATGGGGTGTTGATATGCGTTGTCATGCATTATAATTACAATTAGTGCTGCACGGACTGTGTGCTCGTTTGATCAGGAAATAAATACATTTTGAAATAACCCATTAAGGGAAAAACTGAAAGTGATAGTCTTCATTCTTTTGCTCACAGCTCATTAGTTGTGTGATTAAATCATGCTGTCCATTAAGTTAACTGGTTCTAATCAAGCTTTGCTTACAATTGCAAAATGCTCCAGAATTAACTTAAAACCAGATTGTTTTACATGGCGACGGCGAGCTGGCAGCACACAGCTAATTATGCTAACAGTGCAAACAAACAATGGCAAAGTGTTGACAGAGCTAACCATGTTAACCGGAGGGGGGACACGAGTTAGGGTGGCGTTATCAGCTGTCACCGCCGTATGAGAGCTGTGCAAAGTGATGGCCACCATGAGCCCAACAGGACCCGCTATGTAAACACAGAGGGGGAGGAGCCTAGGTAACAACACACATGCACAACAAGAAATAAAAACACCAATACGTCAATCCTTATATGATCACAGTCCCCGTTTGATGTAGAAATGTGTGTCACCTGGAGATTAGGAATGAGCCCTAGGAAAAGTCATACAATTGGTTTTCTTAGCATTAGGAATGAACTTGAGCCCACGTAGTGAGACTTTGTTCCTTGACTGACCCCTCTTTGTGCCCTCTGTCCACCTATCATGCTCTATATATTCACCAGAGATTTAATGCATGCAGTGAACAGCGCAGTGTGCTTCACGCATCCCACTATTCACTTTATTTCTTTGTCTAACTGCTCATCTGTGTAGTTCAGCTGTAGATGTTTCTGTGTTCACTTCTACATCAGCCTGTGCCTACTTAGCCCTGAACTTAGTGCATTACATTTCATTTAGCTGAGGCTTTTATCCAAAGCAACTTACATGCTATACATTAGACTGTAGACACAGCAACGGTGAGCAATTAGGGTTAAGTGTCTTGCTCAAGGACACAACGACATGGACTAGTGGAGCCTGGGATCGAACCACCGAGCCTCTGATTGAAAGACAGACTTGCTAACCACTGAGCCACAGTCACCCCCAGCTAGTGCAGCTGTGCCAGCTGAAAATCGGAACAAAACTGGATCCAAACCTTTGCCGCAAGCTTATAAAAACACTCTCATGCAGACATAAGAGAAGGCAGACTCAAGAAACTATAAAATAACAATTTTAGTGAACTCCCTGTCTGTCATAGCCTCTTATCTATAGTGCCCTTCTCCCCGTGTTGGGATCCTACCCTGCAATGATGCAGAGCAAAAGGAGGATTGGAAGATGAAAGGAGTGACTGATGAGGAGGAGGGTAGATAGAAAAAAAAGATGGTGGAGAGGAAAGCCAGAAAGGGAAACGGTCTGGAAGAGATGTTTTGTCTCCTTAGGTGGTGGGGCCCTTCACTAGCTCACGTCCCGTCACCCCCCGTACCCCCTTTTCCCTGACTCATCTTTGCTATCCACCAAATCTCAAGAGGCCGCTGTAAAGACATGCCAAACTTATGGATTGTGTCATCTGGCTGTGTCATGAATCAATAAGGATGTGATTGTCGAGAATCTGAAGGATCCCCCCCCCACACACACACACACACACACACACACACACACACACACACCTCACGTCCTTTCCTAAATTGAACCTCTGCCACGCTTCCTGTCAACACATGCTGTTGTGCATCTGTC
Source organism: Cottus gobio (assembly GCA_023566465.1). Taxonomy (NCBI): domain Eukaryota; kingdom Metazoa; phylum Chordata; class Actinopteri; order Perciformes; family Cottidae; genus Cottus; species Cottus gobio. Next base: position 13,219,036 of record CM042223.1, read on the forward strand.
GGACACTCCTAGGGGGCATCTCTATGGTCAGAGTGGGAACTGTGTCCAGCTCGGCACTAGTCCCTCCGCCAGTGCTGACAGGACCTGTAAACACAGATCCTGTCCAGAAGCAGGATAAATACAGGCCGTATATTGTGTAAGAGTGATGGTGCACCGGGGGAGAAGGACATGTCAATGAGTTGACAAAGCAGAGGATGAGGAAAAAGAGGGCCAAACAAAGAAAATGGAGAGAATTAAGTGAGGTAATAAAGAAAAGATGAAGAGGAAATAGATTAATGAGATACATCTACTTTTCAGTGTCTGTTGTTGGTTAGCTTTTGTCAAAGTCTGGTGTTCTAGAACAGTATCTCTTAAATTGTCGTGTGTACACAAAAAGCAGATGCTGGAACAATGCATAAGGTTAACCTCAGAATCGGGTGTGATTTGCGCAGGAATCCCACTGCTGGCCTGCAGCCCGAGTTACTCAGGTTTCTTTTTTCTCTCTCTGCTCAAGAATGGGGTTTCTAATATGTACGTGTTTGTTGGGATTCCTGTCATTTGAGAGGAGGGTAAAATGAGATGAAAATATACAAACAAGATGTTTTATGACCGATGTTTAGAGTAAGTGGGATGCACGTCTAGGATTTAGAGGTCTCGTGGTGGATCCTGTTTCAAAGGAGTAGTGGTCTGCTTTGTCTTCTTGTGTCATCGTGGCCCGGAGATAAAGGGCCACAGATCTGTGTGTGTGTGTAAAACTCAGCATTTTAGAGCAGTGCAGAGGAGGGTTGTCTTTTTTCTTTGTGGTCAGAGCCCTGGGTCACTGGGGTGTGTGAGTAAGAGGGAGCAGACGTTATAGATGAGTTTCAACGTGACTTACCAGCACAGACGGGATGCAGCCCTGCCTCTCAGGCCCACAGTGCTCATCATCTAGCAGCTTCAACTCCACCAGGAATTCTTAGAGCAAGAGTTTGTGGATTTGAATGGTTTAATATCCTGGTTAAGCCAATACATCTGTCATGTAAACAACTCAATCAGAAGAGTTGATGCATACACATTATTTGATTAACAGAACTAGATTACTCATCAGTCTTTCCAATGACTCCTGGAATGTAACATTTCTGGTTTCCGTGTTATGTTTGTGTACACACGCACCACAAAAATGTGTGTGAAATTAATTTCAAGTGTGTTTGGGGGGAACATAAAACTTGTTTTTCATGGAAACGATAAAGAAACGACTCACATCCACTGCAACCAAAGGTGTTTTGTAAAATCCAGTTCTTCAGAACATTAACATGTCTATTAAATAAGTATGCCAGAGAAAGCACCAGCCAGATGGCTGAGATGGATGCTTCTTGAGAGAGACTCCTCTGAATAGTTTTTTTTTTTCTCTTTTACCAGTTCTGGCAAGTTTACAGGCAGCAGTAAAAGTGATTTTATCTGATGTGATGTCTCAGTCAAAGAGTCCAGCGTGCTATGTGCTGATCTAAGATGACAGATGTCTTTCAAGGCGTATCTGTGTTTGATGTAGAGCTGTTCATGGCTGCTGTGCATCAAGGGGCTGATGTCAGGACCCACTGAGTCCTCTTCTAGAGAGATTGTTTGGGTGTACTGCTTAAAAGGGCAGTCTTGGGTCACATGTACATGTTTACTCTTGAACTCTGATTTCCAAAGCATCTTCCTTTTTGTTTTGGATTTAAAAGGACGTGCCAGAATCATAAATAAAATTGGACGTTTCACTTCAGTTGTGTCAGAAAAATGGCATTTCATTTATTGGGCATGTATAGTTTCTTTCAGGTGGGTATTTTGTGCAGTGTGATATTTTGTTAGTTGAGGTTTTCAACCTGTGTGCATAATTTCCTCTGGCTCCATCAAATTAAACAGGATAATTGGAAACACGATAAAGTCATCATTCTAAATCATGTGATCACAGACATTGTAAAATTCCGTTGTGAATTAGGACGGCAAAGTTTGCAAAAAACTTTCAATGGAAGTTCTCTTTTTTTTTTTAAAGGGGGATTGACTCTTTTTAATGGCTGTTATTTTTGTCATCAGTCGCCTTTTGATTTGCTGGTTCTGGATCAGAATTCAAGTCGAGCTGGTTTTGTCATAAAACCTCTCTGAGTGCTGTCTGAATCGGACTCCCAGTGTTCGGGTGGGAGTCGCAGAGCAAAGGATGCAGGGGAGGATTTGAGTGGATGCAGGTGTTGAGCTCTGCTGTAGGAACAGAGGGTGGAGATGGGAGGCAGTTGGCCGGGTTACAAGGTCAGCGGTCTTGCAAGACATGACGATTCATAATACGGATGTATTTCAAGGAATAGTGTGTGGACAGGAGATGGATGCATCAGTAATGTATGGTTATATCACTTGTCAGAAATTGGACCTACAACTGCAAATAAGTGACAGAATTCACAAATCATAGGTGGAAAAAAGCAAGATACTCTTTAGCTTTTATTTTAGCTTCTGACATTTTATTGATTTGTATCACAAGTCCACTTGTGTCTATTCAATCATGTTATGAGCTGAGGCCCAACTGAAAGCAGAATATCCCTCAGACTCAGAGGTGAAATAAAAAGAGTTCATGCTTGCAGTTGGACATATTCAGGCCAATGTGTTCATTTTCCTAGTCTACACTAAACAATCACTCAGCACAGCGCGGTGCCTATGGGCATCTTTACAGCCAAGTCGGAGCCAAGCCTGAGCACCCCTCCCTCCTCTCCCTCTACCCCACCAACCCACCCAGAGCTAATGTTTCTACTTGGACATCTGTCCACAGTTGGCAGTTGCAGATGTTGTTGGCGGCTGTGAAGCTGAGAGGAAGTTCCAGCCACTCCAAAGTCCAAATGTTTCTTTTTTCATTTCCCTGTTTTGGTTGTTTTTTTTGTTTTTAGTTTTCAGATCTGAAAGAAGAGAAGCTATTCCTCCGGGGATGATAGGAACCATATTTGTGTGGCTCTCTTTTTGTAGTGCACAGAAAAACCTGTCTTTTGAGTATGGATTCATCTAAAAGGAGGATCTTGTGTTATTGGGGATTCCAGTGTACGTTGATTGCAGCTAGGATGAAACACAATCTTTAAAAAACATACTGGGACACAAACATGCACACTAAGCAGTTCACTCGTAGTATCATCTGATTCACAGCTGAGTTTAACTGAGACCTCTTGTGAGATGGAGAATTGATGCCAGTCTGCACTTAGTATGTGCTTTGTGGAAACATATTTTCTGATTGATGAATTTCCCTGAGACTGTTACCAATTGCTGCATCCCCGAACAACCCATTCTTTCTTAAAGCCCTCTTTATTCAAGTTTAACTACTTTTACGTGAAAGGAGAGATAGTACATTTAAAAAATCGTTTGACAAGCAGAGATGAGGGATGGGCAACAAAGCCTTTTTTATCCAGTTGGTTATTGTCTTTCAGTCTTGGAATTACGAATGTTTTTTGCTTTAAGCAGCTGTTGTTCATGTTTGTGTCTTTGCTCTCACATTGCTGTTTCCTTAGTGTCCTGGATCCATTACTGAAAGCATTACAGCATCAGCAAAAGATTTATTTTGTTCTTTCCCTATTTTCTCAAGGCCATCACAGATATAATTCCTGCAAAGAATTTAAGATACTCTTGATTGTTCAGCGCTCTTCTCTCCAATACTGTGCTGTAGTTTTAAAGCCCTTTTAATCTGGCTTGAGGTGGCCGGTCAGACGGCGCTGATTATTTTTTAAAGCTTTAAAACTTTGAGATCAACAGTCACTAATCCACTTAAGATCTGCTCATAGGCACCGTTTCGGACAAAATGAGCCCACTACATCAAATCTAATATATTGGTCTGTATTTTAAGTGAGTCATACCAGTTTTTAAGCGATCAAGGCAAAGTTTTCCCACTGTCGGGGACTGGCCTGCTCCAAGAAAAAGCCCCCTCAAAGATGTCTTTCACCTTATTGTCTCATTTATTAGTTTCTACTAGGAATCTTGATTGGCTGTTCCAGCACACTAACTTTGTACCTCATAAAACATTTCCTTGTGGTAATTTTGAGATTATTCTTGTTTTTTTTGTCATTGCCAAACAACTTCTTGTGCTGAGTCGATTATGTGGTATTTGCTGCATTAAGAGTAATTATCATCACTACTCTCAGTCATGTAATGGCACTTAATAGTGTTTTTGCATGAATTTCTAACCTTGGCGCAATTATTGACAATAAATAAATAGTTTATATCTGTAGGGGAAAACATTATACTACAAGACTTTCCTCGCATATTCTGGGAAGTGGAGGTACGTTTCTTCAGGGTAGATTTAGCTTTAGATGGTTTTTGACTGAGTCACACTTAAATACCGAGCATGACAGTGATAGATCCCAATAGTGGAGAGGAGTTGCTGTGACCGAGCCAGTCGTGGGACAGGATGTGCACTCGAGAAGTTCCTGTGTAATTGCTGCCGAGATCTCACACACCTTTCCAACACTGTAAATGCTTTTCTGAGCCTCCGTGCGCTGCTCCTCACAGCTGAGAATGCAAACCACTCGCAAATGGAGGTTGAGAATCTAATTGAGTTAGACAAGTGTTTAAGATCTCAAGTATCAAACATGGAATCTCTTATAGAGTACACTTAGGGTACAGACACATGCTGATGCTCGGGTTTCTTCACGCATACGTTCACGTACACACGGCTGCAGACAGATGCACACTTGGCAAACGCTGCGTTTAACTCCTAATAAGTGAACAGTGTGATGAAGTGTGGGGGATAAGGATGGATCTCTGTGGATGTCAGCCATGAAGAAACACTTGACAGCTGGCAATATATTTGGGTTCTCAATGTCCTCAATGAGGTGACTGACTGAGTCTTGTTTTCATGGATTTAGGATCTTTGGGAGGATCCTTCTTTTGAAGTATATATACAATAGTTTGACATTTTGGGAGACGGTTAGCGCTGTTAGCTGTTGGAGCCTGCTCCATGTCTTTATGCTAAGTTAAGCTAACTGGCTCCAGCTTCATACAAGAATGGTATCAGTCTTGTCTTTTTAACTTTCTAGAAGAAAGCAAATAAGCTTTTTTCCCCCGAATATATTGAACAGTTCTTATTAACCCCCAAGCTAATGTTCTAAATGATCAGGAATGTTTCATGGGTTGAACACAGTGATTCATTTAACCCAGCACAAACAGTCTTCTGCTATATTAAGAGTCTAGCTTACTCAATCCATGTCTGTGCTTGAAGAGTCCCGGTGGCAGACTTCTAACACTAATAGCTTCCATCGGGCCGACCAGGCCCGGCGCATTCTGGTGATGAGGCGGCAGATTTTGTGGTGAAACGGGCAAAGTCTCTTCGATGACGAGGCAAGTCGGCGGGTTGAGGTGGAGTTAACTGAACCTTCGGGGCCGTCAGCAACTCAGAACTTCAAAGCAAAAGTTGGGCTGGGGGTTGGGACGCAGTGTGGGACTCTGGGATTGGAAGGGTTAGGGGGCAACAAACATCATCTGTAATTGAGGTTTGTGAGGTTTGGGTTTTTCTGCAGGCTTGCATATTCTCCCTTGAATTTTAATGTCTGTTGAGCGTGTCCCAGCCGGTCCCAGTACCAACTGCAGCTGGAAGAGGACTGAGCTGGAGACCTCACATGACATTGCAAAGAAAGCACACAAAGACAACATGCATATGAAACCTGCCTGTCAGAAGACTGACAGAGGCATGCGTTCAGTCCAAGGCCATGGAAATGGGAAAAAATATAAATATGGCCGTGCTGTAAAGCTCGCACAGCAGCAGCGAGCATATGAAAGTAATGCAGCCGCTTATACGGAGAAGAAGCCACCGGCTGGACGCGAATCGGGTCGATAGGTGTCGAGCGCATATTGGGTTTGTTGACAATTAGGGAAAGAAAATGTCGGCAGTGAAGGAGCATTACAAGGTCTTGGAGAAAGATCAAAGACAAGATGTTGTGTTCTGTATGAAAAACACAAGAGGTCAAAGGTAGCCTATTACGTTTCTAATAACTTTTACATTTAATTATATTTTAAGGTTATATTATAATTTTAAGGTCAATGCTGGTACAGGTTAACACAGAGCTGGGTTACCACAGGCTGTTTGTGCAGCGAGATCTTTATCAACATTGTCTATGTTTTTTGTAATTTATTTTGTATAATTGGAAAAGCCATCTGATTAAAGGCTTTCCAACTTTTTGCAAAAAGAGTACCTCGGTCCTTCCCTCTTCCCTCATCTGTCTGTCTGTCTGTCTGTCTGTCTGTCTGTCTGTCTGTCTGTCTGTCTGTCTGTCTGTCTGTCTGTCTGTCTGTCTGTCTGTCTGTCGTCATAATTTGTAATGAGATGTTAAATTACTTTAAAACATTGCAGAGTTAGTTTTATAATGAGGATTTCTTTGTTTCTCTGTGAAAAGAAGGATAGATTACAAAATGAAATACATGACAATAAAAACATCTGCCATAGGCCGAATTGTTTTTTTAAACAGAATTTCACAATAAGTGCTTCCCTAAGCAAAAGCACAAGGCCACGTGAATGTTTGCCTCCATTCATCTCTTTCTGTGTTGACAGGGGGATTGTCTGTTAATGTGATGTCAAATGGAACTGCAGTTCAAAGGAATAGCTGGACTTGCTAATCCCAGAGCATGTGTGTGCGCATACAGTTGTACGAGGTCACCCACATGGTGCCCTTTGTGTGTTTGTGGTTGTAGCCTATCGATAGGAATAGCCTCAACAAACTATAAGAATATAACCTACAACGCTCCAGCTGCACTGCGCTTCTCTGTAATTAGTCCGTCAGAACCACAGAGCTCTAACGTCGCCTGGCTGACGTTCAACACTTCGGGAGATTAGGGTCCCCCTGCGGCGTCTCACTCTCACTTTATTTTTTGGTCTAAATAGGACTGAAACTAAATGAACCCAAATAAAAATGAATCCTAGCTAGCATATCATGTTATGGAGCCGAGGAAAAAATCTTGTAAAATGGTAATTGAATTGAATGGACCGTAAAGCTCCTCTCCAACTCGATGTAGAAACCGAGGACGGGATGAGAAGCAGCGAGAGCAGCAGGACTGATGTTTATTTACGTCACTGAGACATACCGCCACATTACTCTTTCCTTGCCACAAAGTGTCTTGGTGTGTTTGTGAGACACTGATGGCTGTAATCAATAGAAGAACAATAAACACACCAGATAGGCTCATTTATGTCCTTTCTGCTGTTTGTTTTTATTTTCTTGTTTCCAAGGGTGTGTGCTGGAGATCACGGCAGAGCCAGCCTGATTGTAGCTTCTTCTTTTTTTAACGTAGTTGGATGAAACTAATATGGGGGGGGTCTAGCTCATAAATATTACACTTTTATGTGGAAGCGAGAGCAGATTGATTGACTGATGATCCATTTGAGAATGGACTGAAAACATCACTTACTTTTGTCCTCTCTTCTCTGTCCTAGGTGCTACGTGGAGCTCAGCTCATAGCGGTGGCATCAGCTGACGGAGGGGCCACAGCCGTAGAGGGCTCCCCCCTCCCTCCTGACATCCAAGTGCAGTACGTCCAGCTAGCCCCCGTCGCAGATCACACAGCTGCCGTACAGGTAAAGCAACACGCACAAACGCATACTCTTCCAGGCTCTGGCACACGTGTACACAGATGTTTGTAACTGGGTAGCATGTGCTGGAGTATGCATCTATTGTCTGAGCTGAAACAGACCATGGTACTAAATCAGTCCAGCAGCTTGTTTTTTAAGCAGTCCATAATAAATAACTGGTTCCAACTTCTGAAACACAGACTGTAGATCAGGATTCAGTCCTTCAGTGATGCCATCTGTGCTCTATACCCAGAAGATACAAGTCCCAGGATGTCAGGGTTTTTCACTCTGGTTTGTAGAAGTAACAGAGATAAACTGAACTGTACAGTCAGTGTTCTGGGTCCTAATCAGGAAAATGTCCTTTTATTCATATAACTAAAGTATATAATAATATATAATAATCTTTTCCCCAACAATTGTTGTACTAATGACTCAACCAGAAGAGTATCATGTCCAGTCCCCTCACATTGCCACTTTACTGCAATCCAATTTGAACAGCGTCGAAGCCCCAAAACACCTTTTTGTGCTGAAGAATAATGCTACAGTGTATGTTAAGAAAATGGTCACAGTTTCATAAATCATGACATAGAACTGCTGATTCAGTGAAAAATACATTATTTAAAAGTTGAAAACGCGAGCACAAAAGAGTGGCCAGTCGAGACCTAAAGTATAAAACACTATATATTTATCCACTTTTCGAAAGCTTCTGGTTGTTTGGGCTGACACCTGCTTTCTTTCGTGCTACACTGGGTTGATCAGCTTCATAATGAGGCAGAATATATCCTGTAATATTTCATTCATAATTACTGTAATGTTATAATGGAAATAAGCGTGCAGTTTAGCTGAACTACTTGCAGGTATTATGGGTCTGCTTTTCCCCGGTTGTCGTAATTGTGCTCAAATTAAAAATGCACTCAGCTTTCACTCATTATGAGGAGTGTTTGGAAAAACAGTAATTTAACATAATAAAGTGGAACGTTAAAAGGAGAAGAGTAGTAATTGTGCGATATGCCTAAAATCCCATCATGATTGAGCTTTTTGAGAAACACCCCACATGTGGAATCAGGATGGGGCACAGACACACAGCATCGTGGTCTTTGAAGTGGTCACTTTAACTGCGAGGAATATAAAACAACCACCCTTTTCCATTGTTGTCTCGGCTTAATGTTTTCCCCAAAATACATTACATATCACATTTTCTCACCCTCTAGTCCTGATGTGAGTCTTTGTTGTGTTGTTATCATATAAACAGAAAGAACTTGAAATGATTTCGCTGTGTAAAATACCAGCCGTACATGTCTCCTGAAATGGTCCAGCACCGGGTTTGGGGATTTTCGAGTTAAAACTCAGCTCTCTCTGTGAGACACGGTCTTGTTGTCCTTCTGTTGTCTGTAGTCGTCTAGGTAATTGGTTCCCTGCCCCTGTGAGCGCAGTGGTGATTAAAGCATCCTATATTGATACATTGCATTGTGTGTGGATCATACACAAAGTGATAAACTCCAGCAAACATGCAAAATGATTGCCGCCCCATACGCTGCATTCCAAGGTCTGTTCTCCATGTTTCTCAGCGAGCAATCAGACGATTTGTTTACGCAACTGATTTCGCGAGATTGCCTTTTTTCCCTTCTCCTAATGTTTGATTGTGCTCTGATCTTGACAGAAATCAACAAAGTAGGCAGAAGTCTGATCACTCATCAGCGTTCTGTTCAATGGCGTTTGGGTTCAGTGAGGGCGCAGTGACATGCTGGAAGACAGAATGAAACCACTTGTTAACAACGTGGTGTTTATTGCTCAAACTATATTTAAACTCATCAAAAGCAGATTTCAGTGCCAAAATGATGTACGATGTTGAGTGCAGATTCATCCAGTATGTTCAAAGAGACTTTTTTATTTTTTATTAGCCTTAAAGGACTCAACAGAGTAAACTTTACCTCAATCAATCCCAGCAATAATCAATAAATCAACAAAATATGTGGAATGTAATAGAGTGTGTGTGAAAAGGAAGTTGCTGTGTGGGAGCACAGACACTTGGCATGGCCCGTCTGGTACAAGGTTGGTTATTATCACAGTTGGGTTTCAATGTCCCCAAGTGTGAACGTTGCTGGCTTTCAGTTCAAAGTTCAAAGGAAGGTTAGCGCCGTTCTTTTTCTCCCTTTTCTGAAAAGTGTTGAATCATGTGCTCTCATCTGTTTCCAGACATGTGGTAGCATTTATACAAGTTCTTGAAAAATTACTTACGCTTTTGTATTTATTTATCTCTGCATTTTTGCTCTCTTTATTTGATAGTTTCCATTGCCCAAACTAGATGAAGTAGGGGACAACACACCGAAGGATATTTTGGCATTCCAATGGGCATTTTTGTGAATTGGTGCTAATCTTTAGATACAACTTTGTTTATCTCCAGCTCGGTTCTAAAGTCAGGGTCACAGAGCACCAACAGCCCGGTCGAACCATAAAGCAATGGATCTATTATCTACGAGTATTTCCAAATGTGGAACAAGGCTTGACAGTTCAATGAAAAACATTGACCCACATGTGTTTTACTTAGCCTCTTTAGCGCCAGTGGTCACAGCGTGTCAGCCTCATGTTGTGCTGCTGCGGTGCAGCTGTGCTCCGTTCAATGTGTTGTCCAGTGACAGCATTGTGCGAGGGAGGATTACATTCTGCAGGTGTGCTTGAGGGAACCTCTGGCGTGCATTTGAGGAAGGAGTGAGTCATTCTTCATGGTCATCATCCAGGACTGAGCCATGAACCTCTCATCTTTTGAGGGTTTTTTACCAACACAATACCTCGCTCTGTCTGACACCGACCACGGAGACAGCCAGAGAGCATTAAAATACGAATAGCTCATCGCTTGTCAAGTCTCTCTTCACCTGTCACTCTACCTCTTTTCTCAATCTTTCCACCAACTGTCTTCCTCTTTCTTCTCCCTGATACATCTCTCCCCTAATCTCTCTTGTCGTTCCTTTGCTCCTTCTATCTTTTGTCCGTCCAGTGTGGTCGTCTCCCCCAATGACACTAGGTGCCATAGTATGGGTCCTCCGCATCTGTTACTTCACAGGAAACACACTTGTGTTGCAGTCTTTTCGTAATGACTCTGATTAGCTGCAGCAGGATGCAACATCAGATCAACTCAAAGTCTTCTCAATTATCACCTTTTCCCTCTCCTCTCTTCCATGTGTTGCAGGCTGCTGAGCTGGCCCCGGCCCTGCAGGCGGACATCGAGGTGAAAGAGGCCATCCAGGGGACCATCCAGGGAGAGAACGGCGAAGTGGTCCAGATTGTTACCTCTGTGGCCACCTGAGAGCCCCTTCTGGTTCAACACAGCCCAGAACTCTGCTCCACAGCATGGCCCGACGAGTCTCGGAGGTCGACAAATGCACACAGTCTGACAAGCAATTGGGTCAGAAAGCATTTTTAAGTACTGAAGGTTACTGATTAAAAAAACAACAGGGAAGAAGCATTTTTCTGGCTTTTTGTTTTTCTCCTGCAATCTCCTCAGTCCATTGCCAACCAGATGTCTCAATGTGGAACTGTTTGCAGAAACTGGTCTTACTGGTGTTTGCATTACCAGAAGGTCTTGGCCCACAGCAGGAGACACAGCGGGATCCTCGTCTATCCACGGAGGAGGCTACTTACGCAGACCATCAGCCTGCCACTTCATCACACATGTTTGTTTACAGCAACTTGGAAAACAGTGGAGTTGAGCCAGTGTCTAATCCCAAAACCCTCATGAGGGTTTATTTGTAATGCCTGAATCCCGCCCATCACAACCAGTACTGCGCCCCCTTTCTCGTCGTGTCTCGTCACGTGCACTGCAGTGGAAAGTAGATGTAGCTGAGCGTAGCCTTTCTTGGTTGTGATTCATTTGGTTTCCTGTCACTCCCCTTGATTCAGACCGTACTATATCTCCCAGCTGTCAACCTTGCCTTTCTTTACTTTGCTCTTCTTGTTTTCATGTTGCTTTAGCCACTCAGCACTGTTTGTTTGTTTAATTTATCTAATTTTAACATGCTGACATTTTTGGGGAGCTTCCATTTTGGAGGTAGAAGACCATGTAATAGAAGAGCTGGTGCCAGTAGTAGGCAGGACAAGTTGCTTGTAGAAAACCAACCATTCACCCCCAGTTTTGTCTCTGTGAAAGATACATTATTGTGAATAAAACATGTTCGGGTTTGCCATAAAGGTTTGTTTTTATTTTAGTTTCTCTCTGTATTTTCTCGTCAATCGTGGTCACAAATAAACAATTGAAGAGCGTGTGGAATGACAGGTTTTGTTACATGTTGAGCTAATTTATTGTATTTTCTATTTTTGAAATAATAATGTATCATATCAACTGCAATAACCATAGGCTTTGCCTACTGTATTGTCAGCCATCATGTAAGCTAAGCTTTTACATGGTCTCAACAAGGTTTTCTTCAAAAGACAAATTAATGTTAGCCTCATTATAGAAATGTCTGTACTGTAATTACATTTCTTCAAAATCCACTCTGCATGGTTATGTTTTTTCTGTGTTGTGATGCTCCGCTGATGATGAATATCTCTGCAGTCAACAGTAAAAGAGATAAGCGAGACACTGTGTGTTGGTTTGGGGAAGGTTCCCATGCTCAGTGTGATGTAATGGTGTATTTTGGAGTTGAGGGGAAGGAACCGGGCGACAAAATGAACTTGATAGAACAACATCCACAGTCTTGGCTGCTTCCTCTTGTTTCCCTTCAGTCTGTTGTTGCTCTCTCTGACCCCCTTTACTCTGCCTCTTCATCTTGTCCCTCTCTTACGTACTCCTCTTCTCCCACTCAACTTGTGTTTTCCTCTTTCTCCTTGGAAAGCTGTGTCCATTTAAATTCCCTTTATTATTATACACTTAGCGGGGCTGAAATTTTGTGCGATAGAGCAATGGGTCCATCCTTTAAAAAAATAATCCTGTTAAAGAAACGTTGGCTCGGACAGCGGCCTCTCCCCCCTGTGACCCCTCTATTAAATCACAGACTTGGAAAGGTACCGACTCTTCACTTTTACAACCCTGGGCTCCATCCAGGAGCTGGAGTGGTTACCACGGCGACAGCCCCTGTCTCTGGCTGCCTCCGAGATAACCTGGTGAAAACAGAAATGAGTGATAGATGGAGAGATGAGATTGTTTGGAAGCGGGCTGCATGTTTGAGGAGAAGGAGTGGAGTGATGGACAGAGACCAGGCGGTGTATCTTTCCCTCTCTCAGCAGCTCTGTGTTCTCCTGCTCAGCTGGCATCGGCTTCGGCATGCCAGCACCCACCTCTGCTGCACGCCCGGCTTTTTCCTCTGGCTGCAAAATGTAGCCCTTTTTTTACAAGGCTCGCAGAGTTATCTCAGGATGTGTAAAAGATGAGTGAACAGTTGTTGGAGCAAGAATGTCCAAATATGCGATCATAAATCAGCAATTGTTAGTCTTGGGGGAAACGAAGCTCGCCACAGAGTTTATTTGTCATGTACGGTATACTCTTTTGTTTTTTTGTGTGTACTGAATGTTTCAAAACGCCACGAGAGGCATGCACATTTTGACTGAAGAAACATCTCTTTTGTCTGATTGTTGCCTGTTGGATGGGAGCACAGCTTATTTTATAGAAAGAACGTGATGCAGATTCTGGATGTGTATTTGGCAGCATTATTAAATTACACAGCAGCAAGTCAGGGGAATCCTCGCTACTTGGCTGCTGTTACATGCATCATAAAACGGATGTTGAACGTCTGAAAATTGTAGCTCTCTACAAACAATAATTTAACTGTCGCCTGGGTTATGCAATAAATGATGAAAAGCTACTTAGAAGATCTTTCACGGGCATCGTAGAAGCAATTTCTTTTAATTTGGCGTTCAAGGATGAACTGATTAGATTTTGGTGGTCAAAAGGTCAAGGTCGCTTCACTATATCTCAGGATTGCCTATAGATGCAATTGTATTACATTTGGTTCAAACGTCTTCTGTCCCTTCGCAAAGAGGGCTTCAGTGTTGAGGTACCAGTGCAGTTCTTTATTGATGTTGTCCTCCAGATACTTGCACAAGTTAATTTCCTCTTCCTGGATGACAACAACTGTTCCTCTGGTAATCCACCACAAGCTCGGTGCTTTTGCTATTGATTGTTGAAAGCTCATCAGTTCTCAAATGAAAACAGCTTGTTTCTCAATGGAAATGATTCACAGCAATCATGCATGTCAACATAGTGATAACTTCCATTTAATCTAATAATGAAAATAAAACATTTTATTTCCATATATGTTATTATGTTATAACTATGGACAGTAATGGATGTAATGCTATCACAAGGTGGTAATTCTAGTTTTATTTTGTTTTATTTTGCATTTGACTTGATATATTAGTCTATATTGCAGTACATATCTAAATATCAGCAGTACAAATAATATAACACATATTAAAGAAGGGAGAACCATGAGGTCCTCTAAGAATGAAAAGAAGAAATCCACTGATTTGAAAACTACAGGCCTCTTCAAATAATACATATGCATACCAAATACATGGACATTTCCATGGAATATGTATTTCTTCCTAATTCATAAATCAGCAACCAAGAATGTTATGTTTACTCCCCCACACACACAACTAAGACTCATTTTGAGTATTTGACTAAAACTTAAACTACTTAAATTACGTATTGTATATTTTTTTTGACAGAGCCGCTTACTGTAAACGTAGCCTACTATTTTAAGTATAGTACTGTATTAGTTATCACCCACATAAGTAAATGGTTAAAACCATTTTTTTTAACCAGTGGTAGAAGAGTACAAGGATGTAAATACTGTACATTTTCTACTAATATACCTGTATCCTATATATGCTGCAAAGACTGTGTAAATACATCCCTCGTGACGTTGAACCTGCTGCATCTCGCGCGAGGCATTTAAAGACCCATGCATGCGCTGGATGATGTTAATATTATCAACTGGAAGCAGCAGCGAGACATATCTCAATTTCCATCCATTTAGTGTCTTTTACCGAGGCTTCAAATATACAAATGATAATTAAATCGGAACCAGCAGGGAATTCCTTGACTCACGAGAAGTATTACAACGTGAGGACAGGGTTCGCGGAGTGCAGCTGAAGCAGCGAGGATGGGAGGTACTCCCTCAGAGTCGGGACCAGATGTGAGCGAGGAGGCGGACAAACTCATCCAGACGACGGCCACGAAATGCTTCCTGGTCAACGAGTTTGATAACAAACAAACGGTTTAAGTTGACAGCTCGGACATTTGATTGAATGCATCTAATTTGGCGTCGAAGGGTAAGTTGACAGTTTTATGGGCCGTCTGTAAATGCGCACTACGTCGCTGAACTGGAGGTGAACTTAAGACGTCATAACGTGACGGGGGAAACGGGTGTCGACGGGCTCGCGGGGTGCTTCCTTATCTGTGACGTTTGCTTTGCATTTGCACCTTTAAACCAGTCCGACTGAGTCCTAAAGCTGTGGCAGACTTTGCACAGTCCTCCTGCTCACTGTGTGCCTCAGCTGACAGCTCACCAAAGTCTCAAAGCGAAGAATGAAGCAGGTGCATCATGCCAAGGAGGACCCTTGACCACGTGGTAATATAAATAGACGAGTTTGAAGAGTACACTTCATACAAGCAATGAGTTAAAGGCGGGAAAGTCACCGTATTAGTTCCTGTTTTCATGCAACGTCATTGACTCTGTGGCCCTCGTTTGGGAAACACTAATAAGCTTAAGAGGTATGGGAGCCTAACTTATTTTTAAACTTCCTGTGTGTGTGTGTGTGTGTGTGTGTGTGTGTGGCTTACGTCTTAGAGGCCATGCTCTTTTTGTAGCCTTGGTGAACGTCCGTCACATTTGCGGATATTAGGTGTCTGAACCAGAGCCATGTTTACAATGGACTGTTGCTTATTTTGTTAGCTTTGAATCCCATAATAAGTTATTGAGAGCCTACGGTTTACTGTGAGCTGCATCACCACTGTCTCTTTCCATATGACGAAACCCCTGGGAAGACGTTCATCCGGTACCATACCTCTGCAGGTTGATAATGAATAGCAAGCTACATCTGCAGGAGGTACACTGACCTGATTGTCAATACCTGGAATACAGTGCCTTACACTGCATCTTTTGCCTCAGTTATGTCCTTATCGTGGAATGCTTTTTGGCGAATGGCAGATGGCAACTCACTGAAAAATCCAGAACGTCTGTGTAAATATGCATCCGGGTAAGGGATAACTTAGTTTGAAAGACGTGTATTGTTCTCACAGGAAAGGTCAGTGACGGACATGACTGCATCTTGCAGTGTATTTTTGTTCACACATTGTGAGCTTTAACCTGCCAGAATGGCCCTTCTGTTTTCAGAGACATTAGGGGAGCGAAGAGAGGCCGTCCCATTTGGGCCGAGGCCGACCCTTATTCCATGGGAGAACGACTGCTTGTTTGTTAACGCCAGAAAGCTCTCACGTGATGAAAGGAAACTCCAATTTGCTTTTTATTGAGCCAAAGTGTAAGTGCTGTGAGACAGGCTGTGTTTGATTTACCTCCTCTTATCTTTGTTATGGTTATAAATATAATTATGCCAGATGTGGCATGCGGTACAAGGCTTTGTCTGGAGCCATAAATGGTTGATAACTCGGGGCATGTTTTCCTCCAGGCCAGGAGGTCAGCCCAGTTAAACAAGGACTCAGAGGTTTCTGGATCTGTTGAACACCAGTGTCTGATACTGCATCCCACCATCTCTGGATATATTCATACAATATCAGAATTTGAGGGCATCTGTGTGCACAGGCAGACTGGCTCACATTTCTTTAAGTTTCTTTGAGTGTATGCAGGGGACATCTGTGTTTTATTCTATTTATGAGGCTTCATAAAATGAGCTCCTGGCCTCCTTTTGGTACATTAGCATACAGCAGAGAGTCTGCTTGTCAGATTCTGGGGGATGTGCCGTGTGCTTTTAGAGAGTCTCAGGTCAAGCCATTTGCTGCGCCCCTGATGCCAGCCTGCAAGAGACAGCCTGCTGCCAAAGTCATGAGAGGACAAGAGACAGAAAAGCCCTGTTTAGTATTTAAACATGTCTCTGGCTAGACAGGCTGAATGACAGCATAAAGAGATGATGAGTTTTTACATTCATATAAAGGCCCAGACACGGAGAGAACAGCACGATTGGACTGAGTCGTGCTGACTCAGTATAACTTAAGCAAAGTGCTGGGATGTGATACAGACCCTTTTTCTGACGTTGAGGTGGGTTCGGGAGTGTACCAGAGAATGTTTGGATGGAAAGATGGGCTAAGACAGATTTTAAAGGGGTGAAAGAAATACACAAGGAGATGGAAGAGGGAAGAAGAGGAGGACAGGTTAAGATTACAACTTGATTTCCAGTTTCCAGCAACCATCACAAAACCTGTGTGTATACCACTGATGACAGGTGTTTGCTTAACAGTTGACAGATGGTTAGCACATAAATCATGGGTCACTAACTGGCGGACCGCGGTCCGGGTCCGGACCCAAACGCCGTTGTCTCTGGACCCTGGACCGAAAACCAATTATTATTACCAAATTATTAACTGTTGGTGGATCGCTTCTATTTCACCGGCGCAGCTTTTCCTGCCTTTACGGCTCTCGTTCAGCGGTCCAGGAAACACTCTGACCAATCACACGCCTTGAAAATCCTGTCACTTGATCCTACTCGACCAATCACATGTGTGTATTGCGTTAAGCCCCGCCCTCGACTCGAGTAAGACATTCGTACACACGGGAGCGACGGGAGAGACCTGATAGTTTGAAAAGTACGTGAGTCAGAGAAGTTGTTTCACTTGGCGCTCCAAAAGAGAAATGTGGACATCTTAACCAGAGCCTTGAACCAGGAATGGACAGACTTAAATGTGTATTATTCCCACAACCAGATCTTTAGAGCAAACGGACCGACTCACATCAGAGATTAAGGCCCAGAAAAATAAACCTAAGAGGCCAATATAATCAGAACCCTAACACATGAATTAATATGATCAGAATCCTAACACATGAATTAACTGACCAACAATAATGTTAACAGAGAGGAGAAATGAGCTGAAACAAGTGGGTTAATAACCACAGATGAAGTCCATGCAAACACATTTATCTTTTTTGAAAACAAGGATATAATATATTGGCTCTTTGGATTGACATCACTAGATGCCCGAATAAACTGAATTTGAAGCTGCAAGACAATTCAGTTAAATTAATCTTTCTAACATGATTTATTTAATTTAATTTATATAGTCATGTTTTTCAAAAGCTTTCTGTTTTAAATCCAGCCTTTATTTGCCTTGAAATAAGATATGATAATTTATGTATTATTAGAGTATGTATTATTTATAATTATTCAAGGAAATCTGTAATATTAAATATTGTTTAGATGTTAATTAATTGAACTTTATTTATTTTACAGTCAGTTGTTGACTACATATAGACGTTAATACAACTGTTGGCTACTTCAATACATATGGCACAAAATCATAGCACAAATTTGACATTATTGGGATGTTCCGGACCTTTGCATGAGGAAATTCTCTCGAACTGGACCTCGCGGAATTTTAGTTGAATACCCCTGACATAAATACTTTCATAAGAGCAAGTTAACTATTACAACTCTGTCAAGCTAATGCCGCTACAGCCATTGTCAGCTAACTAACATTCAAAATGCAAGCAGGAAAGTCATGTATTCATCCGTTGAGGGCATTTTCCCTTGGTTTGACATCGACATGATCAATTGAAAGGATAGTTTTCTGCATCTTAACTCGTATCTATGGGCCAGCTCAGTATGCTTTTTTAATTTATTTTTATAAATTAACTGTTTCTTATCTTTTGTGATAATGTCAAGTGAGAGGAGAGATGGGCAGGAGAGCGGGAGCAGCAGATAAAAATGAGAAATTTGAGTCTGCTCACAAGAAGCAAGTCTGGTTCTATTTGTTACTTATTGCATTTGTCTGATAAAGTGTCTTTCTATTTCAATTATGTTTGAAAAAGTGGGGTCATACTTTGTATTATAAGGAGTAGACGTCACTCTTAATGGAGTGAATACCAGCTCAAAGATCTGGTTTCTTTAAGAGTTTGTGCACGTTTCTGTCTTTTAGTCTCCAGTAAACTCAGTTTAATCTGGAAACTGGAATGTTTTTGCCCGTTCATGTCATTTGCTGCTATAGAGGAATTTAATTAAATTAGATTGGCAGAAATAGGTTGCACAGTCTCTTTAGTAAATTATATTATGAGTAGGCCATTTATTTTCATGTTTCTTATTTCAGAAGCAAGTCAAAAAGATTTCAAATGAAACCCTTGAACTTAACCTGAGTCCTAACATTTTTGCACCTGTGTGTCCCTCATCTCAAAGTCGATGGGTTATTGGATAGATTCCTGAAGTATGGTCAGGTCTGTGGCTAAAACACGCTTAAGAGAGGTTTGTTGAGAACATTTGCTCCACAACATGAAATATGTCAGTAAATAATAATAAACAGACCAAACACGGTCTTCACAGGCTCGTAGTTGGCCGTGCTGCAGTTAGTTCATAGCTTAATATTAGCTTCTTACTGGCGATTGCATTGATGCTTCAAATATCATAAAAGTGGTGTTCATTTGTGAAGTTTATCTTGCTGAACACATCTTGCAAGTATCATAAACATTTGTTTGCCACACATCTGCTGCCAAAACTCCAAATCCAATGGAGAAATCCCATTGGCCTTTTGTCCAGGAATCTATACCAATGCTCATTTCCGTGTTGAAAAATAAGTCATCCCTGCAGCACTCTATCGGCCCTTCTCCCAGCATGACTCGTCATAGTAGTCTAAGAACAGGTGTTACTAATAATACTAACAATGGCTCTGTTCTATTCAAGTGTTGCAGTTAAAGTGAGCAAGCTTGCACAATACCAACAACCTGAAATCAGAGCAGAAAAATGGAATTCAGCCATCATTCCTTTGATTATTTACTCATGTCTGCCATGAAAAGGTCTATGGGTCACACCACACACTCTGACATGATACATTTTGTTGAAGATGGATTGAGTATCCCAGCAAGTCGAGCTAGTTCGTTAGCCAGCGTGCACAACACCAGGACCCTGGAATTCACTTCAATGGATTGCAGATGCTTTTAAAGTCAACCAATTGCAACTCTGTTTTTCCTGTTAGGACGTGCCAACATGTCTGCTGTTAAAAAGGTTGAAAGTATGTCATGCAGTTAACCTCATTTGTGAAGAGGGGGACATTACCACGGCCCTGTAACCATGACAACCACTATTTTTTTATAGCTATCTGGTTACCTGAACAATACACCTTCAAAAACATTAAAATAAATAATTAAATGAAGTTTAATTAATTGGTCCTGGTGGAATAAACAGTGTGAATAATAGTAGCTATTATGATATGAAATACTAGCTAAACGTGTTCTACTGTGTCATATATAGGATGTTAGGAACCTGTAATGTGTGCTGCAGGTCGTTAGTAGGATTGGATGCAGCCCCTTCATAACACCTACATGGCAGTAATGAGCTGCTGTCTGAAGCACCTTCAGTAGACATGAGCACTGCTGTGCTGGAATAACTTCATGGGGCATTTTAATTGTTTAACTTTGTGTGGTGGCTCTTTAGCTCCTATTGGGTCCCTGGATAGATGGAGATTATGGATTAATTTAGGTTCTGAAAGCCCCATAAAGCACTATTGTAATAATAATAATCTCTTTCAGGTTGTTTTAAATTTTGTCTTTCAAAATCTTTGATAAATAGCAATAACTGCTGTGTTATTATGCTCATAGTTTACACAGGCCATTTCACAGTAAACATCTGCAATAACATTTTTCTTGGATTTTATTTTGAAGGTTTTGGTCAGCCTATTTGTGGTGACCCTCATTGCTCATGCTAATTACTATGTTCTGGACATGTTTCAAAATCAAATGCTGCTTTCATTAACCAGGTAATGGTTATGCTTTTGTTCATATGCAATTGTTGAGGATCCCCACTTTAAACTCCCAGTCAGTCAGTTTTCACCTATACCCAACACATACTCTCCATTTCTCAGCACCTTCATGTCTCTTCTGCAGCCCGTCCTGTCATTCTCTTGGTTTTCCCATCATGGCCTCCAGAAAGCGTGCAACAAGACCAAGAGAAGAGCAAACTAGAAGCAGATCCTCATCTCTCACACTGAAATAAATCACATGCACTGCTTTAGCTGGAGAACACAGGGAACACAGTGAGGAGGATGCGATGTGAACTTCTCAGTTCCGGCTGTTTTCTGGTTGAGTCGTTGGTCTTCAGGACAGTGGCTCAGATTTGTGCCGGTGATGATGCAAGTGAAGACAGGGACGTGGATGAGGAGAGTGAAGAAGAAAAGGCAGAGAGCTTCTTTGGCTTCCAGCTCTGACAATTATCTTTGCAATCAGGGCTGAACAAGAACCTTTTCACTTCGAGGATCTGCCTTGCCTGCACCACTCAGCTTGACCATACCCAGTCCAGGAACATGAGGTGAATGTTGTTGTACCCAGCTGTGTCTTGGCTCAGCAATAGTTTAGTGCAATTAGAGAGTGGGAGACCAGATCAGGAAACACCCAAAGGCTGTGTTGTCACTGCTGAGTAACATGATGAAGAGAGTGTGGCTGGCAGTGGCCCTTAGAAGGCCCGAGGACAAATCTGATGTAAACTTGAAGGATTAACAAAGCTCCAGAGCCTGCACTGAGTGAACTCACAGGCATTAACACAACATCAGAGGCAGCCAGTGTGTTGGAAGGGCGAGAGGCAGTGGAGCATCAGTGAGTTGTATAAGGCCCAGTGCATAGTGGCCACATACTCATCATCTCTGTGAAGAGAATGCATTGGATTGTATATTTGTGAACTATAAAGAGAATATAGTATTGATTATAAAATATTAGTGGTAATGTGTTTTCAGTCTGGCTTAAGTGGTGTGTGTGTGTGTGTGTGTGACTTAAGACTTAACCATCTGGTTCAGCTCTTCTTGATCACATGATCAGTGGGTAGAGGAGTTTGGTTACAATACAAACACAGACACATTCTTAAATGTCACTTTTAAGATATCCTGTTTTCGTGTGTGCTATTTTCTTAGATCTTTTTTTAAAGTAATAATGGTTGAAGCACTTTCTCCACTCTTGACAAACCTCTTAAATATCCCCGTCATCAATTTTCTCACAACCAATTATTTGTGGGATGTTATTAACCTGTTAAATGTACAGAATGAATTCACATCGCACAACACCATGGATAGGTGAGATTTATGTTGAGTCATGTTGATTTATCATGTCACTCAGGAGAGGCTTTATCATATGTGATTTTCTAAAGACGTTCTCAGTTGAACCTCATACATCAAACCAATATTTCTAACTGAGTTACCACATGCAGCACGTACCATCTCTCATCACTCATCCTGTCGTCTTCTCCTCTACTCCCCAACACGGCTCTACACACATGCACAAAAACGTCAGTGATTAACTAAATGTTGTCAAAGTTATGATGGATATATCCAGTAGTGGAATCAGAGTGTGGTAAATTGTTTGCTCAGGTTGTGATTATTGAACACATTTATACAAATTTTGTCCAAAAGCTGTTTTTGATACCGTGTAAGGATCAATTGCTGACGAAGAGATGATGGCACGTGTGTGGGAAATGAATGAGGAGTGAAGACTGAGCTGTCTCTTTGTCTTTCGGCTCAGAGACATTCCTAGTTTACGATGCAGAGAGCGCTACCTGAAGATACATTGACAGAAACATGACATTGGACTCCTAAGAATGTGTGTGTGTGTGTGTCTGCGTCTGCGTGTGTGATTGAGGTATACATTGTCTGTTATTCTGTCTTTGCCATTTTACATAATTTGTTTCCATATTGAAAGTACTGCATTTTTGTGAGAAAGCGAATAAGATAATGGCTTCTGTGCCTAAAGTTTGTCTGATTAAAATCTCTGTTTGACTGTGATTTAAAAGATGAAGAAACACAACCATGCTTTGCATTTATAGCCACATCCCATCAATTTTGTTGGCAGAAGTGACCATTGTCACAAGCAGATTGTATCACCTGCAGTCGGCTACGGTAAGATAATTAGCTGACTTTGTTGTTTGGTTGTGGTAAACTGTTCCCAACACAAGAACCCAGTATAGATGCACTACATATGCACAACTTTTGTTTTGTTTATTACTGTTATGTCATCTCTCTTGTGCATACTGTAATTGCTTTTATTGCTTCTGTTTTTACCATGTAAAGTTTTGTAAAGTTTTAAGCACTTTACAAAAAAAATATTATTATCATTAAAAGGGGCATGTCCCATGCACAAACTTAGCATCTTCCTATTCCATGGCCATGTTCACAACATGTGAATAAGGAGCAGCTTTTGCATTGGTCTTGAGGATGAGGACTAATTGATGTATTTGGCTCATGTAAACAAACCAAAGAGCAGGACATAGTCTCCTTCATGTCCTCTCGCCTGTCCTTTATCTACAAAGCTACAGCTAGCTGCAGGGCAGTTTAGCATAAATACTGGAAACTGGGAGAAACAGCCTGGCTCCATCCAAAAGTAACAAAATCCTCCACCTACCTAAGCTCATTAATCAACAAATTATCGTGTTTTCTTCAACGCATTCATAAAAACATCTCCTAATGGTTTTACGGGTTTTCGGGGCTTGTGGGCTGTTTCTTAGCCGGATGCAGTATATTTTGGGGACCTGGCAGCCTCACGGGGATGGCAAAACGCAGGAAGTCACTGCCCCTGGCCAAGAACTGGTTCGGCACAGCCTCACCTGAAATCCCCATTTGTCCTTTTTACACAGAGGTAGGTTGATATAGTTATCTCTGGACAGAGCCAGCTCACTGTTTTCCCTGTTTCTAGTCTAGTATGCTGTGCCTGCAGTGTCCTTTTCATACTACAGCTACACGAGTGGTCTTGATCCTTTCATTTAACTTTTGAAACGAAAATAAAACGGCACATTTCCCAGAATGTAACTGTTCCTTTAACTTTCAACAACATGTTTTATATAACTAGCATTTAGTTTGAAGGCCAAATCAAAATAAAACATTCCTGAGTTTAAATTTTTTTTCACATGGATTACATTCTTCCTCCAGTATTTATGTGAACTGTCTGAATGTTTGGTGCAAGGCTGTTTAGCTAATACAAAATAACGAAAAAGAAAGAATTGTCAGTTACAGAGCATAAAACCTGGAAACGAAACAAAAATGGAACAAGCTATCACAATCCAACCCTGTGTACCTCAGTATAATGATCCGTAATTTGAGCATTTGACTCGGCTGAACACTTCTCCCACCAAGGAGTCATTCTGAAGAGTAGGCCTGACACGAGAGTGGGCCTTCTGGTCCTGTGCACTCCTTGTCATTTAACTGGGAGCAACCCAGCTAATGGTTCAGCTAGAAAAATACATCTTATTCTATTAAACCCCTTTCAAATGCTTTAAAGGTTAGCAGCATGGCATCATTGTGGTGTTGAGAGTTTCTGTGTGAACAGTAGTTTTGACTAATATTTATAATGGAGGCACTCGCATCTTTGTATTTCTAAGATATCTGATCCAGGTCGTTACTGACCCGGGCCTCCACTCTGAGACCCAAGAAGTCACTCCTTGTGCTGAGTGAGAGTATTTTGATTTGACATCAGATCGCGGTCATTACTGATCCATCTTTCTATTAGTTCTATGTATCATTTCATCTCTTTCTGCTGAGATTGCTTCCACATGTCAGGCCCCAGGCTCCACAAGCCCACACAGGTCTGCAGTATCTGTGGGTGTGTGTGAGGGTTCAGGAGCCCCTATGATGGGCTTAGACTGGAGACACAGAGTCCCCCTGGATGCATCAGCAGAGGGGACACAGTGCTCCTGAGGAGGTGGGTTGGTGGGTAGTGGGATAACATGAGGGATGCTCGGGGAGGAAAGAGAGGCATGCAGGGAGGTTTGAGGAAAGAAGGGGATTTGGGCGGACACATCCTTGGGCTTGCTTGGTACTGATGAAAGAAATGAGGAAAACAGCCACAGCTGTTTTTGAAAGCACAAAAACTGTCACACCACCATTTTCCACCGAAGCAGTATTATCATATGATGGACACACTGTTTGTCAATTGGTTCTGCTCGTCTCCCAGGCTAGCCGACCTGGCTGTGGTGGGAAGCCAGAGGCAGGGACGAAACTTCAGAGGACAATGAGAACAACCGGCTACAAGAGAGAGATTTGAATTGTCATATTTTCATTTGTTGCATCCTTCCTTTGCATCGGGGAGTGTTCTTTTTTTACACAACTGTTTTGAGTCAGATCCCTGAGCCAGTTTGACTTTTTTGTTTTGTTTTATCGTTCATACCCAATTACACACAGGATGATGGAAAGTGTCAGAGATGTGCAACAAAACATTACATACCCAAGCCATAGTCCACAATCAGTGCTTTTCTTTTGTTGTAATCCTTTTTTTCTCTCATAATTTGGAACATTCGTTGGCACAGCTTTTTTGTTTTGCCCGTTACCATTTCGTCAGGTTACACAGTTAACCCTGGGAATATCACATATATTCTTGATTGCCGTCCTGAAGAAATTCCTCAAAACGTTCCGCTCAGTGAGAAGCTCCATTCTCAGATAACAACGCTCAAAAATGACCCGGCCAGCCGAGACAGGCGTGTGAACACCGTCGCCCAACTGACTGAAAGAGGCTAAAGATATTTGGTTTCTTGGGTGTGAGAAAACACACAGGTCTGGAGGCTATAGCTTTCTGCTTACACAGTTCATGGTAACCTGAGAATAATGTTCAGTGGTTTGATAAGAACCAAGTGCAACACAGGCTTTGGCAGTGTTTTGAGTGTCACTATTTTTGCACGGTGCTAGAGAGCAGCGGGGTATCTAATGTGCAGCTATTCTATTCTGTCTGTTTGAGATGCATCCCTGTGTTTGGACAGGGAAAGCTACATTGTGCAGTACATGGACCTGGAATAACGAGGCCCGTGGGCCTTTGAAAATAACAACTTTCCAAAACTACACACTGAGCAGCCAATCCAACCTTGATTCAAACCATGTGCATGAAACAGGGTCATGTTTTTTCATAACACAGTCTATAAAGAATAGTGTCTGCTATGTGGCATGTGCAGTTGTCTTGTCAACTGCACAGATAACTGACTTTACAAGTCTGTAAAGTCAGTTATCTGCTGAAAAACCACTTAAAGTTTGCATCCTCATTTCCCCTGTTGGTGATCTATGTTATGTGCTTCCCTGTCGCTCAGGCACAGACACGTTTTACCCTCACCCTTGTTTACCAACATTCATGCAGTCCCTGTCCTCTTATGGTGTGTTCACACCGAACGCGACGCGAATTTTTCGCGCGACCAGATTACATGTAAAGTCAATGCACAGACGCGTTTGGTTGCGACAGACGCGAAATTTCGCCGGGCGGCGCGTTAGACGCGTTTGGCGCGGCGCGTTTGGCGCGGCGCGTTTGACGCGAAATTCGCGTGAGTTGAAATTTTCCAACTCGGGCGAAAATTCGCGTCGCGAAAGCCAATCAGCGTTGAGAAGCTCTGCGCGTCATCACCGCCGTCCTGCCGGTTTGAATCAAACAGCTGCTGATCCACCTGAAGTAGCGCTGGCAGCGGCCGTCATTCAGACGCTGTTGTGCGGCTACGGATGATATTATGAACCCGGACACGGGGGCGTTTGATGGTCCGACATTAGAGGGACTTCCACAAGAAGGTTAAAGCAGAACTAGTGGTTAGTTTAATGGTGGATGGCGGGAACGGTACTGTTTTTAAGGAAATAAGCCACGGAGATAAGCCCCGCCCGCGTTAAAGCGAATTTGCGTTGACGGAAATTAACCACATAAAGTCGAGCGAGTAAACTCACGCGAGTAAACTCACTCGAATTTCGCGTCGCGTTCGGTGTGAACACACCAATAAAGTCGAGCGAGTAAACTCACGCGAGTAACGCGACGCGAAATTTCGCGTCGCGTTCGGTGTGAACACACCATTAGACTTAAATGCCCGCTGTGGCTTTACTGTGTACATATTGCATAGCGTGTCCCAACTACTGTACTGTAATTACCCACAATGCCTTCCATATGTGGGAGTCGTTACCATCGTAGCTTTCTCCTCAGCATTGTCTAAGAAACCAATGTTCAAGAATGAGCATCCCATCATGTCCTCCTCGCTGTGCACAGATATAAGCACTCTGTCCGTAGAGGGGATCCGTCTCCTCGGACGCTCATAACACTCAGAAAAGTGCAAGCCGATGATATTAATTGGGAAAGACTGATATGTTGCCAGTTCTCAGTTGGTGGTATGGTGCTGAATGGCCCTTGACTATTGAACGTTAAATTAGTTTTATGACCAAAAAGATTTATGTTGAGCCAGTTTAATAAAGACTCCCCTGGAAAAAGTAAACTGCACTGATTTATAATTCCACCAGCCACATCACCGTGCCAAGCAACTAGGATTCAGGTTTACCATTTAAACATTTTTGATTACATTTTCTCAGAATCAAATAGAGAGAAATCACAGATTGTCTCTGTCCAGCTGGGCTGAGCCCCGTTGGAAAGAAGTTGAAACATTTCCACGAATATATCACTCTTTTCTGCATGCAGGCGAGATACTTTTTATGTTCCTCAAACCAAAGCTGAGTTAAAGGTCCTTGCAAGCTCCCACAAGCCGCTGTGTCCTTCCTAGTTTCCAAATCTCATAATCCTGCTGTCTTCCATTTAGTAAAGCTGACTTCTACCAAATATTTGTCTGTTATAGTGAGCTCTAAAACACTGGCATCTGTTATCATATTGTCTTTTATTACTCCACTGTAGACGTTACTGTCCCGAAGTAAATCAGTGAATAAATGAAAACCCCGATTGGAGCTCTTCCTATGAACACAATTCTCTTCCAGGGTGATGCAGATTCAGAGTAAACAGTGAAGGCCACTGTTTTCATTGGCACACCTTTTCAAACTCCTGATTTTGATTCACTCGTGTGATTGCCATCGTTTCATGCATCATTACTAAACATTCTGATATTTAGCTTTTAAATCGATGTTGGTCATGGAAATCATATTTATGTTTGAGTTAATTATTAGCCGTTGCTATGCATTTAGCATGTCCACACAGGCCTTTTTGTGACTTGACAGTGAACCCAGTGTTCAGCACACTGTTCCCCATCGCTGAAATGAAAGGCCGGGCTATTCTGTTGTCATTCCCCTGATTGATTTGTGTTTGTATTGCATTGTTTATCTTGCCAGAGATATTCAGGGTTTTCATTCCACTATTGAAGTGTGTCCAAGAAGCACTCTAGCTGTCTCATGGAGTGGGAAGACATCAGAGTTGCTTTGTTGGGATCTTCTCAGTCATTATTTATTAATAAATAATGTTCTCAGTTGAATGCATTTGTCTTTCATTCAGATGTATGTGGGTACCCTTCCTTCTCTACCTTTTTTTATTTTATTTTTTATTTTTTTACATATCAGACTTATTATTTGTGCTTAATTGAGCGAGTAGTGGGTAATTTGTTCATCCGAAGTAGTAACAAACACTGTTTATTTTCTCTTCTAGAAGAGTGTGACCAAGCAGCAGAGAGCCACTGCAGAAAGAGAGGCAACTCTGACAGAAACTCCAACAGTAAGTGCAGAATTATTTAAGCATGTGTTGATGGCCAATTATTATTTTGTACTGCATGTTTGATCTATGTATCCTTATTATGTGATGTATGTGTTTTTATGTTGCATGCATACATCACCAATATACGGAGAGAAGGAATTCTCAATACATTACATTACATTTCATTTAGTTGACGCTTTTATCCAAAGCGACTTACAATAAGTGCATTCCACGGTTACAAACAAGAATCAGAACAACAAGAATCAAGAAGGTACAATTTCGTCCAAAAGTTCAACTACAAAGTGCTATCAGTAAGAGCCATTTCAGTACTACTATAGTGCTACATCCTTTATTCAAGGTATAGTCGGAAAAGATATGTTTTTAGTTTGCGACGGAAGATGTAGAGACTTTCTGCTGTTCTGATGTCAATGGGGAGCTCATTCCACCATCGAGGAGCCAGGACAGAGAACAGTCGAGACTTTGTTGAGTGTTTAGCTCGCAGTGACGGAGCTACAAGCCGATTGGCAGAAGCCGAGCGGAGCGCACGAGTTGGGGTGTAAGGTTTCACCATGTCCTGGATGTAGACTGGACCAGATCTGTTCGTAGCACGGTACGCCAGTACCAATGTTTTGAAGCGGATGCGGGCAGCCACCGGTAACCAGTGAAGGTCGCGGAGGAGCGGAGTAGTGTGGGTGAATTTCGGGAGGTTAAAGACCAGTCGAGCTGCAGCATTCTGGATGAGCTGCAAAGGTCGGATGGCACCAGCAGGTAGACCCGCCAGGAGGGAGTTACAGTAGTCTAGGCGCGAGATGACCAGAGCCTGGACCAGAACCTGTGCCGCCTTCTGGGTGAGAAGTGGACGTATTCTCCTGATGTTGTGCAGCATGAATCTACAGGAGCGAGTTGTTGCGGTAATGTTGGCAGTCAGGGAGAGTTGACTGTCCAGGGTCACAGCGAGGTTCCTGGCAGTCAGGGTCAAGTGACAAAGAAATTCTTAGTTGACAACACTCATGTTGTTGACTTCCCGATTAGTTGATTTAATCAACAGATCTGTAAAACTGAGTTTCTCCGCAAAGAATCACACAAATGCACCGCTTTAAATCGTGTGCTCACCAGAGACGTGCTTGTTAGTTTGTGTATTATATTTGTGTCTGAAGGTATCAGCAGATTTGAGGAGACCATTATCTCTCTTCTTGAGTAACACAAACACAGCCTGGCTGTGTTTGTTTTCTTTTGCTTTCAACCATATCATGTGGTAGAGCGACAGTGGCTCAGTGGTTAGCAAGTCAGCCTTTCAATCAGAAGGTCGGTGGTTCAAACCCCGGCTCAGCCAGTCCATGTCGTTGTGTCCTTGAGCAAGACACTTAACCCTAATTGCTCACCGTTGCTGTGTCTACAGTCTACTGTATACTGTATCATCATCATGTAAGTTGCTTTGCATAAAAGCGTCAGCTAAATGTAATAATCCATTTCTCCACTGTTGATCCTGCCTGTTCCAAACAATCATTGTTTTACCATAAACTGTTAAATATTCTATGTCCGTCAAAGCTTCAGATTTATGAGGAGGCAAAAGCGTGACAGGAAAGTATTAGTGTGTCTGGACCATACTGAACATATGAATCAAGGGTGAAGGAAGAGGTTATGCTGTCTAAGGTTTGATACTCTTGCTGGACACAACACAAATACTATGTGCAATAGTCTGCCGCTGATAGTCAACAATATTATGCAAAACAGTGATACATATTTCCCGATGCCTACTTTGTTTTGACCTACAGCTTAGCTGTCAGAAGGTTCTCAGAATGTTACATGCCAGATTCTATAAGTACATTTTGGCTTCAGACGTTGTGTTGACTTCCACATATAGCTTTAAATAAGTATCCAGCAAGTGAGATTCTGACACAAGCTGATGTACACCAGTAATGTGTTTAATGTCCACAGACTATTTAATGTCCACAGCCTATTTGCAGTGGCCTTGCACGGCAGTTGGTTTCTGTCAATGTATTGAGATCTTGCAGAATCATATATCACATGAACATACATTTGTGTCCAATATGCGGCCTGTAAGGAACTACTGGCAGCTACAGGCATGGCTTAGGTGTGTTCAGGACGACGCAGAAAGGAGACGTTTGTTTAAAACAACAATGATGGCTCCTGAAGAGGTTAGCGTAGATGCTGCAACATCAGTTATATCAAAACTGGAGAGTATTTCCTCAGTCTTTTTTTTACCTTCCCTTTTTATGTAGAATAGTGTGATAGTGCCTTCAGCTTGGCAGTATTTGTGAACAGGTATACACTATATGATCACCATGGCTTATTCATAAATGATCATACAGCTAAGGAGAGAGGAAACATATTGAGAGTGTTCAGACTGAGCAGAGAATATAAGATTAACTGGGTAGAAAGAAACTGGCGTGAGTCTTCATGGAAAGATTACTTTTTGGCCTGTGGATAAGTAACAGAATGTATGATCTCACAGTAACGAGGGACTTGTTTATCTCTAACATTCCCATCACGACCATTACACAGGCATACTGTCAAAGCCCAGTGGCTGTGAATCCTGCTCATCATTTTGGTTCAGTAAACAAGCTTTTCCACTCCTACTACTCTACTCACTGGAAAATTGATGTTGCTCAGAATGCGACAAAAGGATTGTTGTGAAGCTCTTGTTTTATCAGCAGGCAGCTTCACACATTGTCAGCCTCCCCCCTCCCCCCCAGGCCTCTCAGTGGAAATGGGTGAGCTGAGGTGCCACTGGAGGAGAACAGGCCAGTATATTCCCCACTGGTGGTCTGTGATCAGGTGCAGCCACTGGGGGGCAGTGGTATAGTAGTGGTGATGTGGTGAAATAGTTTAGACACATAGACTGATGATGATCTACTTATAGGTAATATTATATGTTTTAGCTAGTATACATAATCAAACAATCATCGATATGCTGTCATGCGTAACTATTCCCTTGTTGAACTTCACCCTTGAATCCGATTTTAAGATTAGCCCTCAGAGAGCTGTTTGTATGCTAATCAATCTGAATCTCTAAAGTGCTACCAGGTGGGATGTGCCCGTCTTCTGCTGCGAAAAACAGATAGCCTGCAGATTACAGTTGAATACATAATTGATGAAATTAACGTGGAGGAAATCCGCAGAATATGAACGGATCAGTTTTGGGATCTACTTCCTCCGAGCCTCGAGGTCTGTCTCACACAGTTTACGGAGCACAGTATCAACATCGGTGCCCAGTTGAATATAATGCATCACAATATTTTCCTCTGAAGGGAGTTTTTCCCTGAACTGAATTTTGATGCATTTGGAATTCATTGAAGTCATTGCAGAAATTATTTAAAATTAGGAAAAGCACTCAAAGTACCTTCAATGGTGTGTTGTATCAGACTAAATGGATGGCAGAACAGAATGATATGAAGTTTTGAGACACAAAAAAACAGAGGATACTTTTTTGGTGATTTCTCTTATTTCCCCCCCCCATACTTTCAGACCATATTTGCATTGCAAATATACATTTTCCTTTGGCACATCATCAAAAAACACAAGTTTTTTTCCCCTTCCTGAAAATCAGATTGAAAGGAGGCCAGACTAGACTCTCTTTTCTCCTTTTCCCAGATATTTTAATAACCACACTACAAAACACCAAAGTATGATTTACAATTTGTAGTACCTTTTTCATTTCAAGTGATTTAATTTTTTTCTTTTAACACTCATAAGTACAAGATATACCAGAGCAAAAAAGCTCCAATGCTGAAAGTTAACCTTTTGAATAACTGATGGTAATTGTACGGCAAAGGGCAACAAAGCATTACAACCTTTGTCCAATCGGGTATATCTGTGCTTTGCTTCTGTGTGTTGAGGTTTTTGTCAAAGCTGCTCTCAGTGATAGTTTCTTTGCTTCGCTTCGTTTCTTCGATTCTTCGCTTAGTGTCCTGTTTATACATCTATGCCTGCTGATTTAATGGTGTTAATTGCTTATAATGCTTAGTTTTGTTTCTTTTAACCCTGTTTTTATGTCTTTGTATGTTTTTATGTCATCACATGTTTGTGTTGTTTCTTTTTGTCAGGCCATCACTGTAAATAAGAACTTGTTCTTAATGATCTGCCTGGTTAAATAAAGGTAAAATAAAAAATAGTCATTTTAATGAAAGCAGAGCTGTGGATGCTGCGGTGTGGCCTTAAAGGGGCAATGCATTTGACAGGCGAGTTTCACCTCTCTTTCTCAATGGATCATTACCCCAATGTGTGCCGTGATTTATGAGCTGCGTTACGAATGCTGGGAGCAGTTCCTGTCTGGGGGCTGACATCCACCCACTGATTGCCACTATTTGTCTATATGTGCATGTGTGTTTGTGTGTGTGCGTGGGCACGGGACTGCTGGTTTGTTGAAGCCAATGTGAGCGCGTCTCTTTCAGTCGGCCTGACGGTGGCTGAGTGTTTTTCCGTCTGCATGTGTGAGACCCGTGTCGTCTAAAGCCTACAGTTATTCTCCTGGTAACTGGATACAGTCATGTTTCTCTCTGCTGGGTGCTGATGGATTGTGTTTTAGACAGAGCAATCTGAACTCTAAAACGAAACAACTTTGAGTGCGTCACTGAAATGTCACCACACACACTTAACCAAGTCACCAATTGTACTGATATTAGCTGATATTAGCTGATATTAGCTCCTAAATACAAAAAGAACCAAAGACTGAACAAAGCCCCACTAAGAGCACCACATCTGTGTTTTCTCAGATTTGTAGTGCTGATGGGCTCAGCTTTGAGTCTTTAGTGTGGAGATCCTGCTCATCTCGGGCGAGGTTGAACATGTTATTGTTTGGACAGGTCTGTTGTACTCTGTCCATGATGAATCTCTGCCACACACTCCTCCACTGACAGAATACTGTGGAAACTATATAAGCCTGTGACTAATGCACATATCTTCCTGTGGATTGGTGTGTGCTTATAAGCAATATAAGTCAACACTGGATACGTTGCCCATGTAGATGCTTTTAATGTAAATAGTTTGCATTGGTTCCATGTAAAAGATATTAATGTATAAGAAAGTGTGGATGAAAGATAACGGCAGATGTTCAGAGAGAGCTTCTATCAGTGTTTTGAATTGTTGCATTTGCATGTGCCTGCTGTTTTTTGTCTCTTTCTCTTCATATTTGTGTGTGTCTGAATGTGGACCACCCAAAGCCTTTGAGGTCATAACAATAACAGGTCCACTTCCTCCCAGTGATATGGCAGGGGTTCCAGTTGAAGTGCTGTAGACGGGGTGGACGCTATCGGTTCACATCATAGCAACAGCCGCCCCACTGTTTAGTGGACTCGTCGCAGCTGTGCAGAGGTTCTCCTCCCCCAGTGCCTTATCTACGACTGTAGAACCCCAAACATACAGTCACATCCGCATATTTAGTATGAGAAGTCTGGTAAGCACCCACATAGCTCAGCGTGTTACTCCATCTTCCAACAGATGTTCAAGCTTGATGCTGCAATTAGTCTTTTATTTTTTTCTGAAGTCAATCTTGCAAAATGTGATATTTAATACATGTTTTAATGTTTAAAGCTGTTTATCTGCTATCTCTCCCCTCATCACCTCTGCGTAAACAAATTCCTCTGGCTAGACAGTATTTTCATTTTTGTGATTCTTTATTTTGCAATTCTTTCTCATCCTGGTGAGCAAGAATACGCTGTGGTAATTAATATGATAATATGTGTGGTGGCATAATTCTTTCCAGCATCACTGTGTGCCATGTTAAATTGAGGTCTGAGTGAGGTTTCAGCTGGAAACACTGAGGAGAGGCAGAGTACAGTATGCCTCTGTCAGTGCTGAGTGAGTTAAGAAGGGGGAAATAATATTAGTTTTTTGGAGAAAAGAGGGCTTTACCCGCAGAAAGAACTATTCTTGTTCACCAGATAACCGTGTAAAAATGTAGTTGTGTTCACCTTGGTGTAATGTTTGCTGGTGGGGAGCAGGATGGATGAGTTCAGTTCACCTTCAGCTCCAAGTCAATTCTTCCCTCTCTCATTCTATCCATGAAGCTGGTTTTCCTAACATGGCGTGGGACCCACATAGACTATACTTTAGCTTCATCTCGATGATTTATTGCACGGTACAGTTTTTAGTCTCAGGAATCAGCTGCGCTAATGTGTTTGATCTAAAGGGAATTCCTTTGCCAAGCTTCTAATGCTTTGAAACCTTGTTCTCAGATTACTCTTCAAATTGGTTTCTCAACACCCTAGCTGTTTATGGGCGAGGGGCTGATTTACGGTGTTAAATGACAGTGGAGCTCTCATCTGTGGTTAAAATGAGTGCTATACTCTCTTCAGATGCCCATGGCTGCCAGTCCCCCAGTCTGTCTAGACGGGTTAAACACCAGGCTTTT
Organism: Cottus gobio; assembly: GCA_023566465.1. NCBI lineage: Eukaryota > Metazoa > Chordata > Actinopteri > Perciformes > Cottidae > Cottus > Cottus gobio. The sequence continues at coordinate 13,253,471 of CM042223.1, forward strand.
CCGACCTGCCGACTGACAATCACTGATGATTGTGTTTATGGTATATGAGAGGTCGGGTCAGTTAAAATGATTGACAGCTAGTGGCATTCTTTGTGTGTGTTTGGTGGGGGTGGTGGCGTCATCCCTTTTATGTCTGACGTAAATCTCCTTCAGTAAGGAGGATGAGAGGGCTCCACCTGCTCAAGCTGTTATGAGATGATCAACACAAATACTGCTCATGAATGGGGTTCGGGATACAGTCATATAAAAGGCATTCATCTCTGCTGTACTTCTGGGTTACTTGATGAACTTTCCCCCACAGCTGACATCAACATCTATAACACTGCCGATGAATTATACGGGTTTGAAGGCAGATAACCAAGGCCCTGGGACCTTCCCAGGAAAGAGAGTTGGTTTGGATTTGCTCCAGGATCCCCAGATCCCACTTCTCCTTTGCCGAGCTTGTTGTGGTTGCTGAAAACTGGGGATGGTGAGGGTAATTATTCTTGTTGTTTATGTGTTTTGCTTTCAAAGCTGATGTGAGCTCTGGCGGGGGGGTGTGCGGTTCCCCGGGGGACGCCTGTTTTCCGTGTCAGTAGTGTGATGGGGTTCACAGCACTGTCACGGATATCCATACCGTCATTATTACACCGATACAGCTACATAAACATCCACACATTGACTCTCGGGCTCATGCACATGTTGGTTACTCCATCCATATGGTTTTCTCTTCTGATTTACAACTTATGTCTACTTTACATTGCACATTTTTAATTGTCTCTGTTGTGAATAATTATCATTTGACTGATGTTTGATCTTAATGCCTGGCCACGCCTGCCTAGATATTTAATTTTATTTGAGCCCTTTTTTTGTTTATTCTTTTATTTTTTGTCTCTTAAGAAACTGCAATGCCTGTAATGCATTTGACTATTATCCTCCTTCCAGAGAAATTACAAATGAATATGATTAACAAAGATGATTTCACAGAGAATGACCAATATATAATTGGTCTGCATGATAAATGGCACACCACTTTCACACCCGTCCCAAGAGAGGATTTTAATGGCCAGTGATTGGACTCTGTCGGCCTCTGATTAAAGCAAGATGCTGAAACACAAGATGGTTCTTAGCATATGTCACAATATGGTGCGAATTAAGTCTATTTTATATTACTCTACCTACCGCACACTCAAACTGCTCCCTACTTTCTTTGTTAAAGGGAAGCTTGAGTGTGCAACACTTTCTTTCTACTTTAGATTATTATTATTCACTTTTACTTATTTAGCTGTTTGGAGATGTGAGTTGCAGCAGTAGATTTAACTGGGTTGACTGAAGAATCGTTCATCTGTTTTAAAGAATGAATACCCAAATCAAATGCATCCTGGCAGAGGAGAAGATGTGCCAAGAGAATGCTTCGGTTTAACGGCTCACCCGTGCCAAGACTGTGCTATAGTAAGTCACTGTGTAAGCAACAGCTCTGAGATCAGTATCAGAGTTTGACCACATTGCCAAAGGCATCCAAACTCTTTCGCTCCTACATACAGCCGTGTGATGTTCTAAACAGCACATGTCTATCTAGCCTGGTTTCTACGGGACTTTATCTTTGTCTGTCTGGACCTATCAGAGTTCTGGGTTAGTGGTTTTAGAGCAATCTCGTTTCCGATCTCCTTTTTCCCTGGTGGAGTTTTTTTCTGCCAACCTCCCTCTCAGTTCGCCCGACGGGAAGAACGAGTGAGAGGTGTATGAAGACAGCAGCGTGAGTGTGCTTCTGTGAAAGAGAGGAGTGGCACTTCTGCTATGCTTGGAATAACAGCATTAAGATAGAGCATTGTGGTGACATTGATATAAATGGGATTATTCCTTTTTGCAGCGGAGGGTTAGCAGGTTCATTGCACATTGCTGCTCTGCTTACAGGAGGGCCCGTAGGGCTCGGACTTGGCAGCCTTTGCAGCTTTGCAATGCTGCTTGGCACGAACAGTCAAACCACAGGTTTATCTTGGGTTGATGAAAATGTACCTTACCTGTTGTATTCACAAAACCAGTGAGAGCAGAAGTAGGGATTGGAGGATTAACATACTTTGTCATTGGCATTAAACCAACTGCACCGCTGCAGCTTTGCCAATTTGTATATTTCAACATCAAATAGGATTTAGTTTTAAATAAAAAAATATGAATTTATTGTCCTGCATCATATTGAAAATGTTTTTGTTTATGTGTAAACTCTACAATGAGCAATATGCCTTTTGTCCACAAGGGGGTACATTCAGCGCATATATGCTGCTTTCTTTCACTGTCAAGGCCTTGGGTCGGTTTCAGCAAGGGACCAGGCACCCAGTGAATCCTCTGAATGGGCTTCAGCTGACTGTGTATTCATGCTTGTTTTGGTTTCACTCCTGCATAAACACAAAAAGGAAAGATGCACCGTCACACCCCTCACTACCCCAAACTGCATTTAAGCACAACCCATTGTGAGAGGGAGGAGGTGAAACGCATGAGGACCCGTCATTACTTGTAAGGACCTAGTTATTAGCCCATCAGCTGCACATTTTCTTGCCAATTATTTCACTTGTTCCACTTCAAACCCCGAAGTATCAGACGTCTAAATATATAAAGAACACGATGAGTGTGACAAACGTCTTTCAGGATAGATTGGAAAATCAATGGCAGAATAAAAAGGAGATTGATTAGTAACAGCTTTCAGCTCCCCACAGCCAAATGCACTAATGCAGCATGACAGCAGGAAAGGAAGTTTGGGATTAAGTTGGACTTTCACAATGTTACACATCTTGAGAGGACCAGCCGTTTGGACTCTCAAAACCTTTTTTTATTCATATCTTTACTTCATTAATTTTGTTCATACAAGCATTATGTCTGTATCAGTCATCATGACCTTCATCAGCTTTTGTAGTGGAGGAGAAATGTCCACATTTGTGTTCCTTTATCCAATTGCGCCATTATTTTCACGAGCTGTAATGGGGAAGTAATAGTAAATAATGATAATAGTGAAGTCAACATCTTAAATAGATGAATGAGTCTCAACAGCAGGGGATAGTTTGTGTAATTTTACAGTCACATTGTAATTTGAATGTTGCCAGCATCATAAGGCTTCATCATAAACAGTTTGTTTAATGTCCTTTTTATTGGAAGCCGTGGCGCCACACACACACACACACACACACACACACACACACACCCGCGGTTGCACACAACACTTTCATATGCTGTTACGTTTTCCAAAAATCTATCACAAATGTGGTTAACACATGCCGTGATATGTCTCATATATGTCATATAAAGCGCTTTGTATGATCTGCTGTAGGTCGATGTCAAAAAGCCTCTGTGGGTGCAGGGGACACCTGGCTTTCTGATGTCCTCTGGATGTGTCTGCAGATTTATGGAGCCCTGCATTTCCCCGTCACTCAGCTTGATAATCACACTCATACATATTCAGACGCACTGCACAGCTTCTGTCTTTGGTTTTCTCCCAATGGTTATCCCTTCACCAAGATCCCACCACACCGCCACAGTCATATCTCTGCATTGTGTATGATCCCAACATTGTTTTGTCCTATTGTTTCTTGAACCACAGTTCTTCCATTGTTTTCTACTGTCAGTCCATTGTCACACTTTTTAACTTTGACTCTCAAGGGATATTTATTGGCTTCTATTGCTTGTGTTGGCAGGATTGTACTGCGAGTACACTAAAAGTTCAAACTAGGGGCATTTCTCACAGTGCATTGAGGTGGAATTGTAAATCTCTTACAAACAAATCTCTAATGAAAATACTCCTATTCTCCAATGAAATCATTCAACAATACAGCCAATACTTACCTTATCTGTCATCTAGAGTTGCTCTAAAAATCTCTATTTGTTGTTTCGGAGGTGACCTGCTTTTGACTTTTTCTCGACTATATTATATGAAGCTACATGAGATTAACTCGAGACATGTGCTTCTTTAAAAACACACACAGTGGAATGTTCTGTTCCCAGGCCACTACATTTGCTGAATATCATTCAGCAACATACTACATACTGCTGTATATCATACCTTTTGCATCATACATGCATTTTATTTTACTGTAAAGGTATATTTATCATAAGCTTGATCCATCTTCATTTTTGTTTGAACTTGCTGAACTCCATTTTTAGATTCAAGCTCCACTGATTCACACATCAGAAGGCCTGGACGGGTGCCGTTCCTATTTCACTCAGCTTTTCCATTCATGGTCCCCATTTGAAGCTGCTTTTATAACATGATCTCAGTTAGGTAGAAAAATAATCCTTTTTCACGTTAACATCTGGACTTTGACAGAGCTCTTACTACCTGTCAGAAATGTGGAGTGTAGATTTCAGAGATGGGGGTGGGGCGAACTCATCCTGACGATATGTTGTTGACATGTGTGTTTGCATACATGTACATGTGTGCTCTGTCTCACTGATAGCTGGGATTAGGCACTCAGTGCATCTTTGACCCTGCCATTTGTTGAAGCACTTGCATTTGCAGCTGTTGTGAACGTCACCAGTGAGCACTGGGTGTTGCTTGAACTTGACCTGGGTGTGTTAAACCACTCAGTGTCACGATCAGTGGCAGACTCCAGGACAATATGGAACATTGGCGACGCCGGGTGGCCAAAGGGGGGGACTGGGACAAGGACTCATGTGGGTTAATGTGGGGTTTTGTTTGGAGGTACTCACCTGCGCTCTATCATGCGCCCTCACTTGATTACGGGCGCTCACCTGTTTCCAATCTGCTCGTTAGGAGAGTCATGTTCAGTGCCGGGGGAGTATAAGTACCAGTGTTGTTGCACTTGCTCTTCGCTGCAGTATTAGTCAATACATCTAGGCAAGTGAGTCTTTAGCCGAGTGCGGGCTATTCTGGTGTGGCGGTTCTCAGCCGCTTGTGGAGAGTGCTGACCGATATAGTCGTGAGTGAGCCGGTCTCCAGTTTTCTGTGGTTTTTGTCTACCTCTCTGATTACCCCTGCCGTGTATGGAACTATTTGTTTTTTGTAACCTTTTTGGATTTACCCTGCCGTGTATGGAACTATTTGTTTTTTGCAACCTTTTTGAAAGAACCCTGCAGTTGGTGAAACAATTTATTTTTGGGGAACCTTCTTGGATTAACGCTGTAGGCGGAACTATCATTTGTGAACTGTATCCTCTGAGTAGGAATATCATTTGTTGGGATATCCTCTATGTTGGAACACTGCTAATAAAACACCAACTTTGCAAGTCACCGCAACTGGGTCCTCGTCGCTCTCTTGCCAGCGTCCTGGGTTCAATTCCGGCCTGACACTCAGCGCTGTTATTTCAAAGCAAAATGAAAGAGAAGATGTGAAGGAGGGGGCAGCGTTTAAAGGAAATAGAAATGCAGAGACAGTGCAAGGGAGATAATATATCATTGAGGGAGAGTGGCCTTTTTGCTGAGGTCAAATTGAAAGAGAATTACTTTATATTTTTTTATTTTTTTATAAAAAAAGAATGTTGGACATTTCTGAGAGTGGACTGCAGAGAGCAGATCGCCTACTCTGTTTGTTTTGGAGTGTTGAAAGAAGAATACATTCTCTATTCTCCTGCAGATGGAATTTGGAGTCAGGTTGGTGGCTCAGGAAGATCCAATCATTCCATTAGTATCTGGGGAAAGGACGGGGATGTCGTGGTTCTTGAAGACAGAAGGGTTACTGAGTGCACCTGGATGCTCTGCTCGTTCCACAGCTACAAGAGTCCAATGTCTCGCAGTGTTTTTACCGAATATTCCTGGAGCAACATGACAGCAGGTTATGCAAGCAGTAGATGTAGAGGTGGCCACAAGGAATCTATACTTGACAGTGCAGAAATATCCATGCCATAAAACTGCAGGTGGGTGGGTTAGTTGCTTGAGTGCCACTTTATTTTTTCATCTGTCAGATTTTGTAATAACAATCACTGCTGTAAAACTTTGGCACAGATTCATTCCAAATCTCTTTTTATTTTTGTTTCATAAAGCAAAGGGAAATTGAAAGAAAAGATTCAACAGGGACATTAATATACGAGAAGGACTGCTGCGGACTGTTTGCTCATGCAACTGTTGAGCATTAGGAGCGGATATCCATTTACCCGTCATTCGTATAAATACCTGGGCAGCCACTCTGCTGCAGGCCAGTCCAGTGAGTTCGGGGTAAATGTCTTGGGACACGGGTGTGAAGTAATGGCGGGGACTCCTGGAAAGTGTCAGCACCACTTGCCTACTTTCTCCAACTGGCTTAAATACTGATATATATAAACATCCATGTATGCAATTAAATTGTGGAATGCCTTTCCAATTATTTTTATTGGTTTTGTTCCTTCCTTAAGTCTCGGGCATGACTCGTGCTAAGACTGTCTGTCACTTGGACTTTATGACTGGGGAGGGAGTCGGCTGGTGAAGACCGGCTCAGAGGAGTGTTGAGGGAGACCAGCCACATTGGAGCTGGATGCCTTATGAGGTCACAGATGTGGCTTTTGCAGGGGAGTGGACTGCACTCTGACATCATCTGTTCAGGAAAATGAAGAACAACAAAGTGTCTTTTGTTATGATTGGGCCCGACAGATTAATAACCCATCTGCAACACTGCCTCCATCGAGCCCACGAACTATCAACTCATGCCAGTTCTTACTTTTGGTTGGTCTTAGAATGATGACCCTTTAATAGTGCTCTTTTGACATGGGTGCAAGTCTGGGTGTGCTGGACGTGCTGCCACATGTAAGGACCTCTTTGGGGATGAAGAGGTCAAACAAAGTATTTGTTGTCATCGAAAAATAGTTATTGTGCTCTGTAAACCTCACAGTGTCATAAATTAATAACATGCTCAGGACAGTTGTGTGGCACACACATTATTCAGCACAAACACAAATAAAGGCGGTGTTTTTCACCACATGAATGCAATAAGCACCACTGTCTGTCTCCAATTCTGTTGTATGATACAGATCCAAACTGAGGCTGCATTCATTCTCAGCTCTGTGTTGCAAGGCACAAGGCTCACAGGCCAACATTTAACCCAGAAATCTAGTGTCACAACTATTTCCAATTGTAAGCCTTTGCAGATCCTACCGACAAGCTTCATGTATGTGGAGGCCGCTCTGCGCCCTGACCTGGCTCAGGCCAGCTTGATCTGGATTACTGTCTGCATGGACTTTGTTGTTGTGGCTTGTGAAAGTGTGGAGAAATCAAGCTGAGCCGAGAGGTGTCTGAGGAAGCAGGGGAGTGCAATCAGTGATATTTAAGAGAGCACACATGCATGTGCATATTTGTACATTTTTACCTTGCAGGTCTCCCTACTGACCCACTGACTATCTCAGGTTTCGAGGCCAAGATAATTTGATTTGAACATTTTTGTGTATCTACTAACACCGTTCCTGCTGCTCTGTGTACACAATTGATGTAAGCATGCGTTCGTGACGGTGTGTTCTATAGTTAGAGTCAATAGTTAGTGTAGTAGACATCAGCAACAGCCTGTGGCAAAGAAATAGGTGGGTGGAAAATGAGGACTTGTCGTATCAAAGGTAGGGTGTGTTTTTGTTTTATTTGGAATCGTGTCAATTCCATCATACCTGTGACAGAGGACGAGCTTGTATTTGTTACGGAACTTGGATAGTCATTCCAGGTATCACGATTGAAAGTGAGCGCTGAGCTACAATCACTGACGTTAAAAACCTCAAACCAAGCCAGAAATCTAGGAGTAGTTATGGATTCAGACCTCAACCTGAACAGCCATATCAAGACAGTTACAAAATCAGCCTACTATCACCTGAAGAATATATCAAGGGTTAGAGGACTTATGTCTCAACAGGATTTGGAGAAACTTGTCCATGCATTTATCTTCAGTAGACTTGACTACTGTAACGGTGTGTTCACAGGTCTCAGTAAAAAGTCAATCAGAAAGCAGCTGATTCAGAACGCTGCAGCTCGAGTCCTCACTAAGACCAGTAAAGTGGATCACATCACTCCGGTTCTGAGGTCTTTGCACTGGCTTCCTGTCCAACAAAGAATTGACTTTAAAATCCTGCTGCTGGTTTATAAAGCCCTGAATGGTTTAGGGCCTGAATACATTAGTGATCTGCTGCTGCCTTATGAACCATCCCGACCCCTCAGGTCGTCTGGGACGGGTCCACTTTCTGTTCCAAGAGTCAGAACTAAACACGGAGAGGCAGCGTTCAGCTTTTCTGCTCCACACATCTGGAACAAGGTCCCTGAGAGCTGCAGGTCTGCAGAGACCCTCAGCCTCTTTAAAGCCAGACTGAAGACCTTTCTGTTTGCTGTTGCCTTTAATTAAACCAGATTCTGCATCTTACTACTGCATTTTATATCTTAAACTGCACTGCAACTTTTTTTCAATTCTGTATCTATCTATTTTTGCTTTTTAACTGTTTTTTATTGTTTTAATGAATGTTCTTAATTGTTTTTAAATCTTTTATTTTGGATTGTGTTTCTATGCTGTTAATGGTTGTATGTGAAGCACTTTGAATCACCTTGTGTTGAAATGTGCTATACAAATAAACTTGCCTTGCCTTTCAGCGTGTAATCACAGGTAGTCTTTTGACAGTTATGTTACTTTATGACAAAGGTCAGTCAAGTTGGGATGTATACAATATGTACTGTACCTTTTTTGTGCAGGATGACCTGTGTCATAAATAATTCAGAATAACTTTGTATTGTATGGTAATGCATGCACACTGAAGGCAGTTTCCATAAAGTAAATGTATATCTTCTGAGGTGGATTTTTCATTATATATATGTTTAAAGGTTGTGATGGCTTACAGCTATACCATGTTGCATGCTGTCCTTTACTCATACAGTATGAGTGATTGTGACATATGTGTATAAGAGAGAGTAATGAGAGGCTTTGGGTGACCTGTCTAATCAGATCTGATTTTATAGCCTCAGAGGTGCATCTCTCAGACAAGCTGAAGTGTCAGCCTTTGAAGATCAGGACGTGCAATGCAATAACATGAATCTTTCTCCATGTTATCACAGTTTTATTTGGAGTATTGGGCTCTGCACATGGAAGCTATTACACTGAAGGCTTAGGAGTGCATTTCTATAGAGAGAGACTGGGCTTTACATTATGCCCAGGGGCTTTTCTTCCTCTGAAGCCCCCTGTCTTCTCCATGGTGGAGAGGATGGCCTGGTTTGCTTTTGAGGCGAACCATAAAGAGTGTGAAACCTGGCCCCGAAGAAGTCTGGTGTAGTTTGAAAAGAAAATGCCACCTTAGGGTCTGTGAAAAAAGGGTTAAGTGTAGGATTATTTTATGCATTAAATGTATCGGTCAAACTTAAGTTATTTGCATTATTAATGGCACTGAGGTAAACCACCGGTCCTCCACCAATGTAACTTCACCCCACAGAGGAACAAAGTACAGTTATTTGTGTCACTTCCTGTGGTGGATAATATCACTCCATCCCTAGCTGAACACAACACTTTATATCCAGCTTTGCCACGATGGAACCATCAACCATCCCTTGCCTCCCAATTAAGAACCCTCTTCATCACCCATCCTGAGACAATCCTCCAAACTCTGCCCGGCTGCTGGAATCAGCAGTTCAGACTCGGCAAGCCTGTAAAGGAGAGGGGAGTCATAGGAAGCCCATCTGGACTCGATCAGGACTAGGTAAACAGAGCCAGATCCCACATGGAGTAGTGGAGCCAGGCCTTGGCTCCCACCCACCATCACAAAAGACTCAGGCAATGGCTCAAGATAAAAATGATACACACATTGTCATTAACTCAAACCAAGTGCAAAAATGCAAATCTGCACACAGTTCAATGCGGCCATTCTCAGCCTTGTGTCATTTTAGAGTAGTCTTCCAGGAGGAGAGAGGAGATATAAATATTCTCTAATGCCAGTTTTTTTTTTTTTGTGATCCATTAAAACTGTTTTAATAATGTCTGCTGTTTTACTGGCCTCTACTCTTTGTTAACTTCCCACTGCACCCACAACACATTAGCCGGCACTATCCTTATCCTGCCAGTCAAAAAAGATTAATCAAGTATGCACCAAAGAGAGAGAATCAGTGAGGGGTGAAGTGAAAAATACATCTGTGGTTGCACTTGCAATTTATTTTTGATAAATGTAGCAATTTTGAAAAATGTATTTTAAAGACTGCATGAGATCACAGATGACTTGGTCCCCTGCAGAACTGTGTGAACATGACCTCCTAATACCCTGCGTGTGTGTTTGAAGATTGTCTGCAGAGTTGATTTAATGCTGCCACCTTTGGAATTTCTCGATTGGGTGTCTCCACTTGAATCGATGCGTAGAGCTGTGAGGTTGTATAAAAAGGACGCTGAAGGAGATTAAAGTAAAACAACAAGTTTCCACACGTGTTCGGATTATACCCTTCTTTCTCTTCAAGACTGCAGGCACAAAACCAACAGCCGTGTTCCTTCAGCACTTCATCTCCCAGCAACCAGTCAGCAATGTGTATTTCTCCCTGCTGGCATCTTTCAGAGTCGTCCAGCTTTTCTTCATGTAACCCGGCCTTGTTGTCACACACTGCAAGACGGGATTGTTCCACTGGCACACTGTAAACTCTACACTTCATTGCTTTAGTGCGTTAGTGACTTGAGAAGTTTTTTCTCTCTTTCAAATAGAGAGATTAACTGTCATGGCCTTGCGTTTGCTACACATTTGATCTTTTGTTCTATGTGGGGATCAGCCTTGGAAAGACGATGGCCATAAAGAAACTAACTGCTCTGCGTCTCGTTTCTGGAGAGATTTATTACAATAATCAGGTTGAAAGCGGTCATGGCAAGGGCAGCTACATATGGAAATACCCAATGGTAATAATGATAATAGGCCTCCTTTTTATAAACACCGACATTCAGCCTAGTCTCTTATTAAAACCAATAGGAACCCCAGTGGCCCGTGTTGCAGACATCATCAGCGCTCCACATTTGGAGATGGAGGATGGTTTGGATTGTAGAGAAAAAGTTCTCATCTGGAGAACGCTGTTTTTTTTGATGAGCTCTTCCATTGGGAGCCTGCCTCCAGACATTGGAAACAGTTTGGGGTTAGCGGCTGACTGAAGTATCGCTGGCCTCTGCCTGTTCCCCAGCTACATAGGGTTTTTGAGCGTGAAGTCAGACTGCTTTAATTTCCACAGTAATATGTGACTGGAAAACATAACCACTGCAGAACTCGATTTGCAATAAACTATACTGAAGTGAAATGCTTGGTCCATTCCCCACTGCCTTGCTAAACAAGGACATGTCTCACATGTTCTTGTGTTTCTCAAACCATGTATGAGTGGGGCTGTCCCAACCCTAATGCCTAATAAACTATTAGGCAACTATTTTGTCTATGCGTGGCAACTATAACATGAGCAAGCTATGTTTAGGTGTATGGAGATGGTGAGGCGACTAAATCACTGTTACGGTTGGTTACACTCTGAAAGTAAGACGTGCTACATGCCCGTCATCCACTCTGACCTTTACACCCTCACTTTCTGCCTCCCTACATCTAGGGCACACTGCTCCCTGCATTAGTATGTGCATGCCATTCGTAGGGATGCTGTTCTGATAGTCCTTACTGGCCCTTCCCTATATCCCTATATAGTAATATAGCAGGAAAGATGGATGCTGAGTTAAATACAAGCTATATTGCAGACTTCACCGAATGCAGGTCTCTACATTAAAACAGGAATTTGCATAGACTGCTGAAGATCTAGATTATTAGTATATGATAGGAGAGAAGTGTGGAATAAACCAGGAAACAGACGGTGAGTAAAAGAGAAGCTTTCTGACTGGACGTGTGCATGTATCTGTGTGTATTTCATTTCTTTGTGCAGTGGGGATTCCATTACCTTTCAGCAGGGAGGACATTATGTCGCTTATGAACACCATGTGTCTGTCTTCCTTCTGTACATAGGACACTTATTAGATCTTGCTTATTGGAAATGAAGAATGCACCACATGTTGGTCTATCATGGTTTTAAATTGACCAAAACGTAGTCTGCCTGCTTTACTGTTCATGGGTATGTGAGCGTTCCCTCTTGCTGTGGGGCTGTCGATACCGTAGCTGACACAAACTACCCACACGCAGTGCTGAAGACCTTTGGTGCGGTGAGGTTGATTATTGTATATATAAATAGGATCTGCTTGATATTGGACACAAAATAGTACATTTCACATGAGGTTAGCATCTTCAGTTAACCCTAAAGTTGGTCATTATATGCCACTAAATGGTAGTGTGTCTGAGGCATCTGCCCATTTAACCAACACGGACTAACATTGACATTGATAAAAGAAAAAGGGTTCAGTGATGATCTTGACAGAGTGATGAATAGTTAAGTCTTTATTACAGAGAATGAACTAGAACATATTTCAACAGAACAGTAGTATGGCTTTGTTGACATTTCTATCCAAGCCATTTTAAATACTGACTTGCTTCTTTCTAGCAGCAGGTAAACCTCTTCTGTATCTGTGAAAAGTGATAAGTGTTGGGAAACCCACCCCATAATTTGAGCACGTCTTAAGTGCTACATAAGCCTCCGTCCCGCACCACATTCCTGTGCCACCCAGACTCCAAATTACTGTAAACTAAACCAAAGCCACACCATGGCAACGGAAGGGTGTCAATTTGGACAGGAAAGAATTTATTTGAACGTGACTAGAGTTTCTCTGGCTCAGATCCCTGGTGGGGATGTGGAGAGGGTCTGTCTCTGGTTACTCTGTCCCCTGATGTAAATGCCACATGCACCCCAAACAATAGCCGATTCATCCATCTCTCTGCCTGTCTACGACAACAGCACGGGAAGGCCGCAAGGAATGAGAAGAAGCTCAACCCTCCAATAAATAAGAATATTGTATTGCATGCACACATACAACATCTTATAATTGGGGCCCATACTGACTCTATGTACCAGATCGGGTAACAGTTTGATGAGACCATTAAAAAAATTATCAAAAATGGGGGTCAAAGTGCTATCCATGAACTGAAATGTCCGCTGTCATATGCAGCCAGGGACCTTGGTTTCTCTGTATTCTATCAATTGGTAAAAAGAAAACATTGGCATTGAATCGATAACTGGTAACGGCAGCATCTTGAGTGGAAGCATTGGACTCAATGGAGAAAAATTTGTATTGATGCACATTTACATAAAATATGAATATCTACTGCAGTCTCCCTCTGAGCATCTGGTTTGACCTTAACTGACTGATTCTTATCAGTCTCCTATTTCTGTGTTTCTGCTCTCAGAAATATCTGGGGAGCCCTGAGATGGAGCTATGACCCAAAAATATAATGTCCTTAACTCAAGGAGTTAAGGAGCTAGGTTTGTTATTTCTTCTCCACAACCTACTAGCATGGCACGCAGTTTTTATTTATTTAGGTAGCATAGAGAAGTAATTGATTCACAGCATCTTGCGTGGACACATACTGTAGGCTCTGTAGAAGCTGGGGCAGCTGGCTGAGGTCACGCTCCAGAATAACAAAACCTATATCTCTATTCTTCCCTCCCACTCCTCCCCAGGTCAGAGAGCGTAGGTGATGATGGGGCCCAGAGTTCCCCACTAGGCCTCCCTTACTGGTCCCACTCTGAATGGATGTCTGTTCCCTGACATCTCCATCTCTCATCACCACCCCATCAATCCCATGCCTCTGTAACCATCCCTGCAGAGACAGGGCTCCACTTTGTCACAAAACCCACCCCGCTTCCTCACTAGTCCCCCTGCCTTGTAGCCCCCCCGCTGTGCAGGGGCCGTGACAGCTACCTGACAGCAGAGGCCCCTAAATGACAAGACATTTTAGCCTAACCCTCCCACCATCCCCCAGTGCATCAAACAAACATTGCTGCATGCATCAGCATCCCCAAACATATCAAAATATCAAGTGTCAGTTCAAGAGTGAGAGACCATTCCCGCTCTGTATATCCATAATGAAGCCCCTCCACCTTGCTTTCATCCACATTAAAGTCCCTTGACCCAGTAAACGCCTGCAGGATCAAGGCCTCTGGGAATGGAGGTGGATGTTATCATAGCATTCCAGCCCATGTGAAAGTATGCCAATTAGCATTGCTGGAGAATGTTGTTTTGCTAGTCTCTTTCACTAAGCCCCCACCCCAATGGCAGGCGCAGCCCATGTGGCTCCTAGCTGTCACTGGAATTGCCATTGGTTCTGAAAATTGAGATCTTCTGATGCAGCGGCTGCTAAATTTAATGCACAATATGGAAGAAATATTAATTCTACAGAAGGTGGAATCTAACCAATTCTGTCAGTGTCAAATACGACTGGTATGCCTCAACAATTCCAGTCTTATACTTCTGCAATAGCTTTTCCCAGCATTCCTTGGCTCTGTGTTTGTGCTCACAATGCAGTGGTGTCAGTTGACTGGTGATATGCTTTGATAGTAAATGGATCTGGCTAGCAATGCTGAATAAGCTGTGCGTGTGTGTGCGCACAATGTGTATTCACTTTTTACTTACTCCAGTGCTCACTTGTACGTTCCAGGCAGGTTTACTGGGTGTTTGCACTGCAGAGTAAACATTAATTTCGATGCCTGTTTGTATATTTTTCCATCTGTCTCTTCTGGGAAATGCAGTCAGTTTGGACAAAAAAATATTTTTCCAGACAACCCATGACGGTGGCGGTCAGACATCCTGTGAAAATTATGGAACCACAGTCCATCAATAGTAATGCTTTTTTAATCTGGTGATTGACAGGACTGATGATAATTTAGGGAATACAGTGTGACCATCCTTGATTGACAAAAAGTATACATTTATTTCAACTGGACAGTGTGGTCAGATAACGAAGTCCTTTAATCTAGCACTAGTAAATATTTAAACTGCTTCACATAATGCTGTAGAAGAAGTCAAGTGTTTTGTCATACATACCCGTGTTCTTGTCCCAAAGTTATTTTTAAGTTACATTAAGGATGTTTGGGCCATGTTTTATGTACTTTTGTTATGTTGTTTACATTTTACTTGGTGTCCGTATTTATTTTTAGCCCAACCACTATGTTTTCCTAAACCTAACTAAGTTATGTTGCCTAAACTTAAGCAAGGGTTATTGTTTGCATTCACAAAGTAAACCACATGCTAACGGCAAACGTAGAAAGTGACGCCAAGGGCAGGACCAAGTATGTGACGAGTTGGGATGAGAATGTGTTTGTCTAGTGAGTGAGGGAGGAAACCCACACAGATATGGGGAAAATATGCAAAGTCGCAGATGTTCTAACCCAGGACCTTCTTGCTGCGCAATATAGCTGATCACCCAATGTGTGATCAGCTATATTGCTGCTTCGGCCTTGGCATCTTAAACATTGACTGTAACACAGATGGACTGACGACAAAGAGCCCTACAATACTTGATCTTCGGAAGATAAACCTTATGATTAACCTCTCTGCAAGATCCATGCTGCATAGAACATTGATGAAAGAACATGTACGAGTATATACCTCATAATCAGATGGATAAGTGCACAGTATCAATCCTGTTGACTTTTGACCTCAGAGCCAGCATTTCTCATTTTTTGAGAGATTTAAATGAAGAGCCACACAAAGGGCACTAGACCTCTACTCAACCATATGTCTTCACCGTAAACAATGTGCTGTAACTCAAAAGCATTGTTTGAGACACCGGTATACTAAAGGCATCAGTTCCCTCAGAGATACAGCGCATGCCTCTCTGTCCAGTTCCAGGACACTCTTCCAACAGCAAATAACCACTTGAGTACGTTTGCAGTGTACTTTTACTGTAACCAGAACGTCTCTCCCCCTCTACTTTCCATTGAATTCTCCTCCTGTAGGCGGAATATAAACAGGCATTCCCGTCTCTTAGGGTTTTAATATGTTATTGTAGACAAATCTTGTCATAAATTAGATTTCTTGGCAGAACAAGTTGTAACTAAAAAGGAGCCTCCAATTTTAGTGTTGTTTTTTAGGTTTCAGGGCCTGACAAACAGCTCTGACTTGGCGGGGGTAAGTCATTATGTCCAGTAGCCAGTAGGGGGGCGGAAGGGGTTAGAGAGGGATGTCGGGTGAGCTGCTGTTTGCCGCATTGGGATGGAATAGCCGTCTCACTTGCCAAAGAGTGCCGTGGTCCAACAAGAATGTGATACCACACTGCTCTGCTCTCGATACATCAATAGGCTGGTTTGGACTACAAGC
This sequence comes from Cottus gobio, assembly GCA_023566465.1. Classification (NCBI taxonomy): domain Eukaryota; kingdom Metazoa; phylum Chordata; class Actinopteri; order Perciformes; family Cottidae; genus Cottus; species Cottus gobio. The sequence continues at coordinate 13,269,576 of CM042223.1, forward strand.
CTAATGATTTATTTGTAAGTAGCACTACTAAGTATGTAATACTGAGTTCATTGACTTCTATGTCTACATATCTTTCATTCAAATTTACATGTGTGTACATTACATGTGGAAGCTTCAATCTTAAAGCAGGTAAACAGTAGTGTTGTCTGTGTCTGGATTTCCATTCATACTGCCCACGATTCCTAAGAGACTTGGGGTTTAGTGCAGCGTAGGTTCCTGGCCTCTCTAGTTCTGCTGGCGTAAGGATATATGATATATGATGATGGGGGTTGAGTTTTACTTCATAATGCTGCAATGTTCCTGTAGAAGTGTGATTTGGCCCTGAGGCTGTCATGGTCACTGGTTTAAAGTCGGACGTTGGTTTGAATTACAGCATGATCTTGATTTTGGATTTAGATGCTTCATGCAGATTCACCGTACACATAAATATTTCATATGACTGGATATCTCTGATTAAGTACTTGAATGTGCCATTCTAGGGTTACTTAAGACATTTGTTTTGACTTGCACAGCATGCTATTTTTGATCTGATCAGACATGATCGCCATGTCGCTGGAGGATACAAAGAATGTTGATTTTATAATCTGGATAGCAGTTGAATGAAGGAAGCTCAAATAAATGAGCTTGGTATGGAAAACATAAACTAAAATCACATCAATTGTGTCTTCATGTGAACTTGATTTGCCCTTTTTGGCTGACATGCATTGATCATGGTCATACATAGTATATACAGTAGACCGTAGACACAGCAATGCTGAGCAACTAGGGTTAAGTATCTTGCTCAAGGACACAACAACACGGACTGGCTGAGCCGGGGTTTGAACCACTGATCCTCTGATAGAAAGTCAGACCTGCTAACCACTGAGCCACAGAGAAAACGTCACCTCTACTGGGATAAATCAACACGGTCCGACAACCCTGCGGCAAAACGGAGACCAAATAATCTTTGCCAAAAACGTATTCTACCCTGAGGGTGAATAATAGGGTTGTTTATCATAATAAAATGGATTATTTGGCAGGATAATTAGGGTCTTTATATAAAAAGAATAGCTTGAAGTTGCAGTTATAATAGGGTTCTTTCTTTCTTATCGATCGGCAACTCTTACTCTACATATTTAGAGCTTTGTTCTCAATGTGTTTATAATTATGCTTGAACGTTTGAAAGACATACATGCATGTTACCTCTGCAGTGAAGCAGTGTTAAAGACTTGTGGGTCACTACTAGGTCTTGGAACGTGTCGTCTTGCTGCAGGTGGAGCTGCAGTACACCAGGGTCTTATACTCAGATGGATAATAATTCAGACAAAAAGCTGGATTCCTTCCTAATTAGAAACGGGAATAACAATATGTCATGCTGGTTAAGTCATGGTTTTAGCAAGGACTGGGATCATCCAGGCAGCTATGTCTTGGTCCAACCTTGGGATCTATTCAGAGGATTTTATTTTCATGGCTCCTGTTCAGGTCGACACTCCGAACATGCCCTTGTGACAGTGATGTATAAGAGACGAAACGGAAACCCAACACAATGAGTGGCTTAGACGCTGTTTCAGGCTGCGCACACACTGTAATCCCTTATGTAAAACCTTGGCTCTGGAGTGTACTCTGATGACACTACCAGTGTTTCTGTTGATACTTTTGTAACATTATCACCTAAACCTGTTGGCAGGATGGCACTTTGCTGTCTCTGGGCCCAGTGCGAGTGTAAAGACAGCATGGTTTGTGTATTTGTGTGAGCAAAATAGAGACCGAGGGATAGCAACTGAAGAAAAGAGTATCTGTGTGTGCCAGAAAAAAATGTGGAATTAATCATGGAACTTGCTCAGTGAGCTACGGTCTGCTTTTCATTGCCCTCTAAATCTTCTCGCTCTAATCACCTTTCTGTCTTTATGTAACCTGTGTCTAAAACCAACCATCACAAGGGGGTGAGGGTTTACACGACACATGACAGCCAAACTTCAGCTGGAAGACACAAAGCCAAAACCATTCCCTTATTTCCTCTAAATGCCATTAAATCCATCCATCGCCTCATTCTCAGTAAATATAAATTATCGTCAAGTGAGGCCTGAAGTTGTGAGACACAGCAATATTGCATGTTTTTTGGTATTTGTGAATAGCACAATCCTTTTAAAGACATGGCAGACTGACACCATTGTTTAACATTTGGGAAATCATACAGCTCAATGAAAATCATACCAAGTTTGTGTATCTGATTTAGATAACACAGATGACATTTAGATGACACAGTGAAATTGTTTTTTCTCATGCATTTACGATAACACTTCATTTGGATAGTTTAATGTTAATGCTCACTGTCAGGATGTCCAACAAAGTGTCACTTTCCTATTTCCTGCATCCCAACAGACTGTCACTTGATAGGGAAAGATGCAAACAGAGTTTCGAGGGTAGTCCTGTATCACGTGTGATACTATTCCCATACAACTAATGGAATGGGCAGCTATGTCTTTTCCTATAAGAGATAATTAAAAATATATCCCAGAGAGTCTGTCGAATGAGCTATGCTCTGTTTAATTTGGAAGCCAGTTTGCAAAGAGCAAGTAAAAGTTGGAGCTTGTTGACACATATGGTTTCTTTCTTTGTAGCCATAGATTGTAAATCGCTTGGCCTATGCCAGCACTTGTCTGGCATACACATTACCATTTATTTGTGTTTGTGTGCATGTAACTGCTGCACCTCTTGTTGCGATACTCATCAGCATGCCACGGACTCATTCCACCTTTGGTTTATGTGTGAACGGCAGAGATAGTGTTAGGGTGTGGGTTGAGAAGCAAAGCAGACTGTGTGTGTGTGTGTGTGTGTGTGTGTGTGTGTGTGTGTGTGTGTGTGTGTGTGTGTGTGTGTGTGTCCATCTTGGCAGGAGATCTGCACCACTGGAGAGTAGCAGGAGCAACAGCCATCCACTCTTCCAATTTCTCTTTCTCTCACTCCTGAAAACCGCTTTTTTCCAACCTTTATTAGAACTGATTTATACTTTCTGTAAACTATTGAACAACACAGGTTCATGACACTATGCACGCTTTGGCACAGGGAGGATGTAGAGTGAGTACTCAAAGGGGCTCAAAGTGCTGCAAACACAATGAATGCAGCAACAAACTTAAGCCTTTACCGACCTCATGCTTTTATTACTGTGCCAGAAAACTGTCTTGAGACCGTTTTTCATTCAATTACGTGTTCCATGTGTGCGTTCCAAGGCTTCATGCACAGCAGCTTCTGAGCAGGTCCAAGCTTTCACACACATCCTCATCTCCAACACTCAACTCATTGCCTATCAAAACAGAACTGCACAGGATCTGTCTGGCACTTGTGTGCATGCATGCTTTATATGCATCTAGAGCAGGGGTGTCCAAACTACGGCCCGCGGGCCAACTGCGGCCCGCGGGTCAGTTTTTATTGGCCCGCAGCAAATTCTAGAGTCTAGACCAAGGGTGGGCAAACTACGGCCCGCGGGCCGGATCCGGCCCGTTGGGCGTTTTTCCGAAGCACGATGACGGCAAAAGACCAGCATCGATGTTTCTTAACTCAAGTCGGGAACGGAGAAGCGTTACAGCGGTCTTTACGTGCCGTGCTTTCTGCAGCGCATCAGGCTGCGAGTCCAGCTGCTGCTGTCTGCGCTGCTCACCTCCACCCCTCCCCCACAGGCCAGCGCGCCACGGAGACATGGTCCGTTTTATACGGCATAACGAACGCACATCAGACCCACGGGACTCATGTGACATATAGGGTTCTGCCTGCCAGCCTCCTGCCAGCTTCCTGCATGGAGCCCCTCTGCAACAGGTCTCTTGTGTCCAGAGAGCAAAAACAAATTCGAAAAATGTAGTTTATCACGCAGGACAGTGACTCGGCGTGTATAACTAATTGACGAAGACTTAGCCAGCAAGTTAAACAAAAAAGCTGAGTCATTTAAGTTATATTCGTTAGTAAGTAATGTAAGTTCTCTTTACTTTTTAGTTATTGGCTTTTATTTATAATGTATATTGGTTCACACAAACACTCTCTATCCATCTGATACTGGCCCGGCCCGTCTGTCTAATTTTAAAAGTCAATGTGGCCCCTGAGCCAAAAAGTTTGCCCACCCCTGATCTAGAGTATGTGTGTGCTCATTGTATTTGAGGGATATTTGCCAAAGTTCTGGCACGTGCCATGCTATTTACTCTCTCAACAGTTCAGTGCAGTGCTGTAGGCTCTTACCATAGATCTTGTTGAAATGATCCTCAAGCGGAGGTTCAGTAAGGAAGACATTCCTTCCACTCCTGTTCATTCATAATTAGTCTCTAATTCTCCCAGCGATTACTCAATCAGCTGATTGGGGACGTGCACTTTAAATTAACCAATCAGATTCGGCGCAGTTTCTGTAAGCCAATTACATCGTTGTTGTCAAACTCTTAAATGGGTTCTCCTCTCTGCTGCTGTCAGTTGTTATTTCAGTTCAAACCGATGGGACCCTCCTACACCTGAGCCTCCTCCAGTCAGCTATTAAACTGACAGATGTATTGTGGTTTAAAATAGATGATATAGAATAAATAATGGCCCACTTAAAATGGCCCATAGTCACTTTGAATGTGTTTTGTTAACGGTTAACCTGCTCCATAGAAGGCCTATTGCAGCTCATGATCGGTCTCTTTTAACCGTTCTTGCATTGTTGGCAGCACATGAGTTTTTTTTTTACTGCAGGTGGGAACACAGCAACACTTTGCTGTCATAATGCTGGTTAGCCGGTTGTTTGCATGCCATAGCTTGCCATACCCACACCAAATAGCAACATGTTGGCAGAGGTATCTTGCACTGATTGCAGATGCTTGCTGGTTGACAGATGTGGAAAGATGCTGCTTAGTGCCAGCAAAGAAGAGGAGGACTGCAAGCTAATGAAACATGGATGTAAACAATGCTATATAAAGTGCTTTGCAAATGTTTTATGAGGCAGGAAATGCACCTGACATTTTATTTTGCCTGCGCTGGTGCCAGTCGTGTCTGAAAGCATCACGTTTTTTAGTTGCCAGTCCAGTCCATTCTCAAGGTGCAAACATGTCATCAAATTATAATGTGATGTATGTACCCAGTAACATTAAGACTTGTTCATTACTGCTTGGATTAGTTGATGCCACTTATTTAGTTTGTTTGTTCAGTGTGCTTCTTCTTCTACTGGCTGCATAGCAAATTGGCCCATGGGAACAAGACAAATGTACCCTTTGGTTTTATGAGGGCTGTTCTTGCTCAGTCCTGTCCTAAATAATCACAGTTTCCACATTAAGATGCCACGTTTAATTTTTTTTAAATCTCTGCTGCAAAATCTTGTCAAATGTTTGACTGCATGTCGAGAAGCAGCTCCAGAGATTGGAGACCATTTGGGCAAAAAGACCAGCTTTGGAGGCTTCAGGTTTTTATCATTGTAATGAAAGATCTGGTCTCACTGATCTTTGCCGTCTGCTATGAAGACCAGTGTACATAATCTGCTAAATGCAATAAAAGCTCATTTTGCTTTTACATTACTGATGGTCGAGGCAAATTTTATTACAAAGCTGTTTAAATTGGTGCTGTAGATTTGTGTAACTGTCCCGAGAATGACTCAGTTTATTGGCAGCGTCGGCTGCAGCTGCATAACACATTTTCCTTTTGTCTCCTCCAGCCCCAGTTTTGACCCTCGCCGTCACTGATTTGCCAAAGACCAGAGGCCACACAGGTATGGATTTAATCTTCCCCTCCGAAATGTTGCTAATGTTTTGCTATTGAATATTGAATCTCATTTAAAAGCATGCAGATGTATGCCTACACACACACACTCTCCCCTCATCTATCTGTCTGGTTGTGGTTAAAGGGCAGTTATCATTTTAATCCACAATTCTTCCCATCCCCCACAGTGTATGCATCTGATGCTGTCATTTTAATTGCTTGGTCTTTGCCTTAATTACATGCAAGAGTGCATCACTATGTGTGCCACGCCACTGTTTTTCCCTGCAGGGTCTGGCAGCTTGTTTATGTATGGATATGAGCTTTATTGGTCTGGACAGTGCACAAACGATAAGTGAGCAGCCAGTGATCTGCTTTCAATGCAGCTCAATCAGGCCTGTAAACAGAGCTGGGCAGGGACAGCAGGCTAATGAAACAGAGACTTAGTCCATTTTCTACCGCTTTGATCCACATTACAAGCCCCGCTGGACCACAGCATGCTCCTTCACTGTCCTGCTTCCCCCTTACTTCCCCCTCACAGCTAATTAGTTCTGCTCTTTCTTTCTACTTTATTTCTGTTCACTGCAGGACAGTGACCAGAAGATTAGTGAGCAGCATGCATGGTCTTATCCTGTGCCAGGTGTGTGCCAAGTGTGTGTTTATATATATATATATATATATATATATATATATATATATGCAGGCAGGCGCAGCGTGGCGTGCTGAGGTGGGCTGGGGATCGATAATGTAACGCTGGATTGCACTATGCTGCCCTCCTTCCCGTAACTCAGACCATGACTCAGCTAGTGAGATGGATGGATCACATGGATTTGGTTTGACCACAAACCAGCTCAGCGTAATATCTCGTCGTTGGTGAATCACATCTAACGGGAAGCTCCAAGGGCAGCTGCAGGTTGGTGGTGGGAAGTGAGAGTAGTGAGGGAGAGAAGCAAAGACATTCAGACAGATAGATAGATACTTAAACACCTACTGATATGGAGCTTTCCGTAAATCTTGTGTGAGTGTTTTTGGCTTTTGTTCTGGGCCTGAGGAGGATGATGTGAAGAGGGCAGGTAGGAGTGAGAGCAAGAGAGACGAGAGTGGGGTGTAGAGGCAAGTCTGGGTCTGAGTGGAAACTTGAATGGAGTGGAAACTGGGCTGGAGGCCACTCAGTAGATCCACCTGAACCCTGCCAGAGCAATCAGCTATCAGGAGTTTAGAGGGAACCGTTTGCCCCCTAAGTGAATTCAACGGGGGTTTGTAGGGATTTGGACCGCTTTTTGAGCTCTAATGTCGGGATATTTTGGTAAGTGAAGTCCTCTTGTTTTCTGGAGAGGCTGCCAAAGTCTGTCTGCCTTTTTAATGGGATCACAGCAGACACCCCAGGAACCCCCACCAGTTGAAGTGATTCCACTCCTTACTTCCAGCTGTGTAAACACACGCACACACACACTCTCACACACACACACACCAACTTACACACATGTATAGACAGATGTACTATCACTTCTAATAAAAGAATGCTCGCTGGCTCACGTCGAGGGAAATGCTCACTTTCCCCTTTGCTGTCAAATAAAAAACAACGCTCATTTTTCTACTTTTGAGAAGTTCTTGACCTTGTTAAAAACCATGAGTTGCTTGAGAGATGTAAACATATTTAACAAGAGCCGGTGTTGTCTTTTCTCATGCTGGGAACGTTCAAAGGAGAATGACATTGGCCTTCCTCGCTCACTTTCTGTATTGTTTTTGTATTTCTTTCTCTCATAAATCCTTTATTTAGCTTTTCTGTCAGCAATAATTCTGTAATTTCCCTCCCCTGTAATTATGAACATCTGTCCTGCATCCTTCTTAGACCTTGATGTAGTGACATGCATCCTATAGCTATTTACATTATCCCCTTTTTCTAAATTGAAGGTGAAAATGTTTATACTTATACAGTTACAAACCTTTTTGGAATTTTGGTTCTTAGTCCTTTTAGGACGCAGCCAGCATGGTCTGTGTTATTATTTTATTATGTTTATTACTATTTATTACCGTTTATTTATATTACTTGTTTTTGTATCTTTACCTACTGAGCAATGCTGCTGTAATCCTGTAATTTCCCCACTGCGGGACTAATAAAGGATTATTTTATTTTATCTCATCCCTGCTGCATTAGTCCATGTGTTAGCTCAGCTCAGCCTTATTGAAAGTGTCTGGACTCCAGCATTGTGCCACCAAGCCTGCAGACATTTACTACTGTTGTTCCGCATACATGAATTAGTGTTGAGGTTCATGTGAAGATAAATGGAATATTAATGCATAGAGGGCTTACATCTGTTTTAGGTGTGGCAATAGATGGAGAGACCTAATGTGCCACACACCTATAGTGTGTTATCGTGGACATATTGTTCTCACTTGAATGGTTTTATGTTGGGTGGGTATACACCCTCAAAATGTTATTGTTACTGACCTAAAACTACCATCTATTTGATTTTTGATCTTACTTTTTTGGATCATTTATAGACTAAAAAGTATTGTGTTTATTTAAATGACAAAGACATTACTTAATAGTGAAATACATGTTTGCAACTCTAGAAATCAAGTTTGAAAAAAGTCAAATGATACCCAGATCTAGTTTTAAGTTGTATACGCACGAGATGTGGGTGTTAGATGTACAGCATAGTTTATGAATGTTTAGCATTCACATGTGTAGATGTACGCCTACAACATTCAAAAAGGTTTGTGTGATTTTTCTGTGCTGTAGATGTGATCCAGCAGTCTATTTGCTCTGCCTGGTGACAGTCAGCGCCTCCTCAGTGACCCAGTGGATCACTGGCCCACTGGATTAGCAGTGAGCTGCGAGGCAGGTGAGTGATATACTGTGTGTGTTAAAATAAAGAGCGTTAAGTGGAACATAAGCCAACAGCAGTAAAAGCCACAATATATCTGGCAAGACGTGTCTTTTCTACAGTGTGTGCGTGTGCGCGTGTGTGCGTGTGTGTGTTCCAAAATCCCAAAACCTGAGTCTTGCCTTAAAGAGGGACCCCCTGAGCTGATTTATGTTCTGATTTCATTCCATTCATTCTGGATGTGTTTCAACTCGAACTGTTAACCAGTAAATCACCCAATGAAATGTGTGTCATATGTGGCTGACATTATGGGCGAAACATTACAGTATAAGATGCACATTACTGGCTACTCAACATCCTGCATCCATTAAAAGGCTTGGGAAGGAGTTCTCAAGGGTGTGTGTGTGTGTGTGTGTGTGTGTGTGTGTGAGCAGGAAAAAAAAACAACGGTGGCCTAATTTGCGGAGATAGTGGAATCATTAAGCATGTCTCGGTAATGGAGACTAATGTGGGATTAGGCAGACGTAATGACATGCACTCGTCTGAAATGCTTCAGGAGCTGCAATCAGCCTGGAAAATGGAGTGATATGGAATTTATTTGACAAGCTTTCAGTCATAATCATAAATGGAGGCTAATGTGGAAAAATACGGAAGAGTAGCTTACTTAGGGAAAATGACGATATGGTTTCGGAAAATTATCTAATTTATCAAATATGATGGTGTTATGGCAAATTGCGTCACAGTTTATTTTTGTGAAATTTAAAAAATCCACTGGTGTGATTTATGACAACATGTATGCATGTGAACAGTTGGGCTCTCGTAAACTTGACAAAATAATACTGTGGGGCCAGGGGGCGTGGCTAGCGCGCCTGCGGCAGGGAGAGAGAGGGAGAGGGGCAATCAGGGGGATCAGCTGTGCGGCTTGTAAAGAGGCACAGCTGATTCCCATGATTGTGGGGATGCGTGGGCGGGGAAGGGAGCATAAGAGCTCCCAGAGCCACGCAAGAGGGGTGAGCTAGGCATGTGAATGTGAGTACTGTGAGGGAAAATGCCTAATAAACAGCGGAAACGTGCTATCCTGGTGTCGTCATTCTGTGCTGAGCCTCTGGAGACCCCCGGTAGGAACGGACCTTGTTACAAAAACCAAAAGTGTCATGTGTGGCTTGCTGTCATCTCCATCAGACACCATTGAAAGACTGAGATATTGGTATGATGCAGGATTAAAACACTTTGGTAGATATGCATTTTCCATAAGTGACGCCATCGACTGTGTACAAGATTGGCCTCGGCTCTGCCTTCACTGAAACAGAAGTCACTGATCATTTCCTGAGTGAGTGAGTGAGGGCCGAAGCATCGGAGGAGGAGGAGGAGGAGGAGGAGGAGGAGGAGGAGGAGGAGGAGGAGGAGGAGGAGGAGGAATGACCAATTTGTGTTTTTCTAGTAATCAGGGTTTTAGAGGGGACTCGTATACCCCCCATTTACCCCCCTGGACCGCCCCCTTCTGCCTTTGGCTCATAATAACCCCCTTAGCAAAGACTCTCAGTGGTCAGGCTGGTGCGTGCTCCCATGCTGGGATTGACTGGAAGCATTTAGAAACGGAGCTCTCTTTCCAGCCTTCTATGACGTCTCACGGTTGCATTTCCATCTTCTTCCTCTTCTCTCCTTCATTTTGCTTCCCTCCTTCCTGGTTTTCTTCCTACCCATTGCTTCATTGCCCTCTTCTCCACCTCTTCCCACTCAATGAGGACTGGGCCATCTATCAAACAGGCCATTAAAAAGAGCTGCACTTCGAACAGTAAAGCGATAAATCAAATAGTTTCTTGTTTTTACGGATTATTGTCAATTGAGCTGTGGAAAAAGAAGGGTGTTGTATGAACAACAATTCAACACTGTCAGTAACTATTCATACATAAATTATTAACACAGCTCATAAACACTTTATTTTATTACTCTTTTCCTTCTGTGTTTTCAATTGAGTTTAATCAAAGTTTAACTTGTCTGATTGGGATCTGGATGTGGATCATACTACCAGCCAGCATCACTCGGCCAGTTCCAACATACGGTAAATGACTTGGTAAGCAAAACACCTTGAGCCATTAAGCGCCAGTGAAATGCCCAATGTACTGTAGTAAACTACCATTATTAAACGTAGTTAAAGGCACCCTACAGTACATAAATCTCCACAACACCTCAGAGCATTTAACGGCAGTGAGCTGAGCCGCAGTCAAACTTAAACCATTCATAAATCCACATTTATAAATCCTTGGATTTGTACATGGTTGCCAGTTTTACCACCCTATCCGGCATTAGATCTCGCTTTGGACATTGATATGACTAGCACTGCTATGTCAACTAATATTACACCGAAAGAGATTTATTTTTCAAGCCATTTCCTAGATAGCATAATTTGTTCTCTGCTGCCATATCTACTGACATCCTATAGGAATGGAAAACAAACAGTGCTGGTGTGTAGGTGTGGTGGGAGTCGGTCTGCTGGCCCTCACAGTCGTGTCTTTTGCTCCGAGTATTATTACTGAAATGTAAAGTCAGACTGCTTCAGGGAGCACAGCAGCACTGCATGTGGTCCCACACGGTCCTCTCTTCTTTTACGTTCAGTGACATAGGATTGTCTACATTTACAGATAGTACACTAACTCTTCAGTAGCATGGAGGTTAATGCCTGACCTTTGGAAGACTTTTCTGTGATAAAATACTCTAAACCAAAGATTCACTAGCTTGTTTTACTAAAAGGGGTTGGCACCACGAGGAAGCTCAATTCAGTGAAGGGCTCCATGGGATCCGTTACAAAATTCCAGAGAAGCTATTATGTTTATGCTCTTCTTTGAATATATATTTTTTTTGGGAGGTCCATAACATCATTATTCTAAATGTCTTAAGACACCATGGCCGTTTTGTCGCAAATTTGCATGATAATATGCTATTTTTGTCATTTGGTGGTGAGGTTGATTTTTCTAAGCACCACAAATGACAAGCATCGACCAGTTTTGTTGTGCGTGCATAGTAGACAACAACATAGAGGCTTCTTGGTCTGATCTGACAAAACCACATAATATATTCCATAATAAGAAAAGATGATATATTCTGAACACTAACTTTGATTGTTGCTTTTTTAGTTATGGATATTTAGTGTTAGAGATAAATAATATGATTTTAAACCAAGTTTTCGGAATGTTCAAAGCTAAATTTGCATCTCTGAAGATGAGTACACTAATAAGCAATCACATTAGCATAAAAAGCATTATAGAAATAACATGTTCCTGCAAGGCAAGGCAAGTTTATTTGTATAGCACATTTCAACACAAGGCGATTCAAAGTGCTTCACATACAACCATTAAAAGCATAAAAACACAATCCAAAATAAAAGATTTAAAAACAATTAAGAACATTCATTAAAACAATAAAAAACTGTTAAAAAGCAAAAAGCAAAAATAGATAGATACAGAATTGAATAAAGTTGCAGTGCAGTTTAAGATATAAAATGCAGTAGTGCGATGCAGAATCTGGTTTAATTAAAGGCAACAGCAAACAGAAAGGTCTTCAGTCTGGCTTTAAAGAGGCTGAGGGTCTCTGCAGACCTGCAGCTCTCAGGGACCTTGTTCCAGATGTGTGGAGCAGAAAAGCTGAACGCTGCCTCTCCGTGTTTAGTTCTGACTCTTGCAACAGAAAGTGGACCCGTCCCAGACAACCTGAGGGGTCGGGATGGTTCATAAGGCAGCAGCAGATCACTAATGTATTTAGGCCCTAAACCATTCAGGGCTTTATAAACCAGCAGCAGGATTTTAAAGTCAATTCTTTGTTGGACAGGAAGCCAGTGCAAAGACCTCAGAACCGGAGTGATGTGATCCACTCTCCTGGTCTTAGTGAGGACTCGAGCTGCAGCGTTCTGAATCAGCTGTTTTCTGATTGACTTTTTACTGAGACCTGTGAACACACCGTTACAGTGGTCAAGTCTACTGAAGATAAATGACCTGTGAACACACCGTTACAGTGGTCAAGTCTACTGAAGATAAATGACCTGTGAACACACCGTTACAGTGGTCAAGTCTACTGAAGATAAATGACCTGTGAACACACCGTTACAGTAGTCAAGTCTACTGAAGATAAATGACCTGTGAACACACCGTTACAGTAGTCAAGTCTACTGAAGATAAATGACCTGTGAACACACCGTTACAGTGGTCAAGTCTACTGAAGATAAATGACCTGTGAACACACCGTTACAGTGGTCAAGTCTACTGAAGATAAATGACCTGTGAACACACCGTTACAGTAGTCAAGTCTACTGAAGATAAATGACCTGTGAACACACCGTTACAGTGGTCAAGTCTACTGAAGATAAATGACCTGTGAACACACCGTTACAGTGGTCAAGTCTACTGAAGATAAATGACCTGTGAACACACCGTTACAGTAGTCAAGTCTACTGAAGATAAATGACCTGTGAACACACCGTTACAGTGGTCAAGTCTACTGAAGATAAATGACCTGTGAACACACCGTTACAGTGGTCAAGTCTACTGAAGATAAATGACCTGTGAACACACCGTTACAGTGGTCAAGTCTACTGAAGATAAATGACCTGTGAACACACCGTTACAGTGGTCAAGTCTACTGAAGATAAATGACCTGTGAACACACCGTTACAGTGGTCAAGTCTACTGAAGATAAATGACCTGTGAACACACCGTTACAGTGGTCAAGTCTACTGAAGATAAATGACCTGTGAACACACCGTTACAGTGGTCAAGTCTACTGAAGATAAATGACCTGTGAACACACCGTTACAGTAGTCAAGTCTACTGAAGATAAATGACCTGTGAACACACCGTTACAGTAGTCAAGTCTACTGAAGATAAATGACCTGTGAACACACCGTTACAGTAGTCAAGTCTACTGAAGATAAATGACCTGTGAACACACCGTTACAGTGGTCAAGTCTACTGAAGATAAATGACCTGTGAACACACCGTTACAGTGGTCAAGTCTACTGAAGATAAATGACCTGTGAACAGCGCTCACTTTCAATCGTTCGTCCTTGGAACCAAAAACAAAAACAAGTAGTATAGTGTTATCCTGTCAACTTAGTTTCCACAGAGGCTACAGTATCTAGTACATGTACGTAATGGCTGAAGCTAGGCTTGAAAAAAAAAGATAAATTATTCAAAGATTAAAATAGAGCATTTTGCCTAAATTGAATATTGATGAATTTATTCTATGGTGAGAAACCTCCACACAAGAGATGAACAAAAAGATGAAAAAAGATCTGCCTCTCTCTGAGAAACACATTTATTAAGGTGTAGTTTTTACGGAGGTAAAACTAAATGATTTCTACTATAAGTCTGCACAGTTCATATGTCCATCTACCTGCTAACATGGAAACGTGTAGATGTTCGTGTCTTCTCTTAACCAACCTACTGACACAGACTGCATACTGATGGATACAAAGCACTTCACAGGCTCAATTTACGAGGTGCCGTCTTTTCAAATTCTATTTTATTACATCAGGAGAGAATCCACCGGGAATCAAGGCATTATTGGAAATGATAACACTGTGTTTGTCAGAAGATAGAAGAAGTATTATGAGACTGATGTCTTGTTTGAATGATGTCATGGCTCAATGGTCACAGGGGATCTGTCCTCCTCCAGTGCTCATGAGAGACAGATTGGGTGTAACACACAATACATAATGTTTCCTCTTCCACACATGCTTGCATTCTTATTCTAACATAAACACATATATGTGCACATAACTTAAAGGCCACGTATCTCGGTGTTTTGGGCAAATAAGGATACTGATGTGATCAGGAGCAGCGTGGAGTGGCTTGTTTGGTCTTGTTTTGTCTTGTTTGGACTGTTGGATGAAACAGGGAAGCTGGCTTTTATATTTCTCAGTTTTCTCTCCATTGCTCAGTTGTCATGTGAATGTCTCTGTTTCTCATTTGCATGCTGATCGAGCCAAAAAATAAGACTAGTGGGTCCCTGTTTATTGCAGATTTCATCCAGATCGTATCGCCACATTTCATTGTTTTCCCACCACAACAGCAGAGCTGCCCTGTGTCTTTCTCTAACGCTTCCCTTCCTGTAGGCACAGAGGGACTGGTGTTAATCATTTGACTGCTGGATCCGGTCCTGTATAGACCCATAGGGTTTCACTGGGATGGATCATGATTATTATCTGTGCTCTGTTGCCTATGAAAAATGAATGTGATACTTCCATTGTATTACAACGGCCTGGTGAGAGAAGTGTCTTGAACATATTTCCTGAGTTATCAGGTGACAGACAGCCTTTGTTTTGGGCCCTAAAGGACACTGAATGAAGATGATATATGTGTGAACAGTTGACTGTTTTATGTCTTTTGTCTTACCCCTTACACCAAAATACATATTGTCTCATTTAAATATGGGCATCCATGTACTTTGATCCACGCTGACACCAGTCGGACTGATTCCAGTTTGGCTCTCATCAGCCTCAACAACTTGTATCAAATGCAGTCGTAACAACAGATGCAGCTCGGATATCTCCATGCTCTGACACAGAGGCTCCTGATTGGCTGTGATGGACTGATATGTTATTGTGATTGGCACATATTTTGAGAAAACTTTGCCAACAACAATTACCCAGTTTCCTCTGCTCGGCTGACGGAGTGTGTGAACAGGTTCTTCCCTACCGGGGGTCTCCAGAAGCTCACAACACAGGACAGACACCAGTTCTGCTCTTTTGGCACGTGTAAGCGTTTTATTCGGCATTTCCACACAGGCATTCAGCACGCTCATGCCCTGTCTAGCCCACTCTCCCCCGTCTGCGTGGCTCTGGGAGCTTTTATAGCTCCCTCCTGCCCACGCAATCCCACGATCATGTGGATCAGCTGTGCCTCCTTACGAGACACAGCTGATCCCCATGATCGTCCCTCTCTCCCTCTCTCCGTGCTGCAGGCGCGCTAGCCACGCCCCTGCCCACAGAGTGCTTTGTGTGTACTGTGTGTGAGTGAAAGATGTGTGTCTGTCTGTATGTCTGTCTGATTGTCTGTCTGTCTGTCTGATTGTCTGTCTGTCTGTCTGTTATAGGGGTTTAATTGTGGTTTTTGAGCCGCGCCATATATCACTGACCTCTTTCTTGTGTGGGACAATGAGAATTATTCTCATTGATTTTATGGCCGAACGAGCCAAAGTATCACCACACCACCCACTGACGACCCACAACGACTCTTTATATCTCTCCTCTCTTTCTATCAGATGTTGATACCAATGTTGGATTAGTGTGTTAGAATTAACATTTCTTTGATGTGAGTGGGTGGTAGTATGTTATCAAGCAATATTTGTACATAACAGTACATCTTGTTTTCCAAGCACGGGCGTGCCTCTATCACCATGAGTGTTTAAATTGCAATTATAATCTGCCCTACCCTAATAATAATAATAATAATAATAATAATAATAACAATGCTGTTTTCTTTTGCTTTTTTTCCTTTTAAACTTGCCTCCTGCAGGCACACACATTGCAACCCATGCTGACTATTGTGTAGAGGTGGCACAGGTCTTCAAACTCTCTTTCCCCCTGACGACATGCTCTTTGGGTTGTGACAAGTAGCAGTCCCTCTTCCCAGCAGAGCTGTAGTGCACTCTAATGGAAGTGAGGTCACCACAGTAAAACAACACAGAAAGTTTCCTAAGGTCGTAAAGGCTGGCCGCTGAGCGTTTGGAGCACTAGAGGAATACGTCCTGGATAATTGGTGGGATAATTTCCTTAGCGGTAGCTGAGGTCAGCCATGGGCCTCCTTCCCCCACAGTCCACACATACAGTCAGAGCCCCTCATACCCTCCCTCCCTCCCTCCCTATAACCTCTAATTGTAGTTTTTCCCTTGCCTCCATAATTCGCCCAAACTTTTGGCCAAACTCACCACATGTGTACCCATTATAGTTTGTAAAAGTAATCTCCTGTGGAGATTTGTCCCTTTCTTGGAGATAAAGTCTTGTCACCAGCGGTTTTGAAGGAGGATCTAGGACTGACCTCTTTTCCCAAACACAGACTTCTGACCTGTTTTATTGAGCAATGTGTACACAGATATATAAAGTATACACACATACACACACTCAAAACACAAAAAACATCTAAATACAGAAATGCAGTTGTCAGATGACCGTTTTAGTGCTGTCTTGATATTGCATCATGTGTAATTTTCGAGCTATGCTAAATGCCTCTTCATGAGGATCACCGATGGCTTTAAACTGGATAGAAGATCAACATTCGTAAATGCAGTTCGTTAGACTGATGATACTTACACATTACAGTTGATCAAGCTCATACAACATTGTATCTTTAAGATATAATAATAATAATAATAATAATAATAATAATAATAATAATAATAAGTGCCATTACTGATAAGATGTGAGATTAGCTCAAAGGTTCAGCACATCACTTAGAAGAGAAAACAAAAGCTTTGGTTGAAAAGTTAAAAAAAAGAAACAACAGTGACATATCTCCTTTGCTCTGTCTCAATGTTAGAAAACAGTTTGATGTTGAAAACAGGCTGATATGAACATCATTGAGAGGTAGTCTAGCTATCTGATGAATATTTATTCATGTATGTTTTGTTTTAGTCTACACCAACTTCTAAGAAGAAAATGCTCTGAAAACTATGTTCACCGGTTAAGTTTAGTCTTTACTCGCCGTAGTGGAGCCGGCACGAGCGCTGGAAAATACCATTTATGTGACAAATAGTTTACTGATAAATAAACTGTTTGCATGTCTAGGAATTATATAAAATAGGCCAATTCGTTTTGAGATGCTTTAGAAACAGGAATTCTTTAAAATCTTAATTGAAGTATTTTACCAGCCAATCCAATTATTTACAGAATATTTAAAGGATATTAAAGGACAATTCTTTCTTTATAATGCATGTAATAATTGACTTGTTTCCATACAAAGGCAATAAAGTAGCCCATGCATATGAAATATGAGTTTTTAGATATGCCTCCTCTGCATTTTGGAGGTTGGTTTATGTCTTTTTGCCGGTTACATCAACAGTCTATGGGCATATATGTGTTTCGGAGAGCAATGCAGCGCATAGAGTGTAATCGGCGTCGTTCATGCTCGTAGCTCGCGTGCCGCCTGCGGAGGCTTGTGTTACGGTGCCAAGCACGAGTATAAACAAAGCTTTACTCCCTAACTTTGTCGACCGCTGGGAGCTGGGCCGGTTAGCGTGCAGTCGGTTGCTGCACACTGCTGCTGCTGGAAACAAAAAGCTGTGACTCTAAAACGCTCCAACGTGCTGAAGGGAAGTGCAGAGATGGGGGATAC
Organism: Cottus gobio; assembly: GCA_023566465.1. Classification (NCBI taxonomy): domain Eukaryota; kingdom Metazoa; phylum Chordata; class Actinopteri; order Perciformes; family Cottidae; genus Cottus; species Cottus gobio. The sequence goes on from CM042223.1 coordinate 13,287,412, forward strand.
CTTTGAGTAACCTCTTTTACTTTATACTGTTTAATACAGTGTTTATAATAGTGTTGCTGATTTGATTTTCTCTGATCGATAGCCGACCCTCGTTAACTGATCATTAACCGACGAGATTAGTGCCCTGCGCGCTGTGGTTTATGTGCCTAAGTTCCCAGTTCCCCTGTACGATTTAGCAGCAACTTTGTTGCTTGTGCTGTCGTGGACACATGCAGCCACTTTCCCTATCAGTCTCCATTGCATCAATTAGTTTAGTTGCAAGGTTGTCATTTGCGTGTCTGCGTGGCATAATGTTACTCATCACGGTTTATCATATCAGGGCAGCTTTCAAAAGAAGCTAAATGGCTTTAACAAGAATCATCAGTCAATGTATCAGATAACACCTTGCAGTCCTCAGTTTGCATACATCATCATCATCATCATCTCTGACGTGTCCTGTATTGATCAATTGTTTTCCTCATTTTTCTTCATGTCCTCTTTATGGCTACTTCTCCTCGATGCATTTCTGTCCTGTTCATCTTCTCGAGCTTTTAAATCAACGGATCTCTCCTTCTGCCTGTTTGTGGTGCACTGCAGGATGAATCTCTGTTATCGTGGTCTCTTTTTTTATTTATCTCCTCTCTAGCTGTGCTAGACTGACAGAGTCAGCTTCAGCTTTCTCCATGTAGGCCCAGCTCAGCGTGTTGGAGACATGCTCTGTGGGTGGGAGGCAGTTGCATGCGAGGCACACTCTGGTCCTCGTGCTGTGGGCTTTTCTCCCCTTTAAACCTCTTCAATTTTCTTTTTTTCCTCCTTTTCTGTCTCAGTTCCCGCATTGGCGGAAAAACCTACGGTGCGGTTTATTTGTTCTGGTTTGGTGTCGGTTCTCACATGTCCTTGGCAGGACTTCCTACCTCCATGACAGTAGCCTGGGTTGCGAGGGATTATCATGATATCATGTGCGTGTCCGTCAAGCTGTTCACACTGATGCCATTGCAGCACTTCTCGCTTCCAGTAAAGAAAATGTATATTAATTCCTTATGTGTGTGCGATACAGCCCGTCACTGTTAATATTGGAGCAGCGAAGTGCTTGGCTGCCAGTGCATTTCTCTAACCCAGAGATTTGGTCTTCAGCATCCAGAGAATCATCTTTCCCCTCTCCTCCCTTCTCCCTCACCTCATTTACGTGTCTGTCTTGTTTATGTGTCTCTTCGGAGAAAAACACTCTGACCTTGCAGGAAGGAACGTGAGGCCTGCAATTCAACTAGTGATTTGAGGGGATTTACAATGTGGGGAGGGCTTAAGAGACGGAGGGGGTTCAGTGAAAGGAGTGAAAAGAGTAGGAACGGAGCTCTTTCCCTCTTTTTCTGCTAATCCTACATTGCACCCACTGGAAGACAGTGTCCTCCTAACATGTGTTCACTATCAATCCAGCTGTGGTGAGAGAAGGCCTGATTTCACCACGGGAGAAAGATGAGACAGGAGGGGAGTGGCCCTTCCGCTCTCATCATATTCACACCATATTTATGTCTCTGTGTGTGTTGAAATATGATACGACAAATTAGTTATGAAAGGGAACAAATCACCTGGGTTTTTATACACCATTTGCCCTGTGAGCAACACATCATTTGAATTACTATCTGGAATAAATAATGTTGAATTAAATTAAATATTACTGGTAAAGTTCAGGCGTTCCTCAGCAAAGAGGAAAACAGAAGAATTGTGATTACAGATGTACAAAAGTTCCCTGAGGACAAAACCACGACACCAATACCATTTTGAGCTGTCAGGAGAAACAATCTTGAGAGTATTATTGGTAAATAGAGGTGGTTGAGTCATTCCCTTTCCTTTCCAACCGCAATTTGAGATTAGATATTCCAGTTCATGTCCACAAATATGCTCTGTTGTTAATTAAAGGGCCAGCGGTTTGTTGCTTGGGTCAGCAAAAGCTTTGACACATTGGATCTATTTCACTGACCTTTCAATCCCACTTTTCTCCATTTTCCACCCCAAATCTCTCATTCTCACTAGAAAAGACATACTTGTGATGATGTATGCTCTGTGTTCACTTGATCTATACTTCTCTCTCTTTCTCTCTACTGCTTCACATGGCCATATTGAGCCACATGACTTTCAGGGGACCCAGGGCGCGTTGACATCCAGCTCCTTCATGTGATGTATGAGATGAATACCGGGGGGAGGGGGGGAATGATGCAAGCCCTGTTCCAATGTTTGGGAGGCGCATAAAACACATTACAGAAGGGCTATAAAAAGAGCCAGCATTAGTATCCAAATTTAAAACATGTCCCAGGTCTCAGCTGTCGTTCGAAAGGGGAATTCTTTCCCCCCTCTTGTTTTTCTTCTCCAGAGCTTTGCCAAAGGAACAGAATAGAACAACAGTGGAGAGGGAAACTGGCAGCATGCATGTTCCCAACATGCAAAACGTGTTAGTCTGAGACATGTGCAGTGTTAAAGATTGGGCATCACAATGAATCAAAGCAGGGCAATGTAACATGATGTCACGGGAAGGCAAGAGGCCATAGTGATTACATTATTGCATACATTAGGTATCCCCCAAATTCTGATAAAACACATTTTCTGCGGAGCCTTACTGATTTCTAATCATGTGCATATTTTCAAAACTGATAGTTTTTTGAGATATCCTATTCTGAGATTTCTGCTGCCCCCTCAACAGCATTTAATTGTTGGTGCTCATTAAGAAAGGAGATTTGAAACTCAGCAGCAATTCTTTCTGTGGATAATCCACAGATCTCGCTGTCAACAGTTTTCACTGTAACTATTTTCTACCAAGGAAATTGTTCAAATGAGCTGTTGACAGTGAGGTCTGTGGATTATCCAAAGTAACGGGAAAGACAAACTGCTGTTATTGATTTTCAATGGCAATTGTTTTAATGCTTTTTGCTGCACAAACACGGCCGTAACGTGGGCGAACTGGCCCTCTTTAAAAACTGAATGAGAGCCTGTCAGACTGTAGGCATGATATGGATATGAAGGCATTCTTCGCTTCACATGTATTTGGTATGTGATGGTTTACTGTTTGTAGAGATATACGAAGAATGTGTGTTCATGTAAATGCAATGTGTGTTAATAAAAGACTCTTGCAGCAGCACCATCATTAACATTAATGATGCATAATGATGTGGAGAACATATTAAATCTATATTTTCCCAGGCTAAACATTCAACACCTAAAGTGTGGTTTATTTTAATTGCCTTCCTGATCATCAAACCCCACATTCAGCCTTACTCTAGGCCCATGAAAGACCCATATAGACATGAATATCCACCAGTGCAGGGAGCTTCAAGTAGCAATCCAAATATACAGAGGTATTCTCAAACAACGTGGCCTGCCAACTACAACACTGCTATTTATTTATGTATTTATCTGGATTTCCTGTATACTTGTCGAGATGTCGGGTGCTGTAGGCCGTGCTATCTGAGGCCCGTTTGACATCGGTTGGCGAGCCCCGGCCCGGCTACGCTGTGTTGCATTAAGGCTGGGTTATTTATCCTGGAGGCTCATAATTATGCTGCTGTCCTGTCCCTGAGACCACTCTGGTCTCTCAGTCGTGTGCAGCCCTTCGTAGGATGCCGGGGCTGGCAGCTTCCCATTGGTGCTCCCACCAGGAATTTAGCACTGTGGATACAGGTCAGGGGTGGGGTTGTGGTTTACTTTGTGTGTCTGAGTTTAAATCTGCATAATTCAGGGAGTGTAAAGTATTTGTGCTGAGTGATTTAAAAAAAAAAAATTGTTTGGCTGCTCACACAGGAAAGCTGTTAAAGTTGGTAATCCACTTCTATACGTATTTCATCAAACCCAAACGTACCTCATTTGACCAGAGGACAGTTGGAAATGGAAAATCCTTAAACACTTCACTTGTGTTTCCACACATTCAAAATAATATGCATTTAAAGGCAAAGCAATGTTATATTATCATATATATAGTATATCATTATATAAACAGAATTAGCTATTTCAGCTACAATATATCTTTAATTTTGACAACCAACTATGAGGTGCTATGTTTGTTAGATTTATGTTTCAATATTGTATCTCCACAATTGGCAGAATTTTGTATTTTAAATGTAACTAGTCATGCTAGCTGCACATCTCTAGGAATAGCAATGTCGGTCGGTTGGGTGCTTTGCAATTACAGATATCCATGGACCTCAGAGGATGAAATCCATAAACTTTGGTGGTTCTTGGACTTTCCACTAGGCATCTGATGATGACCATCATGTCAAATGTATGTTTCCAATATAAACAAAATCTAAATTAGATTCATGAGTTAATAACTGGAACGCTTATGACATTTCCGTCAGCCTCTGTTATAATTGGTATTTAGTCCAGGTGAGCTAATTTTAGCATTCTAAAACAATTAACTTAGATGGTCATTGTTTTATACACCTGCTAAAGTCTGTATGTTAGCATTGTCACTGTGAGCATGTTAGTGTTAGCACTTATCTCAAAGCACCGCTGTGCCTAAGAAAGTGTGCTCTCTCAGAGATGCTATCTGCCTTGAGGCTCTTATTCTTATTTGGACAAATTATTTGATTTAATGGCATTCAAATCTCTATCCTTTTTCTTTGACGTAGTTGTTTTAAATGAACAATAAGTCTTTTTTGCAGACATTTTGACTGTCAAACATGTATAATTAACTTATTAATATTGGCTACATTCATTGCCGGTAAGCCATACCAGTGAGTCTGAATTCATTATCCCACAGCCCTAGAACTGGGACACCTGAATGGAATGCAGCCATTTGTAATATTAGTTACTCATGCACTATTTCCAAGTCAAAATGTTGACTTTGAGAAATACTTGGGACTTTTCATCATTGCAATGTCTAATTCTTCATATTATACACATTCATCTTCAGCCATTAACTTGTGAAATAACTGTAAAACTATTTTACAGGGGTTTTTGTTTCCAAAAACTATTAGTTTTCAGTTACCAGAAATTGGATGAATTTAGCAACAAAGTCTCAGTAATTATCTCTTTCCTCCCATGATTAGCAGTAATGCAGAAATCATAATATTCCACACATGTGAAATGTACCATTTGCAGAAGGAAGATCATGGAATTGCTTTGTATTTATTTTAAATTGTAGTATTGCATTGATGTTTCATATATATATATATATATATATATATATATATATTCATATATATTTCAAATATTTTTGCTTTTTAAATGATATTGTTAGAAATAAATAAACTCTGTTATAGTTTTAAAGAGCAGTTTTCTGTGATTACTTTGTACATTTGTTGTGATAATAGCTTGTTGTTTATATATATCTATATATATATATATATATATAGATATATATATATGCTCAGATTCAACCCTTCACTGTTCAATTTGAATGTGGAAAAGTACTTTGACTATTGACATTTTGAGTGAACACCCATTTTGAGACTTAATCCACAGTTTGGTTGTTAATAATTAATAATCATATTAATATCAATAATTCGATTTTCATACCTGCTAATAACCAAACATTCTCCTGTCATATCCCAACAATTTCAGAGACATTCTTAATTAACTCTGCTGATTGGCTGATAACATTAACAAACGCTATCTGCCCCGTCTCAAGGTCTGATTCACAAAAGTTATTGGTCATATGATATCCCAGCACAAATATACGCCCAGGAGGTTTTTCAGCTAGGGGCATTTTTCCCTTATTTGTGTCTGATTGCAATTATCTATGTGACCTGTGGCAAATGTGTCGGTTGTGAGGTGGGAGGTCTGAGTCACAAGTCATATCAGGAGAGGATTACCAAAGGGCCACTTTGCTTACAAACTCAGCATTTGGGAAAGGAAAGACAGAAATGGAATAACTTATTTTTTAATATAATAACTTGTATTCTTCTTTCTGTTTTCTAATGCATTTTTAAAAATGTACCAGAGCTTGCTTTATTTATTTTTAATGACACTATTATATCCTGCATCCCAAAATGAATGAGTTTGAGCGGACACGCCATATAAATGGACTCTCTCCATGCTAATAATTTCCCTCTAACTCTGCGGCTATTAGCGTGGATCTTTGTGGATTGGACAGTTTTTTTGTGTTGAGGCTCATTTGCAAAAGCAAAAGTTTGAATTAAGATTTGACAGGTTTGTTAACCCTAGTGTGACATTGCCTGTAGATTACCACTGATACTTTGAGGACAAGATCAATATAGGATCTCCTTCCTTGTGTTTGCAGTATATGTGCTCGTTTTTAATTACAAAATAATGAGGAAATTATAGGCTTTTTCTAAATACTTGGATATGGTCGCAACCGCCCGCATCCGCTTCAAAACACTGGTACTGGCGTACCGTGCTACGAACAGATCTGGTCCAGTCTACATCCAGGACATGGTGAAACCTTACACCCCAACTCGTGCAACATGACTGTGCACTTCTTATATATATATTCTCTATGCTCACAACCAAGGTCACGTTGATTGATGTTGGCAGAAATGGACCTCATTTTGGCAGATATTATAGATACAAGTGGCCTGTTTGACAGATGGTCAGATTATAACAGTATATTGTTTTATTTTCATATGAATGAATTAACTGATTTTCCCATTATCCCCTAAAAAAGGTAATATGATAAAAAGCGGTTTCTCTCACGTAAAAATCAACTCAGCTTTTTTAGTACATACCATTAATTAATTAAAAGAACACCTCAGCGAATCAGTTGCTACTGACTTCAACTTCTGTGCAACAAATATGCTGCTGGAAGAATTTTAACATCTTCTGAGTAACCTTCTGCCTGGCCAGCATAGACAGCAGGAGGGAGCAGTGTGCTCCCAAGAACTGCTTCCTCTTTAATTTGTACTGAGAATATTTCCAAGCCAGAAGTGGCTTTCAGGTGTCCCAGCAAGCTGAGTCCCAAAATCTAAATACACATATTGACACAAACTGGTTTTGCTGTGGGACTCAGGGAATGGGAAGTATGAGGAATGTAAAAGTTATTTTCCTCTATGAAAAATTGTTGCCCAGATTTGCCCAGATGCTCTCTCAATATGTGCATATGGTTCAGCATAAACTGCACATGCCAAAATTCATCACATTCCTGCCTCTGCATAAGTCCACGACTGGATGAGCGCAAATATTCTCTCCAAGGCTGTGAAGGCGGGCTTGCTGGCGTGAGGACGTTTGGTAATCTCATTTAGTCACTTGTGTGCTAAATGTAAATGCTTCAAAATAAACGAGAGGGGTATTTACTTAAATTTATATCACAGAACAAAATGTTGACCAGTGCAAAAGCATAAAGCACGAGCACAAAGCGTAAAGACTATAAAAGGGGAAACGTCTAGCCTGATTCAATCCCAAGGCTTTGTCTCTTTCCAAAATCCAACTTCGCTTGGAGCAAAACAACTCTCCTCTGCACAAGAATGCTGTTGCAGAGTTTTTGTCTGGCACCAAAATGCTACGTGTAGCTGGAAACAGATCTTCTGTCCCCCACGATGATATCCTATCCTGCAATTAGACAAATCAAAAGAATGACTCCTCCAAGTGAACAAATCCAATTGATTTCATCAACACGAATGAATCCGAACAGTTTAGTGTTCGCTTTGGCTGATGTAGCTGCAGGCGCTTGGCAAACTAATGGGTAGATTCACATTTTTTGTCTCCTTTGTGTGTTAATTTTTTTAAAGTTTATTGGTCAATCAGTTGGAAATATTCAAAGGGAGATATTGACTTAATCACAGCTCCACCTTAATTGTAATATTTATTTTGAATATCCACTTTGACCCTCAAAAGCTTTCAAAAGTCTTCTCACTGCTTTTTTGGTCACGGATGAGATTCCACCATGGGTCAATAATTATAATAGTTGTTAATCATACTTGCAATTAAGTAATAGTGAGCATATGGTGACGTTTACGGCTATTTGCACAAGGAAAATTGGGATAACAAAACAACTTGCACTTTTCACTCTGGCTTCTTGTATAAATTGCCATATATTTGTCATGGTAGTCAAAGAAAAGTATTATATAAATGGCTATTTTATGCCGTAAATGATTGATGCTGTGTTCTTTGTACAGTTAGATAAATAAATTATTCTCGCCCAATGCACAGTATTCCCCTGCAGCAAACATAAGTACAACTTTCTCCCAACTCATAATTAATGATTGGTCACAGTTTGGTTTTCTTATTTTCTCTGGGTGGGACCTTCTTGTAGTGATCTGTGTTTTTACACAGCCTCTGCGGGTGCACTAGTAAGCTGTAAAAACACTACCACCACATCGCAGCATGCATCTTATGAATAGCACAAACTCTAAACTGATTTTGGACTGCTGACCTTGTTCGGTTGTCCTTCAATTTAAATGCTAACTTAATTTAAAAGTATGCGATTTAAATAAAAATCTATAATATTGTTCAGTGGATTTTCACTTTAGCATCAGCGTGGCCCTTTAAGATGATGTAAAATAATGGGTTTTGTGCCTTGTGAATGATTTATTTTTTTCCGTTTGTCTTACAATTGCCAATCTCATAAACTAAAATAAGCAATTACCTACTGTATGTATGGTGCTCTATATAAAGTATATAAGCCCTCTGTATGTCTAACATTTTACAGTAACATTCTGTTGAATGCATTTGTTGTTTGAACAGTTTATGTAAGCAGAAACTATATTTTGGTGTAAATTGCATCGTAAATTGCCTTGTAAATGGCTGCAGGACACAAGCAACGTTGCTATAACTTCTGTCATCAGAGAGAAAGAAATAGAGAGCAGGCGTGAAATGATGCCAATCCAGTGATCCTGTGTTTATATAGACATAATTAATACATATAGACTATATTAGCTTTCCTCTTGCTCCCAGTACATTTTCCCTCCACATTTATTTGTATGCTAAGGCCAAATCTAGCCCTTCCCTTTATAGTGCAATATCCTTCACGTGTGTGCACACAGCTGAACAGTAGCTTGTTTGTGTTGCTGAATAATTCTTAATCAACAATCCAAACCAAAGCAGAGACTCTAATTATCCCAGGGAGCATGCCAGCTTGGCACACAGTGAACCCTGCCTGTCGGTTTTAAACAGGAACTCACTGAAACGGCACAGAAGAGACCCTGACAGCAGCACAGGCAAACACACACACACACACACACACACACACACGAGACAAACACATGGACATGTTTGCATGAGCGGGACGCCCACGGGCACAGAAGTACACAGTGTAAGCCAGACATGCTCATACTGTCAAGGCAAGTACAAGTCATAAAGATACAACAAACAACAGTACACAGAGACTGGCTCACACACATGCACTGCATGCATCATTTGAATATAATAGTGGGGTATTGTGGCTAAGATGAATAATGTACAGACAGATTATTAAAAAAAGACTCTGAAAGAGTGCTGGATGCTGCAGAGAGCCATCTTTCTTTCATTAGGCAGTATCAGCACTGCAACATTGGCCCTAAGGGCTTTAATTACACAGAGAGTGGGGTCTGTGTGGGCCCGACAGTAGGCACCACACATGGCATTGAGTAACACATGGCTGCAGATCCTCATTATTGGGGCTTTCCTCTTCGGACCTTTCATCACTCCCCATCATGCAATCCAAAAAGGGAATCCTGAGCTTGGCTTGCCTCCTACCTAATGAAAACATATGTAGTTATTTGTTTCTAATGTATTTGTTATTGTTTTTTACCCATGCATCTCTTGGTCTTTACTTCCTTATTTCCCAGTGTATTTGTTTATATTATACACAAACACGCACACACACATGCACAGAGTTTAATTAGTTGAGTGACATGCCATCCAGTGGGAGGAGCTGTCCTTTGCACTGACAGACTTAAATTTCAAAAAAACATTATTTCATATCAGGCCGGAGAGGGGAGACAGCCGCTGTCCGTGGGTGATGGATGAGCCTCCTGTAAAAGGCCTTCAGGGAAAAAATAGACAGCCGAGCCAGCCTTGAAAGCAATAAGCTAAGACGGGAAGATCTTTATCTTTACCTTAACCTCTCATCTGCTGAACTGTCAGACTTAAAGATTCCAGCCATTAGAAAGTATGGTAATATAAAGATAGTTTCTCCTTTGATCTGCCGTGTCGTGTTGTAGCTGTGGCGGGTGATCAGAGAGGGCAGCAAGCAGCAGGAGAAACGGTTAAACTCAGGACAGATGGAGCCAGGGCCAAATCCAAAAAGGAGAATGGAGAGATAACCTAAGATATTTAAACTGCATGACCCATGCCAGGGGAAGATTAGGTAAGCTGCTAGCTTTTGTTTACAGTCTTACAAGTAAATCATGGCTTCTTTTCAAGTAGTAAAAGTGAGTATTGTGACCCACAAAAAAACTGTTACGGTAGTTATTTTAGAAGACCGTTCAAAAACAAAATAGAAAAGTGTCGTCAGTTTTTCGGTCCAGCATCATCCAAAGGAGGAAGCAAAGGTTTTGGAAAGGTCACACGATGTCATTGTTCACGACCCATGATGTAATCATTTTTTTTTGTGTGTGTGTGTTTGTGCACTCACCCCACTGAAATCTAGGGTTCCTAATTTGGATCTCCATACACAACACATTTACAGGGTTATGCAAACAGATATGAACATTTGCTTTGCTCTTTTCTTAATTCACACAAACCAAATATGAGCTCATGCTTTTTTTAGAGGACTAAAACCATTTATGCACAAACGTACAACACTACTGCACACACTATTAAAGACTTGTATTCCAGAGGCTGACTTTCCAGTAGAAGCAGACATGGTGAAAGTCCAAAAGAATAGTAGACCATGGAGACTAAGAGGCAGCATTTACTTGCTTTAAATGGCTTATTTGATTAAGGAATTTTGACTTAGTGCTTTGTCTGATGCCAGACCTGGGACTGGTAATGGAGAATGAGTCAGAGCTGGAGAGAGAGAACATGAAGAAGAAAGAGATGGAGAGAGACAGAGAGAGAGATTGGTTGCTTTTTAGTCAACACAAACACTGTCAGACAGGCAAACCATAGCCTAACCATATAGTTCTGCTTTTTATTTAACCCTGGATCATAATTTTAGGTCTAAGCTGCAATTTGCTCAAGTTCATTTTCATGAATAAAAAAGTGACGAGTGTGCGTATGTGTCTGGTTGGGGTCGGTATTTCTCAACACAAACACGATGACAGAAAGAAAACCTAGTTTGACTGGACAGCTCTGCTTTTTATTTATTCATTACCCACGGTCTTAGTTCTGGCCCAGAGTTTGATTAAGTTAACATTAAGTAAATATTCCTCTGATTGCGTAGAAAGCAGAAGGGCAGTGAGGATTAAGAAAGAAGAGCCGTCCTTGTTGGGTGGACCGAGATGATTCAAGCACTAGAGGAAAGTACAGAAGTCAACGAAACGCACGCTTTTAAACGGTGACATCAGTGTGGTGAAACCATAACTCGCTGGTTTTGAAAACGTCTCGCTGGATCTGTGGCAGCTTTTCTAGTGGTTATTAAAGAGAGACAAATAGCAGAGCCGTGCTGTCCACACACTCGTGGAGAAAAGCACCAATGCAGAGGGTCTCAAACGCTCATGTTTATTTCCATCCATTTGAATGGCTCCGCAGTGGAAACTGCGCTGCAGAAGCACTATTCAAGCTGCGTATGTATACTGAACGGGTAAAGCTCGTCTGTAATAGTCATTACTAGATTATATATATGTGTGTGTGTGGATATGATTTACCATGTGCTTCCTCGGCAATGATGTGTCTTGGACTGAGTTATTGGTTTGGACTTTTCTATTTGTGTGTTTTTGAACAGCAGTGTGATTCCCTGATCTAAACACTGATAGATTTGATTTAGTGTGCCCATAATTCAGACCTTTCTCACTTGGCTAAAGGTTTTCAACACACTAAAATGAAAATATTTTCACCTCAGGTTTTGAGCAGGATAGCAAGCAGGAATAACAACCTTTCAAAGCCACTACAACATAAATTAGTGTAAGGATGGTTCAATTTCTCATCATATTTATAGCATGAACGTCACAAGAAGTATCAGTGTTTATATCTGCTCTGATACAAGTAGAACGTTCTGCTCTTAAGGAGGGGAAGCAGAAGGAAAACAGGGTTCGGGATGGATCCTGTGGTGTCCCGTGCCCTCCCAGTTGCCTCAACCGCCGGTATGTCTGTCTCTGTCGCTTTGCCCAGAACAGCCATGTTAGTTTGTTCATCTCTCCAAACAATCAAATTGGCACCGGCGACTTGGGGAGAGGTGGGAAGGAGAGGAGGAAAAACATAGGGCCGCCTTGTGTGGGGGGTGGGGGATTTTTTCCTTTCAGCTCCATTTTCCTCCAGCACCACAGCTGATTGCTACCACATTGATGATGGTTAGTTAGTGGGAGCGTATACTGGCTGCTCTAGAGCCTGCTGGCCAGACTGGCTCTCCTCCCTGTGGCATAAAGCCCCTGGCACCCTGCACTGTCCTTCCACCACCACAGCATCCCCGTCTCATCCATCTCTCACCCCTCCTCAGGTTTTAATCCATCGCTCATCCCCCTGGGCCTTGGAAGAGTCATCACTAACTATTATTGATCTGCAATTGTCTTTTCAAGTGTTGACAAATCCAGTGGTTTGAACTCAATGAATGCAACTAATATTTGTTTTGAAATCCATGGAGCCTCTTTTGTGTGCATGATACAAAATAATTGTTTTATTCTTTATCCAACTCCAGATCCCCCTGCTTTATCCCAGCATATCTCTCCCAACTTCCCCATCATCATATAGTATGAGCTGCTTGCCATCAAAACTTAAGCAATATGTTTGACCCATTTTTCAGCCTCTTGGCTCGCTGGGTCTGTGTTTGGTAAAAGCAACAATAGTATACTCCTGTCTCCTGCAATTTAATCCAGAAATTGGAAGCTTTAAAATGTAGTGTGATCTAACTTTATAATGGAACTAATTTCTAAAGTGTGCAGTAAACCAAAACCAGAATTAACATCACCCTATTTGCCCCCATGTGTGTCTCCTGTGTTTTCTCTGTGACATAACCGTGTCCAATTGTTATGCCTTTTTCTCTCATGGAAACCACAGTTCTTATATATAAACACTGTAACAATATTCAACCATTGCCATGACAGGTTAATCAGCCATATGGACAACATGGCAGCGAGGCAGCTAGTCAAGGACAAGGCATCTGCATTTGCTTTCATATCCCTACAGAAACTCATTCCCCTCTACGAACATGGCCCCTGAACCTTTATGAGCAGAATTTGAATCCTCTCTCTCTCTCCCTCACCTCCCTTTTCACATATCAATCGTAATGACTTATTGTTTTATTATAGAAAGTAAAATGAGAAGTGTGTCTAATGACCACCTTTCAGGAACCTGAACACTTGGCCCTTGTTGGTGTGGCCCTTGTGTACAGATACCGTGTATCTCATCCTCCTACGTGACATTTATGAGAAGGTTTACTGCAACAACAATCAAGGAACATTGTTAGCACCCAATTAGCGCTGTAAAAGCACTTAGACCTGCTCTTTTTTTCCTTCAGTACCTTTAAACATTGCTTTTGTAAAAAAGGAAGGGCTTTCATTGTCATTCATTCAAATACACTTGAATTCTGTGCCAGGATGTAGAATTATTAATGCTGCAATGTAAGCTAAACCCAATAAAAGAAATATACAGTATGTTTGTAACAATACATCTTTATGATGGAGTAAATGTTTTCGTAGGAGAGGCCATATCTGTCAAAGATGAGGAAAGTCTGGTAAAAACAGCTTTTCCTCTCGGAAATGAAAACACAGGCGAATGTTTATGGGCCACGGTTGAAGAGCAAGATCATGGTTTTTGGCTCCAGAGCCCCTCGCGCCCAGTCTACACTTCCACCTCATTTTAGACATAGTTCACTTATATTAAAAACAATGGTGGCCATGAGTAGTGTGAAGAGAATAGTGATGAGATCAGTGCCTGTAATATATACAAATATGTTTGCCAGAACTTGATGCAATACAGACTGCTTGTTTGAAGAGCAGAATCTGACCCTTAATGGGAAAGAACTGCCATAAATCTAGCCAACACTGGAGGGATATTTCTTTGATACAACAGTAAAATCACGGGGCTTGTTCTACAGTATATCTTTTTGAGGTTAGAATGGAATGCTTCTCTTAATGTTTCTGGGATGTTATCCAACTCATGCTGAGAGGCTGCAGCGTTGCAGCGGGCACTATGGTGGTATATTCTCACATACTAGAGGATGGTGAGACACTTCAGCCGCCGCATTTGTTCTCTTTAACCAGACAACCGGAGTAAAACACTGGATTTATCTTTGTTCTTGGGCACGTACGCTGGGCTATTATTACAAATTAGGAACACTGGTTACCAGTTCTGCTGGAACTTTGAGGGAAATAAATTGTGATGAAAACGGGTCCAGGGCTGGCTGTAGATTGGACTCTTTATTAAATGGAGTCCAGTGGATGTCCCAAAATGGATTTCTGTAAGGAGGTATTTCCTGCAGGCGGACAGACTGTTTAGAGTGAGTGATGTGGAGGGCTTTAAAGGGCCTGCCATGCTTATGTATTTTAAGAATGCTAAAGCCTTCAGTTATCTCGCTGTTTTCCATATACTCAATAGGCTCAATTGGCTGCCAGTTTAAACCACACTATACTTCAATTTAAAGCCCTCATTAAGAAGCGGAGGTTTGTTTTTCCCACATTAATATTTCTAAATCCCCTCTGGTTGTGCAGCTTTTCTTGTTCTCTCACTCGGCTCCTCCAAGAATATGGTGAAACCATTACTTTTCTTATGAAGGATGTTGGTGTTCTTTTCAGATAAATTGATTGATATTTATGTCAATCCCCAGTACACAAGGGGATGCCTTCAGATTTATTTTTTGTAAAAAAAATACCCTAACCCTATGTGTGTATTGTGTGTGTGCCCTCCAACAACAACTTCGTCTTCATGCTCTGGTAGAAAGTGATTAGACAACGTCAGGCAACACTGATTATTTTGGGCTCTGAGGCTTCTTATTTCTGATAAAATGTGACTGTCTCTCTAAAGCTCATGGCAGAATGAAGAGGCTTTATCTGCTTTTGTTTAAACCCATTTGGCTTCACTGATTGACGAATGTTGCTTCCCAGATGTGTCTGCTGCATTAGTGAGTGTATAAGAGAAAGATTGCGGGCGAGAGTGGAGTAAAGAATGCACAGCGCTCATACTGTGTGTGAGTGTGTGTTTGTGCTTTGGAGTGTGTACATGTGGTCCAGGAGATGTGAGTGTATGTGCCTGTATCCACATCTTGGCCCGGGGGCCGCCTGGTCGAGGACATGATTGATGACTCGTGTACTGCAGTGAAAGTCTGTTAAATTGAAGCAAAATGGAGTTCAGAAGGTATGACTTCATCAGATCTGATCAGCTCAATGTGAGGTTAATAAAATGTGGCAAACTCTTCTCTTTCGGCTCAGACCATGCGATTTATTCCACAATAAGGTCTGTGCTCGACCGTGTCAGTGCACTTGGCTGCCATCATTGTGAGTGAGCAGACACTCGAGGATCTGCTGTAGAGGAGCTCACTGTGGCCATGCTTTATCTGCATGAAGAGCTTTACAGGGACATCAGTCTAGTGGCAGGACTGTCTACACTGAAGGGATATTGTGTGCACAGTAGATGTGGTACTAAAACAATTATAATGGAGTTTTCTCTGTGGTTAACATAGATGTGGTGAACCCAAAGAAGCAGAGCCTTCACTGTTTCTCTTTTGTCAAATTTCACAGGCGATGACAGACAAACTTCAACATAAATAACTTGAAAGTGAGGGGGAATACAGTTACGTTTGAGCTCATACTAATTATTTCCTTTGACTTTAAAATAGAAAAGAAAGTCTTTAGTATTGACATTTTTAACGATCAGTTCTGGAACCATAATCTGGACACTAAAACATCCTGATCTTCAGGACACGCTGCTGGTTTTCCATCCCATCAGATAGTTGGTCCCAGTCACATCCGCTACACAAAAGAAGAACAGAAGGTTTTTATGGCTGGAGAGCCAAAATCTGCACTTGCCATACAATAATTTACATTTGCAATGATTTGGCCTTGACGGACACTATCTGGTTATCTCAAAGTTATCTTTAGCTGATCTTAACTTCTGGGGAATGTAGAGGCTTCTGAATCATTTTCTGATCAGATATGGAAATTGTTTTTCTGTATTAGCCCATGCATCGTCCCTCCAACCACACACACGGCTGACAACACTTACATTCAAGACATGCTTTGCAGAATCATTTTTTTTGTCTGTTTCCTCATGTTCCGGAGGGAAGGACATTGGTGAGAAGGGGATTTTACCCTTGGCAGGAACAAAGCAATGAACTAAATAATGTGTAGGCAAGGCAAGGCAAGTTTATTTGTGTAGCACATTTCAACAACAAGGCGATTCAAAGGGCTTCACATAAAACCATTAAAAGCATCAAAACATAATGCAGAAGAAAACAAGATTTAAAAACAATGAAGAGAATTCATTAAAACATTAAAAACAGTCAAAAAGCAAAAAATAGAATAAAAATTGCAGTACAGTTTAAGAAATAAAATGCAATAGTGAGATGCAGAAATTGATTAATATCCTTGAATCCAACCTGCTGGGACAGGGGCTTGAGCATCGCACAGGAAGCCCATTGAACCTCAGGGGTCCTCATTGCGTATTCAGGTCTTCCTGAAGTGCCTCAGGTTCTGCACTGCGCTCTGTTTGATCTGCAACTCACTGTCACGGCTGGCCCCAACTCAAACAGCTTTTTAGAGAGGAAGTGCGACTGTGGGACTATTTAGGATTATTTATATCTGTTTTTATGAGCATGCATTTACATTTTTATGGACATGAGTGCACTTGATATGCATGCTCATGCTGGAAAAGCGAGCAATGCCAACACGATATTCCTAGACAGTCTTAGAATTGAAGTTGGAAGGCCGAGTTTTCTCACCTTACTGTTGAATGTAAAAGACGAAACGTGCATCTGTGGTTTTGAACGGTCTCTGTGTATTGCAAAGTGTGATTTCAGAGCCCTGGTCTGAGAGGGGCCGCTTTGTTGGGCCTCACTGCTTCTCACAACTCCAAGAGCTGGACATACTGTGATATGTTTATCATATTTCATCTGCATTTTGCACATGTTTTTTGACAGCTACAACATGAGAGTGTTTGCTTGGCCAGAGATATTTTGGGGATACTGGTTCACAGAGAGAAATCAGAACTCAAGAAATGGCTCAAACGATAGATCTGGGGGAGTCCTAGCTGATCTAAAGCAGAGCAAAGAGGAATCTCAGATAAGTCCCTCTGAGAAACTGAGAGAAAGTCACAGCCAGACCGACAGGCGTATCCTCTGTCACTGTCTCCAGCGTGCGAGCCTGCTTCATTTAGACTTAACTGTATGCACCTTTTAGCCCAAACTTCTCTGAAGGAAACCGGCCACAATGAGAAGACTGTATGTGTCCAGGAGTGTGAAAACATTCCTGTTATCACTATGGAAAACTCTCCCAGCTGTCATCAGATGGGGGGAAATATTATGAGTCTGTCTGCTGGTAAATGTGTGTTACTCTGGGACAATCTTGCTGTGTTTATTTTCTGAAACAGTAGACGTTTAGCTTCCACATCACACAGACCAGGATCCCTTAGCCACAGAGTTGACCTCACTACTGTTTCCGCATGTGGATGAGTTTGGGGAAAGTGAGGTGTGTGTGTGTGTGTGTGTGTGTGTGTGTGTGTGTGTGTGTGTGTGTGTGTGTGTGTGTGACTGAGAGAGAAAAAAGTAAAGGTTTTGTTTTCACTGGGGTGTGTATGAACCAGAGGAGAATGACTTTTGGGATTAGCGGGGATCAGAAGAGGATGAATATAATTACAACAACATGGAAAACGTAACGTTGAAACCACAAAATTGACAAGATTCCTGTTGTTTGTTTAGTCTAAACCATCTGAAGAATCAGTCACTGTATACGCTTCACGTTCTGTCCTTGCAGGCAACACATTGCACTCATAAAGAATTCATAAGAAAGTCGACTGATGATATTTTTACGGCGTATACGTCTTCTCATGTAGATTCGATTACTTTCTGTTGTTTACTTCAAAAGGTCACTTTTCAGAGATTTGTTATGTTTAAAATAATACAATCAACAAACAATACCATAGCTGTTTACTTCTTTGATCAATATTTAAAATATGGACAAAACGATCTGGAGACATAGTGAATTGATTTCCCTGCTTGGGAGTTTGATTGTAAAGTTATTTTTTTTATTTGCTCCTCTATTGTCATGACATTTTCCTCCGTTAGGCTCAATTTGATGGATCAGAGAGACAGTAGTTGGAATCTGTCCAGCCTCAGTATTTAGGAGATTAATGGTAGACTGAAGGAAAGTGGCTGTGGATATGCTCTGTTATTGCTAAATTATGATTTCTTTTTTAGGAAAAAGGGGAAAGATAGTGGAAAATCTAAAGTCAGAAACACATCCTCTCTTGGTTACTGTCCCTGCTTTGTTGATGTCGGGTTTGTGGTGAAGGATGGCGTCAGCAGCAGTCAGCTGCTCTCTGGCCCTGATGTATGGGTGATCTATCTGGTCTCATCAAAACAAGACAACACTGTCGACTTCCACGTGCACACATGGAAAGCATTGGGTCGCACTCAGAAGCAAAACACACACACACACACACACGCACACGCACGCACGCACACGCACGCACGCACGCACACACAAACACGCACGCACGCACGCACGCACGCACGCACACACACACAAACACACACACACACACACGCACACGCACGCACGCACACGCACGCACGCACGCACACACAAACACGCACACGCACGCACGCGCACGCACGCACGCACGCACACACAAACACGCACGCACGCACGCACGCACGCACGCACACACACACACACACACACACACACACACACACACACACACACACACACACACACACACATTCTCAAGGACATACAAATTAAAGCAGAGAGAAAAAGGTAAACAGAGCTTCCAGATGACTATCCGCCCAGGCTCTCAGCTTACAGGAACAAATTTTCCAAAGCAGCATTTTCATTTGAGTTTTTCCCCCTTCATTGCTTCTTTGCTCTAAGGAGACCTGTCACATGTTTCCATTTGGCTACAGAGTCACCCCAGGTCAGTCGACTCTTACCACAAGCCTTTCACCCTTTTACTTGGGATGATCATCTTCAGATTGTCTACTGACCTAAACACACTTCCTTAATCTCTTGCATGTGTCCACTGCAATGACACATGCACGGTCAACAGAAAGAGCATCATTTCTACATTGGGAAAGGCTATTACAGTTTTTTTCGATTGCTAAACGACAGTGGACACAACTGGAGTCACATGTGCAAAACTCTAACTACAGTCTGCACAGCAGCAGTTCATGTGGACCAAACTCTAGTTCGTTTTTCATTGCTTGAACACAGTTTTCAAAACTCTACACACTTATCCCATGACTTTAACCACAACCTGCACAACACTGTGGATTTACAGTACTTTGTTCAAATGCTAACACACTGCTGTCAAAACTGTGAACCACACATTCAAAACGGAATAGATTTCAGCCTTGTGCCTTTCAAACACTGCTGATTGCAATTTCAGCTGAAAGGCTAAGCAGGTGTCTTGTTTTAGACTTGTTAGTGAACACACACACACATATATATATATATATATATATATATATATATATATATATATATATATATTACAGTATATATAGGTAGAGCTCAGAAAGACTCATTTTGGAAATGGAACAAGGAAGACGGGTTCATGGAGGGAGAAGGGTGGCAGGGAGAGGGCGGATGCGTGGAGGAAGACAAAGAAGACAAAGAGCTGTTATTTCAGATGAAATAAGGGCTACACTTATAGACCATCGTGAACCATGGTCTCTCATTGAGAGAGGCAGGGTTGAGGGTGCAACCCAATCTGCAAAGATCCACAGTGGCATCTGTAATGCGAATTTTCCATCATACAAACAGGTGAGAGTTACATCCTTACAGTAAAAGAAAACATTACAGGAATATATTTTGTATTGCAATTATAGAATATTTACACAGATATATATTACAGTAAGTTTGACTGTAAAATATATTTTTACAACAGGACCCAAAGGCTGCCCCCAACAGGGGGAAGAGGAAAAATATTTTCAGATGCGCAGGAAAATGCTATTGTTGACATGGTTGTTGTCAACAATGCAATAAAACTGCGGGAGATTCAAGATAGAGTGCTGGCTGATAATGATATATTTGAAAATGTTAATTCTGTCAGCACAACAACTATTGCTCGAATCCTAAAGAAACACCAAGTTACAATGAAACAGTTATACACTGTACCGTTCGAGAGAAACAGTGAACGGGTAAAAGAGCAAAGATACCAATATGTCCAGGTAAGACGTCTGAGGTTACGTACACAGCTATAAAAAATATTTACAGTAAAAAAAAACACTAGCATTTCTACAGTAAAACTGTGCACTTACTGTTTTTCAGAGAGTAATGGAGGTGGAAGCACTGGAAAGACCACATTCATTTGTATTTATCGATGAAGCTGGATTTAACCTTGCCAAAACACGTCGCAGAGGAAGGAATGTTATAGGTCAAAGGGCCACTGTGGAGGTTCCAGGCCAAAGGGGGGGAAATATCACCATGTGTGCTGCAATGGCCAATGATGGTTTGCTCCTCAACACACCACTCATTGGCCCATACAACACAGAAAGGCTTATAGCTTTCCTAGAACAGCTCTATGCTCAGCTAGTGCCAGCAGAACAGGGGGAGCCAGTAAGAAACCCCCAAGTTTTTGTCATAGTTTGCGATAACGTTGCTTTTCACCACTCTGCAGCTGTCACAGATTGGTTTGCAGCACATCACAGATTTATGGTTTTGTACCTGCCTGCATATTCACCCTTCCTCAACCCAATAGAGGAGTTTTTCTCTGCCTGGAGGTGGAAAGTGTTTGGTCACCACCCACATGACCAAATGTCTCTTTTGGAAGCCATGCGTGCCGGATGTGAGGACACGAGTCCAGAGGACTGCCAGGGATGGATAAGGCACTCCAGAAGGTTCTTCCCCAGGTGCATGGCAAGAGAAAACATTAGATGTGATGTTGAAGAAAACCTGTGGCCTGATGCTAGAGAGAGGCAGGATTAGTCCCTCAATTATTTGTTTGAATTACAGTATGTACTTTTAGTTTCTACCTTTTTTTTCTCATTACTGTAATTCCGTAAATTACTACAGACTATTGAAGCAAACTGCTAATTTTCATTTACCTTAAATAATTGTTATGTTCTAAAAAATTTAATAAATCATGTGAAAGAATGTCACTCTTTTCTTTGAAGAAAATATTACTTTGTATGAAGTCACTGAAATTGTTCAAACTGTAAAGATGAAAAGTTTGTATTTTCTGTATTGGTGTTTGATGCTAGTGTTTTTACTCTCAGTGTGTTCTGAGTGACAGTGTGTGTTATCTCAGTGAGGGTTGTGCATAGTGTTTGGCTGCACTGAGTGTGTTTTGAGCCATGTGTTAAGAGTTGTGTTGCTTGGAATGAGTTTTGCAGGTGATGTGAACTGTTTAGCTCAGGTGACTGTTGGTAGTGCAGACTGTAGTTAGAGTTTTGCACATATGACTCCAGTTGTGCCCACTGTCGTTTAGCAATCGAAAAAAACTGTAAAAAGTAAAAAAATGAATCAGCAGTGAAGGGGTTAAGTTCTACTGTATTGTATGTGGAGCCCAGTGCCCTCGTACCAAACAAAGACTCAGTTACAGTGTTGATGCCATCGATCCTGAATCTTTATGAGTGTGCTGAAAGGCCTGCTGGTGGGAGGCTGCACAGATGGATGGTGGTCAGCGAAGGCTACTGGGCAGATGACAGCAGGCCGTCCTGTGGGAAGCAAGGAGCAATAATGAGCGCTACAGATGAGAATGCCTTTGAAGGGAGAGGGCATGACCTGCCTATGTAAGCTGGGGCAATGGGTGACAGAAGCCATGATTGTTCTCAATTTGTATCATCTTGGTATCGTTCAGTGTCTGCTTCTGATGCTAAGCATTCAAATCACTCTGTCTCATACACTAGCTTGTGGTCTCATGCTATTTTGTGTTATTTATTACATTGTGCACTCACCATAACCCTGAGAAACCATCAATCCCCTCCTAAGTCACCTTGAGCCATAGCTTTATTACAGTCAGGTTCACCTCAACTGTCCTTTGGAGGAGAATAAAAAGACTTACTGCTGTTTTTCCTTTACCTTCATGTCATGTGCGGCCTAACGTGACGCCCCAAGGAAACAGAGTGGGTGTGTTAGTTTATCCATTTCTCATTTCTCTTTCCCCCCTCTGGTAAACTTTTAATCTTTTTCCACTTGTTTTCATTTTAATATGACTTTAATATTCCACAGATATTCTTTATTAAAGCAGCCGGAGCTTTGTCAATGGATCTTGAATTTCAACCCCAGCTCCTTGGAATTGTTCAACTACACAAAGTCTTTTCGCCTTAAATCAAGTCCCTGTGATCACAGCCAGTGTCTTCACAGTATCCATGTGTCCTGAAAAGCACTCTGCGGGTGCATGTTCACATCTACTCAAACTGTATGCACACCATACAGCCTTGGAGTGATTAGGATTAACTCACCACAGGTCTTTAAAAAGTTGACCACCGAGCCAGAAACAGGAAAAGTGCCTTGAACGCCCCAGAGGACCAAGCTTTATTAACTTCACTTCTAATACCTTTTTTATTTGTCTTTAAGGAAAAAATGCTTCTGACATGCATACCGAGACTAAATCAGAATCAGAACCATTTGTTGCCATGTTTGTTTTCACATTCAAGGAATTTGTCCTGGCGGAAGGTGCATACATTTAACATTTAACAATAAACATTGAACAGTAAACAGAGTGCAATAAATGGGAATGGATGAATGAATATTTACAATTGAACAGTAAAATATAAGAATAAGATAAAGTGCATGGAATGTGCATGGAATGTAAGTGTAGTGTTAAAGTGTTGAGTGTATTTAAATATTTAAATATAAGGCATGGGGGTGAGTTCAGGGGAGTGTCCAGTGGGAGATTGTCTGTAGGTGATAGAGTCAGTAGAGTCAGTGGGGGACCCGGGCTCTGTTGATGAGCCCGACTGCAGACGGGAAAAAACTGTTGGTGTGGCGTGAGGTCTTGGTCCTGATGGACCGCAGCCTCCTGCCAGAGGGGAGGGACACGAACAGTTTGTGTCCAGGGTGAGAGGGGTCAGCTACAATCTTCCTCGCCCGCTTCAGGGTCCTTGAAGCAAACAAGTCCTGGAGGGACGGCAGATTGCAGCCAATCACCCTCTCGGCAGAGCGAATGATGCGTTGCAGCCTGCCCTTGTCCTTGGCAGTGGCTGCAGCATACCAGACGGTGATGGAGGCGCAGAGGATGGACTCGATGATGGCAGTGTAGATTTGCACCATCATTGTCTTTGGCAGGTTGAATTTCCTCAGCTGCCTCAGGAAGAACATCCTCTGCTGCGCCTTCTTGGAGATGGAGCTGATGTTTAGTTCCCACTTGAGGTCCTGGGTAATGATGGAGCCCAGGAAGCGGAAGGACTCCACAGCTTTGACGGGGGAGTCACACAGGGTGAGAGGGGCTGGTGGGGCTGAGATCTTTCTGAAGTCCACAACCATCTCCACTGTCTTCAGAGCGTTGAGCTCCAGGTTGTTTTGGCTGCACCAAGTCACCAGGTGGTCAGTCTCCCGCCTGTAGGCGGACTTGTCCCCACCAGAGATGAGTCCAATGAGGGTGGTGTCATCCGCAAACTTCAGGAGCTTGACAGACTGGTGACTGCAGGTGCAGCTGCTGGTGTACAGGGAGAAGAGCAGAGGGGAAAGAACACAGCCTTGGATATAAATACATATACTTATCTTTGTTCTTATCATATTGTAAATTAATAAAAAACATCTTGGAATCCATCACTATTTAATCTGATGATTAAAACTGGTGAAATTCTATTCAGTAATACAAAGATACGAAGAATAATCTAATACCTGAATACTATGCAACCTCTCTATATCGTTTCTTTTTATAGAGGGATTCTGTTGCATAATATAAAGATAATTAACCTTATTGTTCTCTTATTTTTCCATAACCAGGAGAGCTTTCTGTGCTGTGCTCCTAATAGGACCTTGTTCATGTGAAACATGGTCATCAATATTATTGTTTTTTCATCAGAAAATGCAATAACCTTTGAGTGTTCGAAAGTGGTTCAAACATGTCCGTTCCTTTAAAAAAATGTGTTTTTTTGTAAAACTTGGTAAAAAACATTAACCTTAACTAAATACTATCTCCGTGACAGAGCACCACAATTAATAGTTGAGGCCAATCATTTACTAAACGTTGCATATTTTTGCAGAGATTTTGTGTGTCTTTCCCCGTGTCCTTGGCAGTCATTAAGTCCATATGTTGTAGATTAGACTCCTGGGGGAGGAGATGGGAGGACTTCAAGAGGTTGACACCAGAATAACTTTTACCTGACTTTAACAGCCTTTTTTGCATGCCTGCCTTAAGAAATAGTTTGTTTAATCTATTGTAATTGTCTTTAACCTTTCCTGCCAAGTGTGAGAGGAGGCTCCGTAAACCTACAGCTCGGTCCGTCTGTGACTGACTGCTGCTTCAGCGCTTCTGGATGTTTTGCCCATGGCCTATTTAAAGGCCCCAGTTTCTTTTAGAGAGGAAACAATGTAGCACCCATAAAGTTCTGCAAACTCACGATAGAAACAAAAACATCTTCTCGCAAAGGCCAAATTCATATTTTATTTATTTTAAATATATATATATTTAGTGCTGCCATTAACTTAAAACAATGTTATCCCCTGTTGGTTTGTCTTATTTTTCGTGCCACCGATTTCTGATTGATTCCCCATTGATCATTACACTTAATATAATGTTATACACACATTGATTTGTTTAATTTTCCATTTTTATTTGTTTAAATAAGACTATAGATATGAAGACCGTATCCCAAATGTGCCATGCCAGTGGGACGACTGTGGCTCAGTGGTTAGCAGGTCCGTCTTCCAATCAGAAGATCGGTGGTTTGATCCCCGGCTCTGCCAGTCCGTGTTGTTGTGTCCTTTGTACAAAAGCGTCAGCTAAATGTAATTCCACTTTCTTTACAAAAAAGCTTATATTTTATATGTAAGCTTAATTCTCACAATAATATTTTTGTTATAAAAGAAACTGTTTTAAAATATGATCATTTTTTCAACCAGTTTCGGCTGAAGATATTTCGCGAGAAGAACAATAAACAATGCACACTTTCCCTGTGCACCGACCTACACACACGCAAGCATATACACACTTCCTGCTGGGTAAATATTCATAGTCATTCCAGTAAATTATAATATTATTTATCCTTTCTCTTTTCATTAATTTCTTTCACATTTCTGGCAATTAGCACCTTTTAATGTCAATGTGTTTTTATAACCTCGGAGAAAAAATCCAGGACTCAGAGCTCAGGACTGTGAGAGCCTAACGGAAAATGATAGTGTGCCACAAAAAACACTGAATATTACATGGAAATACAGACTTTCTTGTTTTCTTTTTCATGTGTATCTTTTCTTTCATTTCTCCTTTATTCCATTGCTTTTATGCTATTCAACATGTTTCTGGCAGTGACATGCGTTCTGACTGGAACAGATGTTGTGTTTGGATTGTAGTGGCATTGTTCTGGTGCGAGTGAAACAGTATGTGTTAGTACATTCAGTGGTTGTGGTGAAAGTGAGTCTTCCCTTTTGGGTTCTCCTCCTTGTGATTAGGACTGAAAAGGGTAGAGATGGTATCCAGCCCACCCTGTCTGTCTGTCTGTCTGTCTGTCTGTCTGTCTGTCTGTCTGTCTGTCTGTCTGTCTGTCTGTCTGTCTGTCTGTCTGTCTGTCTGTCTGTCTGTCTGTCTGTCTGTCTGTGGAAGGGCCCAGCTCCAGGCTGTGGGCCGTGCCATGTGTGGGAGTGGAGATGGCTGCCTGAGTAAACACCTCCTGGCCAAATAACAGTCAACTGTACGGTCAGGAGATGATGGTCAGTTGACTCTTTGATCATCGATGTATCTGGGATGCAGATGTTCCCTTTTTAAGAAATTCCATCTGGTCCTTTTCAAAGAACAGAAAAAAACCTTCAGATTCTAAAAATAAAAACAATTGGGATGAATCAATGAGTCCATTGATTCCTTTCTGTCTCTATGCATTGCATGATGCGTAAAGACACTTATCGTTCTGTCATTGTTCTGTCCCATTGTTCTGGCTGCTATATCATTCTTGTGTGTACGCTAAAATGAAGCGGGTTGAGGAGGAGGCTCAGGAGATTTTGGTCCATATTGACATGATAGCATCTATTTGATGGCTTCAGTGATGCTCTCAGCTCAAACCAGTCTGTCTATCCTCCTCTGACCTATGCCATCAACAAGGCATTGCTGAGCAGAGAACAACCGCTCAGCACATATTTACTATTTTCCTGCCTATTTTTTGAAAATCCCAGTTGATCAGCAGTTTTCTTCTCACCTAACTGCAAACAAAAAACATGTCCTTTTGTCAAACTATTCCTTTAAGCTAGGGTGGAATGAGATAATTGGAAGAGACAGACTTCATATCAAGCCAAAGAACAAAAACATGTTTAATGGCAGTGTGTTAAGCACTCAAACTCGACCACTACATAAACAGTAACCGTGATAGTAAAATAATTGTATATAATCCATCATTCTGTCTTTGAACTTTATTATTGTCAGCAGACCGTCAGTCCCTGATTAAAGCATTGCTTGTATATCATGCTGCATCCACTGTACTTTGACTGCAGTCAGATGGACCACAGACTGCACAGTGTACTAAATGTGCTGTATAAAGATCTGATTGTAGCACATTGTATTGTAAACTATGACTCATAATCCAAAACTCTGAAGCTCATTTGGACCAGATATGAGCGCAGCCTGACTGCTTTGATGGTATTGAAAAATGTCCATCAAAACTGGGTAGGTGACGTTACTGGCAGGGTGTTTGGTTGTTTGGTTGGTTGCTTCTAATGTTGGGTGATAAAGAGCGGTAAAAGGTCACAGAGTTTAGTCCGAGCATACTGCGAGATCTTATTGTGAGATTTATTTGCAGCAGATAAGGCTGATAGCCATCTGCAGCCACGCTCACTTCATACAGCCAGCCAACGCTGAGAGAGAGAGAGAGAGAGAGAGAGAAATTAACTTAATCTCTATATTCAGGTTAAAAGTCGAGACATCTACTACTTAGGGGATGGGGAGTCTCCATGTATCTAGTTGCATTTCTGTGGTCTATAATTAACTGTGTGTGTGTGTGTGTGTGTGTGTGTGTAAGGAGATGGACAAATGAAGTACCTCATTATCCTACAAGCATTTATGGAGACAAGGGAAGGAAGCTGTGAAAGAGAAGAGGAGTATGGCAGCATTTTAATCCCAGACAATAAAAGGAGCTACTAATGAGTCTGTGAAAACAATCCCCTGATATCAGTAGAGGCGACGGACCACAGTAGCAACACACACACCGGTACATTAATTACATTTTGGATTAAAAGAGGAAAATCCTACCTGCGTGTTGCCAGCTGATAATATGCACAAACCCACTCACATACACAATTACAAACACACACTTACAGCTTAAAGTAACTGGCCTGTCACAGTGAAGCCACTGGGCGGTGGTCTGGGGCTCACTGTGAGTCTGCTCTCTGCTGGACAGATCTGCTATGATGTGAAGTATGGCCCTCTCTGCTGTCTCCCTCTTTTCTCAGCCCTTCTTTTTTTTCTGAATATAGCCAGAAACATTCATGAATGTTTGCGTGGCCCTTATCTCAGCAAAGGAATAAGTTGAATACAGACACAGTCATGGTCTTAGTTAGTTCCAAAACCCCCTTTGTGTCATGTGTTGGTATTTGTCTTATTGTGAAGTCCTGTCTTGTGTTTCCTCTGTGTCCCCGCACTTCCTTCCCCTGTGATTAGTTGATTGTCTCCCCTGTGTGTTGATTATTCCCTGCTGTGTCCAATCACCTTCCCCTGGTATTTAAGCCCTGTTTGTCTCTTGTCGGTGCATTATTTGTGGATGGTGGTGCATGTGAGTGTCTTGTGTCTTGTGTCTTGTGTCTTGTGTCTTGTGTCTTGTGTCTTGTGTCTTGTGTCTTGTGTCTTGTGTCTTGTGTCTTGTGTCTTGTGTCTTGTGTCTTGTGTCTTGTGTCTTGTGTCTTGTGTCTTGTGTCTTGTGTCTTGTGTCTTGTGTCTGTTTAAATAATAAACCTTTAGTTCCATGGTTGCCCCGGCATTTGGGTCCTCTTTTTCCCGCCAGCCCTAACACTTTGTCCGATTTGGTAATACACTGATGTAAATATCAAAGAGCAGAATTAACTTTCCATCTCTGTTGTTTTTTCAACATCTGCGTTGCAAATTGGGGTTTTCAATTCCTCAAAAATGCTATGCAGTTAATTTCATGTGGTATTTAGTAGCAGAGAAACCACTCATGTAATCCCCCCTTGGACTCGCTGTCTCTTCTGCATATCGTTGAAGTGGATCAAGTAACATAATACTGGAAAAAAAGGACGTTGTAGATGTTTTTGATTTGTTTTTTTATGTAACGTATTGCATCTTGTAGCTTTGGAGCTAAAGTGTATTTAAACCGTTGGAAATAATCATCATTTATACACTTATACCCACTTATAACACTTGAATAAGTAGCTAGTTTATAAACTATGTGAATAAGTGCTCAACATAACATTGGTTATTCTATTGCTCCTGGACCAGACCTGATCTCCAAACTTAACCCCCTCTGGCACTTGACCACACACTATTCCTGTGGATCTGTGTGTTGATGTTGTGTAACCACAAACAGAATGGTGGGAAAGTGGATTATCATTGATATGGATGAACCACCACTTCTTTCAGTCTTGGTCAGAACAAAGTGTCTGTGTGTCTGTGTTTCCAGACACACACAGGTTTTGATGCTTTTTAATATTGGCTATTAGATTTACCTAAAACAATACTAGTTGGAACTCCTCTGGTTTTAATCTAATGGATATGATTGGCAGTGAGACAGAGCACAGCTGGGAGGGCTTGAAAAGTGGCCATTTAACAATACAGCCTGAGACACTGTCTCCACTCGCTTCCAAAAGGTTTTCATTATTCTGTTCTGGAAAATGTGGCAAATTGGGATTGACAAATGTGCTAGGTCAGAATGTCATACTTTTGTTAAACCCACTGGAAACTATCACGGCCTCTTAACCATAATAAATGTAAAGTCTTGGAAACTTGAAAGGGAAAAACAAAGATTATGGCCCTCATCGCCACCATTCTTCTGTTTTTTCTTCTTAACTGAATGCTTCCCACTTGAAGAGTGAGCGTTCAACGTAAAGCACATTTACATTACAGCTTTTTCCCATGAAGTGAGAAGGCTGCAATGACAAACTCTCTCTCAAACACACACAACAGGGGAGTGTATTTCTAAGAGTTAATTGGCCTTGCTAATGGCCACCCTACATGTGATGCTCATAATTTTGAGAGGATGTGGGCTTCTAATGCAGAAAGGACCACCATTGATACAACACCTCCCATGATGACAGCCCTTTGACTGAGAATGATATCACGACTAACACAACAACTATTGTTCAATATTGGTAACATTCAGTACAGCTGTGAAGTGGGAGGAGCTTACGAGGCCTTTTCTCCAAATTTTTCATTCTTGTTCTCATTTTATAATTTTCTTTAAGGATATCCTCAATATTACTGAACATAGAAACATAAGAGTCTCCTGAATAATTTAAGGATAATTTAGGTGTGTTATTAGCGTGTACTAAATATTGCAAGTTTAGCACTTTGCTGCAACTGCTGTTACAGTGGAGCAAAAATAAATATATATATAAGTCCGTACAATTTAATTTGTTATTTGTCCTTGAAAAACACACACACACACACACACAGTTCATTATACACCACAGACATGCAACTAGATACACAGAGACTCCGCCATATCAGACTCAATAATCTCCCTGAAGGTTAATGTCACATTCACATCGTTCATCATGGTGTCTGTGATTCTGTGTATGTATTCGTCATAAAACACAGCCTGTGTCAGCATTTGGACATGTGGAGAGAAAAGGCTCAAGGATGGGTTAGAAACAGTGGGAAGATAAAGGGATCACAAGGCAGTAGCAAACAAGTATCTTGTTGGTTTTGGCAGATGGAAGGGTCAGCAGCAGAGAATTCCTAATGCGCCAATTCCCAGCTCCGTGAGCTTTGTTTAATCATTATGATAATTATTTCAAGAACTGTATCTGTAAGAAATCCTTTTAATATTGTGGTTCGGTTAACTATAAAAAAGCATAGCAAACTCTTTTCCTACTTTCTCTCAAAAACACTATTAATCCCTCTCTTTACTCAGTCTTTCATACATACGCATTTCCTAAAATGTTGCAAAAACAAATAAAACAGCTTGAGGTGACTTGCAGCTCCACACATGCCTCATACATAAAAAAGCATTGGCACACAGCGGTGGAGCATGGTTTTTGTTTTGGGTTGAAAACACAGGGGCCGAGACCTCGGGGAGTAGTAAGGAGAGGGGAGAGGAGCCTTTAAAGATTTTAATCAATATCCATATAATGAGAAATGTCATGAAGACATTAAGCAGAGGCTTTAGAAGCAACGTGACTTATATCCAAGTCTACAGTGAACGTTTTATTTCAGCCTGGGATCTCAAACGAGTGCTTTTGAGAACAGGAATGTTCCGTCACGCGCAGTGGTCTGAATGATTATAACATAGCTGCAGACATTGTTGTTTGTATGTAAATAATGTCTCCACAAATAAGAAACAAAACCTTGCAAAGCCAAAATTAAACAAATTCTAATGATCCAATGTTTGCCCGATTGTTTTAATCTACGAGGCAATAAATAAACAGAATAACACAAATATGACAAGAACAGTGATTATATGGCAGCTAACATCATGTAGTCAGTGTATGGGAGAATGGAGTTGTGTGTGTGTGTGTGTGTGTGTGTGTGTGTGTGTGTGTGTGTGTGTGTGTGTGTGTGTGTGTGTGTGTGTGTGTGTGTGTGTGTGTGTGTGTGTGTGTGTGTGTGTGTGTGTGTGTGTGTGTGTGTGTGTGTGTGTGTGTGTGTGTGTTTTGAATTAATATCCAGCAGACCCTGGGGTGGACAGAAGGAAGGGAGGGAGAGAGGAATTCGGGGCTGAAGAGATAGATGGAGCGGAGGGGCAGCGCTCTGTGGACAGGTGGACAGGTAGCAACAGAGGAGTCATTGTGCACAGCTTAATCAGGCAGGCAGGTGTGCCGCTCGCCCCGACAGCACAGCGCCCTCCTTGACTCCTCGCCTCCTCCCGGCTGTCTCTCTCCTCATGCAGTCTTATTACTGGGGCTCAATGTGCCTGCAGTCACGGCTAGTAATATTAAGTTTGCCTTAATATTGATGGATTAGAAAATAATATGTGATGTTGCTGGAAAGCTAGCTACAGCGTGAGGTATCACGTGAGCATGAGATATGCCACGGACTCATACAGTCATGGAAATGAATGGAACAGTGTTGAGTGCATAATTACTTTAATATGCACACATGCCCGTGAGGTGGGATTTTCTGTTGATGAAATGACATGACAGTGAAAGAGTGAGGAACATTTAATTTAACAGACATCTTCAGGGAGAAATAATGATTAAAAATCTGAAAGTAATTCATGCAAAGAGCCGGGGAGAAAGAGAAAAAGGGTGCAGTGAATGAGTGAGATATAGTTGTAGATATATTGCAGTTTAAGCAGGCGATTCTGCCAAGCCGGGGCTAGGTTGATACATCTGTCAGTGGCGCAGCCAGCTACACAGATCCAGGTTACTGTAGGACTTGACTTTGCTGCTCCCCAGCTGGCTTGGACCTCATCCAGAGCCTCATACTATATCCTGGACCGGTTCCAAGTCCCAGGTCTGTCCTTACCGAGCCTCAGCCCACACCTTTGCCTCTGCCAGCCGGACGTCCTCTTGGCACTGTGCCTAGCAGCTATTGTCTCATTCTGTGGACTGCTCAGCTTCTCTCCGCTAGCCCTCCTGCCTTCAGCATTTGTAAGAATTACCTTTCTGTCTCCACTCGCTAGTTTTTACAAATCTTTTAAAACTCTGCGTACATGTAATTTATTGAAAAGAACAACCAAGGGAAGACCCTGTGGGTTATAGACCAAAATAGAGAATGCAATACTGTAAAGATGTGTTTGAACTAGCTTTCTCTCTTTTGTACATTGTCTGAGGTGTACTTGAAACTCAAAACAGTTCACGACTGTGGCCTGTTTCATGACCTTGACACCACTTTTAGAGCCATAGCGCCGGTTCTTGGGGACTCTGGCTCTACATTTTGTGATCCGTCGGTCAAAGTCTGGTCACACTCTTATTTAACCTGTGGTGAGGCTCAGGACCTATTACCGTCCATGTGGCCACGAAGCCGCTCCGTGGCCCAGCTCATTGTGTTCTGGTGGTTTGAGGACCTTGGTCCTCACACAGGGGGTTTGAGTGCAGTGCTGTCCGTCTGTGGCTACATGCATGCTTTCAATTTGCAGGCTGTGCTTTGGAAGAGTTAATGCTGTGCAGTGATTCGCATTTCTTTTCTGTCCCCAAACCTACCCAACAGTGCTGCAATGGAGATGCAATGTTCTTATCGCAGCCCATACACTCAGTGCTGCGTAAGCAGATGTTACAGACATATGGCTCATTTGGCTTAATACTCTAAACAAGGGCCCTCTTGTTTAGAGTATTAAGAGAGAGAAAAGACAGCTCAGAGGCAGGGCATGAAACAGACAGGAGGCAGGCAACTCTCAAAAGGTTCACCTTACTTTAAATATGTGCCCTTTATCCTCCAACAAGATGCCTTTTTTAACGTTTGGTCAGCTGTTATAAAAAAAAAAAAAAAAGTTGTCAGTTTGTATCAGTCACAGATGCTGCACCGCAACTGGCCCACAACCCCAGCTAGTTCATTTTAGATGCTGAGAGGAGGATTTCAACTTACCAAGTCTGCTTTTGAGACGCTGGATAGAGTTGGTCCGAACATAAGGTTATATGCAATTAAAAAGAAGTGTATTTAGCAGCTGATGTATCATTACTCTGCTCCACAAAAAATACCATTGATACCATGTTAGTTTTTATTTTCTCACGGAGCAGACAATTACACAATGGTTAATTTTTCATTAATAAACACGATCAGGGTAACTTAAACGATTGTGTTGCAAATGGCTGATATGGCTGAGTTTCATGAATATAAACAATTCATTGCACCTTCTCTTGGCTTTGCAGAAAGACAGAGAGTAACCTATCACTATCACTATTGTTAGACAATAGAAGATGGATGTTGGTATCAGTTTGCTATATGTATCTCTGCTCAGTGTATTTTTAGCTGTGTTTGGATCCACTGCTATGAGAAGTGTTCTCAGGTTTTCTATGGCGTGTACACAAGCCGTACAGTGATGCTGGAAAAGCCATTGTTTAACAGGAGCCGCGTCATTAAGAATGAAGTTCGTGGCATGTTTTGTGCTGCTCTGCTCCCGCTTGCTGAGAATTTGACTGTCGAAACAAGCCTGACGGTATCATGAAATCTAACAGCGGTTCACTGAGCAAAACTAATATGACTAAATAATGAAAGGGAAGCGGCAGTGGAAGAGATGATGTCTTATGGAAGATGTGAAAGTTGTGAGAAATGACTAAGAAAATACAGCTATGCTGAATGATGGGGAAAAAAGGAGTGATCTACAGTATTTGCAGGATGAAGTAATGACACATTTGGTTCTTCAGGTGAGTAGCAGTACTGCTTGGGCAAACTAATCAAGTATCAATGATCTGGTTTGTAAAGTTCTTATGTAAAGTTCTTATGACTTATATGCAAACATTTGTCACGAACAATTATCCAGAAACAGCATTAGCTTGCTACAGCAGATGCTTGGCTTCCCATATGACATCATCAGCGTTATTTTTTACTTTTGGAAAGCCTCCTCCAGAACCACAGAATACATTATTCAACTGTTTTTCCTGGCTGCGTACTCCTCGGGACGGACAACCTGGATGAGATGTGTGAAATTAGAGGGATTTCCCCTTAAAGAAAAGCCCTGTAAATTATACACAATCAGAACTTAAAAGAAGCTTTTGTATTCCTTTGTGCACATGAACGTTTGCACATGTTCAAAGTGTGTGTGTGTGTGTGTGTGTGTGTGTATGTATGTGTGCATTGTACTAACAAGTTCCAATGAGTTATGCACAACATTTAACAACGCCTCCTTGTTTTATTCTATCGTTAACCTGTATTTAACATTAACTACCATTTCACGAGCAATTAACTTTCCCCACAGCAAAGTATATGACTGAGGGGAAGACTGATGGGGTTGATGGGAGGCAGTAATTGACCGGGTGAGTGAAAATGGGTAAGGAAAAGATAGAGTTGGTGAGTGAGGGAAACAAAGAAGCGGGTCAGGGAGTCAGCGGATGTCAGCACATCCAAATCAGATGCCGGGCCCTCGCCCATGGCCTTGGGATTGTTGGATTTGCAGTTCCGAATACAGTAAGTATGTCGGTGAGGAGAAGACAGATAGTTTGACCTAAGACCACTTCTGTGTCCCTATGATTTGCAATCATGATTTTCTTTTTCAATGCAAAGTCTGCCAACGAATTCAAAACGCTGCGCTCCTAATATACAAGTTAGTTTGTTCTTATTTTACAGCCAATGAGCAAAGTTGACTTTGGATGTATTTAAATGAGCTACAGTCTATTCATTCTCATAGCTTAGCAGTAACAACACTTTTTTTGGCCCTCCTCTCACCCTGTGTTGCGTGTAAATGTTCGTGAGCTTTGTTGTTCGTCATGTGTCTACCCTGTGGTTTGAGTATTTATTGATGTTGGGTGTTATTTGTAGTGTTTAGATTAAGACCTGTCAGAAAGTAATATGTGTTTGTTGATATTTCTAGACATTCATTGTTATTGTTAGTTCAAACAACTATTGAGCTTTAGAGTTTTTTCTGTGTTTTTCTGTGAAAAGCTCGCTGACTACATCTTTGTAAATGTTTGGCTACTTTGTGGTTGTAAACTTGTTATCATGCTGCATTGGGCCTCGTCCTTATAGAAACATTTACATTGTCATGATACTAATTTAAGCTTTAAAACCCCTCAAGCTCTTGCATATTACAAGCATTGTTTGAACCCACAGAACTTTATTTTAAAGCTTTTAAGTATTTCATGCATTCTATAGAAAAGGACATCAAACAATACAAACACATCTCTACTCTATCCTTTGTGTGAGATATAGCTTCGGAGACGATATAATATATATACACACTGCTGTACAGTATCAGGTTTTACTTTAATCTTGTGATTATTATACAGTTATTATTGATTTGTTTATTTGGTTTGAAATTTGATGATGCATTTCGCCTTTCAGGGCAAGTCTAAGATAAGTACACTCTTCTCTACACACCTTATCTCATTTGTTATGACCTTCGCCGCATATATAGCATTTTGGAAGCATGATGGAGTTGTACGACTTCATGACTAACTTAAAAGTCTAGTTTGGTTCATATTATGAGAAGTTAAAACTTATATTCATATTTTGTCAATATGTGCAGTAGTTTGACATTTCCAGAAATACACTTTGTATTGTACATATGAAAACGGGAACCCATAGACCAGGGGTGTCAAACTCAAATACACAGTGGGCCAATTAAAAAAAGAAATTGGTACAAGTCGAGGGCCGGACTGGTTCATTGTTTATTGCTAAATTTATTGCAATTAACTTATTGCACATATTGAGCCTGGAACTAACAAAGCTTAAGTTATTGCCAATAAAAACAACATTAAACATGAAATAAATTAAAAATCAGTTACATTAATTCAAGAGTAATTTCTAATTTTTCCACAGGCCAACAGCCAAAAAAGAATTTCTTATAAATAAATTATTCCATTACAGCCACACCGTCTAACAGTAAAAAGATATTATCCTGCGGGCCAAAGATAATTCCGCCTTGAGTTTGACATATGTGCCGTAGACGTTTAGCTTAGCTGAGCTTAGCTTAGCATACTACGAACACCGGAAATAATTAACCCAATCCTGCTTACCCGTTCTGGAGCTCCCTCACGGTACCCTGGTCGTGCTTTGCTGCTAGTAGACAGTTATTTTTAAGGTGTTAAACGTACATGTTTATGAATGTTATTGTTTTGTGATGTATGTTATTTGCCCTTTTATTTATTTACTCATTGTCTTTCCTATCATTTGACATAGTCCACACACACACACACACACACACACACACACACCCACACACACCCGACATCACTCCATTCTCCCATACACTGACTACATGATGTTAGCTGGCATATATTCACTGTTCTTGTCATATTTTTGTTGTTCTGTTTATTTATTGCCTCGTAGACTAACGCAATCAGGCAAACAATGGATCATTAGAATTTTATTTATTTTGGCTTTGCAAGGTTTTGTTTCTTAAATGTCAAAGTGCGTTAAGATGCGGCCAATCCACATGATCAATCAACATTTAGTTTCCTCTTCGACACGTTCTATTCATCTTTGTCCACTACCACTGCTGAACTTCGACACACAATGTCCGATTTATGGCTCACGTTTTACGTCCTTATTGAAGGCCTTGGCGAGGCATATTCATGGTTCTGTGCAGAGGTCAGGTTTCAGCCTTTATTGCCTAAGTAAAGAAAACACAGTGAAGGGTGTTTCAGGCTTGAATGATTGTCCGCTCTAACAGTGGTGCGTAGACAAAACAGGAAGGCCCCTGGTGTGTTTTTATTACCAAGAATCACGAACAGTGCCAGAGACTCCCCTCTTATAAAGCATACTGTATAACCTTGCACGATCCTTTGCTCTGATTGGTTGACGTGTTGTCATCACCAATCGAAGGTTCTGTGGTTTAGCTCATAATGTGAATGGGGCCCTACGCTACTGTTCATATCACATGGTGAGAGAGATCTCGAGGAGTCTGAGGTAATGTGTGATCCTCCTCTCTTTTGACAGTCTTTGCAGTTCAGTGGGGGTATTACTTCATGGTATGTGTGCTGCTGTTTGTGTTGGCAAAGGGGTTCCAGTTGATTCATCTGTGCAGGATGCTGCCTGTTTGGGATTGTTTGACCTAAGAATCCATTCAGTTGCCTGACAGATAGGTTAAGCTAAACAAAGCCAACATGGGCAGCTGTCCCACACCACAGCTGGAAGGGACAGTGCTGTGTGTGGACACGGTCCACAGCACAGCTCGGCCCCGATCGTGAGGTAATAGGAACATTACCGAGATGTTAAAGCACAATGATGGGATATTAAGCAGCAGGATAAACTGGAGTTGCCAGTATGTCTCTGCTATCCCTTCATTTTCTTGCGGTCACAACAATTTAGACCTAATAGGGGGTAGTGAAAGGATAATAGTTACGTATGTACAGCCACAATTTATATTATTCTCTCTTCCAACTTCAGCATGAAATGGCTGTTTAGTGCTAAAATCATTTGTTTTAATAATCAAGTGTTCACCGTATCTTGTATGCTTTTCTTGAAATAATGCGCACAAGTTATTGACGTTGACAAATCTTCCAGCTGTGTGCAGCTGGACAGTTGCCAAAGACACAAAAGCATATTAATTGGCGCAATGATCTCTTGAACCTTGTGGCGTCTTACTGAAGGCCAGTTGAGTCTCTGATAAGGATTGTCACATCTGTTGAACACTAGTCTGAAACATAGATATTACTTTTTCAGGAAGTATGGTATTCATTATGTATAAATCAATCACATGATATTTGAATTAATGTCAGTTATTTACAGTGGGTCACATTAGTCATAACCACTGAACTGTAGAGCTTTGACCGCTCAGCGACTGGTGAGCTGCAGAGAGATCATTTCTGAAGACTGACGGGGTTAAATGACATTAGCGGTATTTAATCTAATTTGCAGTCATTTGTTGATGTTCAACACTGGGTATGTGGAAAGAAAATATTTGAAGTGATAACAGGTAGCCTGCTGTCTCTGCTCATTATAGATCTCAATTTCACCGGGTGTAGAGCCAAGGCACACACATGAGCCTGACTGAAGAAGAAGTACTCCCCGACCTGTATGCACTACCAGGGTTCCCACACCTCTGAAGAAACATCATCATTTTAAAATGGTATTTTTCAAGCATGAAAAGGTTTTAAAAAATTATTAAATATAGAAAGATTGAGGAGAAATGCCATATATTTTAATTCCATTATTTTTGTGAATGCTGTTGAATTTTTGGGCGTATTTCAAAATCGACCAGACCTGTAGTCAGACAATTTAGTTTTTCACAGAGGTAAAATAACAAAAACAAACACAGAACACACACACACACACACACACACACACAGAGAGAGAGAGACACAGACGGAGATCAAGGCCTTCTTACATACGCAATCCTACCAGAGTGCCAGGAGTAGGTGGTGAAATCCCATGTTTGGAGGCAGGAGGTCATGCTTGTTATTTCTGAGAGGATCAGGCCCTGTGTTACTGAGGCCTTACTGATGTATTTTATATAGTGCAGACAGGTCCCCCTGGTTTTACAAGAGCCCTAAGCACCCAGACTGCAGTTGTCAGCTCAACCCCTCCAGAGCTGTGGGCCTCTGAGACATGGCTGTGAAGGCCTCACAGGTCACTGAAATGTAGTGTGAAGGAGCGAAGGATTTGTTGAATAGATGATTTTTATTATTTATA
Source organism: Cottus gobio (assembly GCA_023566465.1). Classification (NCBI taxonomy): domain Eukaryota; kingdom Metazoa; phylum Chordata; class Actinopteri; order Perciformes; family Cottidae; genus Cottus; species Cottus gobio. Next base: position 13,326,055 of record CM042223.1, read on the forward strand.
TCTCTATTATTTATATATTTATATTTTATTATATATATTTCATGGTGTAATGGACTGAAGAAGAAAGAAGAACAAACCCCTTTATTAGTCCCACACTTAGTCCCACAGTGGGGAAATTTATCCTCTGCATTTGACCCATCCTTTAAGGAGCAGTGGGCAGCCTCGTGAAGCGCCCGGGGAGCAACTGGGGGTTAAGTGTCTTGCTCAGGGACACAACGACGTGGACTGGCTGAGGCGGGGTTTGAACCCCGGTCCTCTGGTTGAAAGACTGACTTGCTAACCACTGAGCCACAGTCGCCCCCCTGGGCGCTGGGACTGGGACTGGGACTGGGACTGGGACTGGATTAAATGTTGTCAGTCCACTTCCTGTTTGTATCCAGAGCCATGCTGGTGGAAACTGTAAAATCAGCATAGTCAAGTGAGCATTACATCTAATGCAGGTGTGTGTTGGAGAAGGTGGGTTTCCCCAAACTCTGACTCTGAAAGTAGTTATCTAAAAGCCGAATAATCTCCCGAAATGTAAAAAATTGCTATGGCAAAGAAATTTGTATTCACTGTGAACATATCTTTGATATTCTTGATACATTTTGGGAAACCATTGGACTCAGAAATGTAATTAAAATCTAATGAAATGTCTAACAGGTTGTTCTATAATGTGGTCCTACAGACATGTCTACTGATCATAGATCTAGTGATGGCTCTGCTCTATGCAAGTGTCCCATTAAGCTGTGATAGTGGGGCCGCATGCACCCTGAAACTAAACCGCTAAATGTAATTATTAATTGTATTATTTCCCTATGCCACATCAAATGTCTTCTGTGAGTATTATACGCTATGACGTAAGAAATACATAATTTCTCTCTTCCAACAGTGTTTTAGTGTCTCTATAATGAACTGTTTTTGTGGCAGCATTTTACTTTCTCGAACTACATCTTCCACTAAAAATATAATTTCCTCATATTATTTTTCCACAGTAGAAAAAAAACGTGGAAGACGACTCTGTGCTGTAAGCTATTTTCTTAGGACTCAAAATGTGCTGCCTAGAAATATGAACTATTTTATAATAAATGTCGGTGCTACAATAAAATTCTAACTTTGTATATTAAAATGACTCAAAAGATTAACATTGGATTCAGTGAATGGAATGAATCACCTGCTTGAATCAAAAGGACATGCTCAGCTGGAAGACACACAATGTTAAACAATCCCTCCTTTTGACTTGACAACAATGACAACATCACTAATGATAACAATTATGACAACACAAACGACCAATCCTCGCCGTGGCTCTATCAGATGGCTGGCTTTTCCTGCCTCAACCTATCCCATGCTGTGATTATGTTCAGACAGACTGATTGCATTTAATAGCCCCTGAATCATCTCACTCAGTGCCTGGCATGACGCACAGTGGCGATGCACGACTAACCGTCCCAACGCCACTCTCTTTAGATGCACCGCAGCGGGGTGACGAGCCCAGTAGATGGATTTAAGTGTTGTCTAGCTGCACGTTTCCAGCTCACTTCCTCTTCTTATATTCTTGAAGTAAAACCACATTGGCAGATCCCAACAGGGAAGATAAGCTCGTATAGCTTCTCCAACACCACCTGAGTGTGTTGGACAGTGGCACCAGAGTCAGCGATGCTATCAGCTGCTGCGGTGGGAAACGGCTCCATGCTTTGGCAGAGCGTGAGCGGGTTGTCCTGTCTATCACACAAACCTGCTCATCCGTTAGTTTGATTCCTTTAGGTTTTTTTAAATTAACCCAGACGCCTGCATACAGTATGCACGACCATGCAGTCACACACACACACACACACACACACACACACACACACACACACACACACACACACACACACACACAATAATTGCCTGAGTCCTAGTTGATTACAGTGTGCTGTGTGTGGTAGAGGTGGTAGTTGTCGGTCTTTGTCCTGCTTTGAGGTAGCTGCATCGCTGGAGTTGTGGGTGGGCTTGCAAGATTGTCATGCTTGGCAGATGGTAATTTGGGGTTGAGTCTGTGGTTAGTATTGGGGTAAGGATATAAGTTATGGCTGCTGTTGGTTTGACTAGGAGGAAGTCAGAAGAAGGGAACAGGAGCTCCGGCCTCTCTCTACTGCAGATGAGAAAGCTCTGTGGTTTCCTCCTCTTGTCACTCTATCCTTTCCTCATTCTTCCTTTTTTAGTTGGTGTTTTTGGGTTCTGTGGAGGAAAAAAGGGGAAAATGGGAAGAACATAGAACAAATAGTAGGGGATACTAAGATACAGACAGAGAGTGAGACAGAGGTAAAGAGCAGGGGACAGGACAGGGCAGGAGCCAGGGAGAGGCCGTGTTTGAAGTTAAACAAAACTAGTCCGTATCCTGAGGAAGTGACTGTTGCCAAAGACAGGGATAAAGATGGGACTGTTCCTCATGGTCCGTGAGTACACATGATTACATGTGTACTCTATGTGTGTGTGTGTGTGTGTGTGTGTGTGTGTGTGTGTGTGAGCTTACGTGCATTATAGTGTTTCTGTTCAATAATGTCACCGTCCTACATCACAAACCACATACTTCAGCATGTAGCCATGGCTCAATTTAACTTCTCATGCTTCCCTTCACCATCACATCACATCTGTGCCCTCTACTTAGCCCAAAGGGAGATAAATTAAGCTCTCTAAAGGTCTGCATTCACCGTCTGGTCAGAGAGGGGCTCCATAAATGAGGAGCTGATTGGGTGCTAACGAGGAGCACTTTATGGGTTTCAGATAGCATCGCTGTGGCTGAGAAATGGTGCTTCAGGGTCTCCAGGGTCATATTAATTTAAATAATTTGAGATTGTGCGTGTGTTTGAGTTCTTTCGTATTTCTATGTCTGTGAGGACGATTTTGATAGTGAGGGTATTTTTGGATAGTGAGGGTTTGGCTGGTTGTCACTTCCTCAAAGGGCTTGGTTTTAATAAAGTTAAAAGAGAGGTGGTCTACATTCCCATTAAGACAAGGTGTGGGTAAGGTGTCTACTGTAGTTGTGAGGTTAAGGTTATGATTGATGGCTCTAAGGATTATGTAATAAAGGGTCTTGACAAGTTTAGCAATATGTGTGTGTTGGTGTTCCTGTATGGTACTTCAAGCTTTCCTCACCCTAACAAGATGGATGAGCTCACATGTAAATGCACGCCTGTGGCTTGAGGTGTATTTGCATGCATGCATACAAATACTTATGGTGGGACGCTGAGGGTGTACAGAGTGGTATTAGCTTTGCCGTAATGACACACAGCGGTGGAATACCACAGCCACCCAGACAAACTCACCCGGTGAAGCCGCTCGGGGCACAAGACACTCAGAGATTACACATTAGTGTGCGTGTGGTTGTGGGGTGTGTTGGCACTCCCATCTCAGTCTAGAGTAGTCTAGACTCTATAACAGCCCTGTTGTGGAACGGCTAATCAACGCAGATGAAGCAGTGCAAATAAAAGAGAGCGGGGAGCAAAAAAGGTCACACTGGAGATTTAAGGATGAGAGACGGGATCAAACCTCCTGAAAGACAGAGCTGTGGAGAGGCCAATGAAGCGTGAAACGACTGGCGACGTATGCGCTAAAGATGATCTGTCTTGGAATGATTATCGACTTCCCTGTAGATATTCAAATAGTAATCAGTGCGGTTTGGGTATGATACGAGTGGTGAAACATTCACAGAAAACATTTTATGATCGGGGGCGTCGGCCCTCTCAGCAGATATAGCGTGATGAATGGGCTCGGCTGACTGCCAATCAGTATTGACTCTCCTCCCTCTCGTTCTGAAAAGTCCCTTGTTTTCTGGGAGCTGTCAGACCTCTTCATGCAGGTTTTGGAGGGCTTTCAAACAGAGGACCACATGCCTGACAGACTGGATGAGAGGAAAATGATTTCAAAACCACATCTGATAAGTGAATGCACATCTGTTTAATAGCATGCGTAACTCATGTGCATGTGTTTTTGTGTGTATGGATACTTTATGCCTCTCTATGGCTCCATGTGTGCAATTATATAAGAGCTATCCTGGGCCTAACCTTTTGCTCAACATGTTTTCCCCTCGCTGGAGAGGCTTTACTGCTTGTTGTGACTCAGACTTTGAGAGGATGATAGATAATGTCCTGTGTGTTCAGTAATTACGAAGTCCAGCCAAACTGTTGCTCATTCATAGAAAAGTTCCTTTCCGACCCGTTTCTGGTTTAGCATGTTTAAAACTTCCCAGGCACATATTTATAGGCACAGACATTTTCTTTGGCACCGGATAACTATAATGTTTTTAGTGTGTTTTTTATTCCGGAAACGACGTTTCACTCTCATGCACCCTCAGAGAGTAATCTGTTTTGCTCCACCTGATCCTCTGGCTCATGGAGAACTCAGCTGTTCATGTGTAAAGTGCTAACACACACCTCTTAGGGTGCACGGCCTGTACTTGTGTCTTCGTGAATCGTAACTACAGAGATTGATGGACACTGACCCTGAACATCAGTATTTTTGTTCTGGTGCACGCCTGGCTGGAGCAGAACTGCAGTCTGGTTTTTACTCTGTTTATGATTTTGGCTGTGTGGGTTGTGTGTTTGTGTCTGGACAACAACAGGACCCAGAGGCTTGAGCGTGATAGAGAGGTTAGCCAAAGCATAGCCAGAGGGCCTGAGTCTGGGTTTGTGGAATATAATAATTTGATGGTTTGTATTATCTAGACTGAGAGCCCAAAAGCTCACAAGATGCAGCCTGGACCCTCGGTGGGCTATGAGATGTATGTGCTGTGAGGCCTGTTTGGGGGATTGTCATGGACACTTAAAATATATTTGTAGGCCCAGAGAAACATAAAAACTCCGAACACATTAGCAAACACCGCCCTGGAACTGTTTAGACGTCCACCTGTTTTTGCTTTTTGCAATAAGTAGAAAAACACAGAAAAAGACATGCAGTGACGTGTATATGTGGCAAGCGCATCAGACTGAATTAAAGGTAGAATGAAATGTGTGCGTGACGTTTCCCAGAAAGAATATTGAAACAAGTGGAGAATGCCATCAATGGTCCGTAGGACGGATTCTATAGGTCCACCCGGGGTGCTAAGGCAGCAGAAAGGTCACGGCAAGACCATGCAGATGAAAAGCCTGTTGGCCATTAAAGTAAATTCTCCAGACAGTGGTGAGTCACTGGCGGTTGATTTGAAGGTCAACAGTTACCATTCCCCATGAGTCAAACAAACTGTATCTGGCTGTGCTTGGGTGAGATGTTTGTTGATATTACAATACCTTTTGATGCGTGCCTTAGTACGCATTCTGTTTTGTGTGATTCATTATTTTTCGTTGCAATGCCGATGGTGTATTTGACTGGGAAAAGCACAGATTATACAGGTTCAGCGTTCTGCTCGGAGTGAGGGAACAGAGGGAGGGTGGGACTGAAAAATTGGCAGCGTGAATGAGAAGAGGGGACATCTGGTGTGGTTGTTTATTTACCCAGTGAGGAAGTGACAAAACAGTTTTCTTTCATCTGTTGGCTCAACGGGTTTATTTGTCCAATCAATGCTTTAATCCCATCCCTCTGTCTTTGTACCACTGTTTTCATTCTCCCATTCCAGTTTGTTTGTGTAATGACTGTTGGAACCCGAATAAAGACGGCGCGCATACATAAGGAAACAGTAAATAGTGTCAGTCTATTGGGAGTGTAACATAGGACTGATACCTTTCATTTGAATCACCTCACATTAGACATCGAACTGAAACATCTTCCAGAGGAATTATGAGAAACAGATATAATAACTACTGTAGACTCAGGTTGGCAGTGACATGTGAAGTGCTTCAGAGAAGACTTATTTTTGTATGCCAACTAGCATTTCATTGGTTCCCTCGAAAAAAAGCGAATGGGATTTTTCTTTGGGCTGCACGGTGGTGTAGTGGCTAGCACTGTCGCCTCACAGCAAGATGGACTGGGGTTCAGATCTCGGTCTGGGCGGGCCTTCTGTGTGGAGTTTGCATGTTCTCCCTGTATCAGCGTGGGTTCTCTCTGGGTTCTCTGGCTTCCTCCCACAGTCCAAAGACATGCAGGTTAGGTTAATTGGACTCTAAATTGCCCGTAGGTGTGAATGGTTGTCTGTCTATATGTGAGCCCTACTTGTCCAGGGTGAATCCTGCCTTCGCCCAATGACAGCTGGGATCGTGAGTAAACACAACGAGGCTTTAAAGGCTGGCTAGTCAGCGTGACGACAAGTTAGCCACTTGTTATTTAGCAATAACCTTTTTGACGACACATAAAAGCTTGACGATGATGTATTATAATATCATAGAACAGAGCGTTAAAATATCTTAACCGTGTGTTAACCACAGACCTTCATGCATCTAACCAACAACCCACTGACGATGAAACAGGGGAACTCAAGGGGAAACACGCTAACCCATTCCCCGGTTTTAGGACTCGTTCCTGCACCTGTGATGTTGTAAAGGTGTGGCGTTCAGACTGGGTGCCTTCATCCTTAGTGACCCCGGTTCACCAAATGCACATGTAATGTATGTGAGTAAAGCTTTTCCTCATTTAATAATTACCAAATATAATAATTACCCAAGCATATCTGACATTTTTAGTTGCCTAACTTTAAAGAAATGGTTTAATATTTTGGGATTTATACTTTTCAGCTTTCTTTACAAGAGTCAGACAAGAATATTGAAACTTCTCTCTTGTCTGTACAGAAAGTATGGAGCTAGAGCTGGGAGTCGATTAGCTTAGCTCCTCATAACAACTTAAATTGAACTGCTCACAACTTATAGACCAAGTTGCAATGATGGGTCACAAGTATGCATTGGTTAGCTGTAAAAATCCGGAAGTCCAAAAGGTTGATAACCACCTTCAGGCCCTCGTATACTCCAAAACGGACATGATGCGGACAAGAGGGCAGACATCTGACACATGCGGTTCTCTTTACACAACATTGTGTGTCCACGCATGTGCACAAACACAGTAATACTTGGACTGACCATATACATCTGCAGACCTGGGCGGACATGAGGAGATGACATAATATAGTATAATTTAAGCCACATAATTTTAGCTTCACCCTTACCTAGAAATTGTTACCTTAGTTGCCTTACCGACTGTAATCTAAGCCTGGTTCGTTGCACACATCTCAGATTTGTTCCTTGATTCAAAGAGGTCTGTTATATAATCTTTTTCACAGCAGACATTTTGGCATGTCATAATAGGGAAAACAATTCAAAAAGATGATTTCTCCTATTGTGATTAAATAATCTACAGAGATATTGTGATACACAATTATGTCTTCCACATTGATATGACAAGCTTGTACTAAAACTTCTCAGAAGATTTAATCAATTTGCACTCTAGTTCTTCATTAAATAAGAAAATACTCTCCTACACTATACTACTTAATTTGTCAAGTATATATTTCACACAAGATATAAAAAGAAAACATGCTATATTGTGAAATATTTTGGCCAAACCGTCTACCGTCCTGGTATTGTGCATGCTGGCTCACTGACGTGGCTTCCTGGGGCTCTTGATGGCACTGAGCTGTGGTTTAACAACATGTTGTACACCAAGTGAAAAAGGTCTGCCTCTTGAGTCAGATCTTAATAGGTGGGTTATGAATGGGGACGTCGTCTTCTTATATAGCTAACGAGCTTCCGAGTTACACTTCTAAGGAATAAATGGCAAAAAGCCTGGATGTGGAATGCAGCTGGAAAGTTGAAATTGCATATTTAATCCATCCTATAGGCCTTTCTTTATGCAGACATTTTGAATTGAGGGGAACGCACAGGTGGAACTAAACACATTAGTGTTGAATTATTGTGACCCAGTTAGCCATGTCAGTGAGCCGGCACGCACAGACCCAAGGCCCTGACACTGACACTCCTGAACGGAGAACAGCCATTATTGATGCTATTTGTTACACCCCTGCTTTTACGGCTATGGCATGTCCGAATGTCTGCTATAGAGTCGCATAACCCTGTTGTGGTGTAAAAACATGATGTTGGCATAAAAACTCTCCACAACTTGAACTATGAGTTTCAGAGTTCATGCTCTTTTTAAGACAGTTACTGTATTACCTTGCAGTATCATAACTTTAGTCCCACAATTACCCTAATTAATAGTTGTTATCCAAATCTCCTTTGCTTGAAAACGTGTGCAGCTGTTACACATCCTGTTAATCTATTTCCTTCTTCTTAGTTGTTTGCCAGGCTTCCACGTCTCGGCCAGAAGGGTGAACTCTGAGAGTCCCCCAGCTCTCACATTGACTGTTTAGATTAAGTATAGCACTATTTGGCCTTCACATTGAGGCTGCACACCAGCAGGGCTTTCCCCTGCCAAATTCATTGAGAAATGTTTACCTTCACACTCTAACATGCATGGGAGGTTCCAGAGCATGACGTTAATGGACACAAGTTGCAGGTGCTCTGCTGTGTGTTAGATGCAAACTCCAAAACACAGATATCCGATTCATCAAATTCATATGCCAAATACAAAAAAAAAAAAGCTTAAATACAAATAAAAAAAGCTGCTATTAGTTTGCACTGGTTTACCTTCCACTCTGAAGTTGGTTATTATTTACAGGATATGAAACCTTTGGTATGTAATGCAATATGTTGCGCAGATGTTGAAGAGCTTTTGAACATGAACCAAAAGCATTTCTAATGTCTTTCTGTGTGAATGTTTCGCTTGTATCCTGTGAATATTTAGGTCTACTTCACAGCAGATCACAATTTTTTATGATTTACTCTTTTGTTGTAATGTGATTTAAACATTTGCGATAACAGTTTCCGAATTATGTTACATCCATTATGATCATTATGGGGTTTAGTTGACCTTTTGTGTCTACTTTAAGCTCTCACTTTCATGCTTCATGCTTTTGTTTAGCATATACATACTTTGTGACTAGGGATGCACCGATACCGATACCGGTATCTTGCAGCAAGGTGTGTAGAGTTATGTGTGTCGCGTTCACACAGTAAAAAATGACTGCCGTCCTGCCGGTGTGAATCAAACTGTTGTTGATCCACCAGAAGCAGCGCTGGCAGCGGCCTCATTCAGACGCTGTTGTGCGGCTACGGATGATATTATTGTAGCCGAGTGTCTGTTGTGTGTCTATATTTGTAATTCTAATAAAATGAAAACACGCTGCAGGGTAACTTGAACCACTTTTTTATCTCCTTCACACACGTATATCCCACAATTCCACTCCTCTTTTCCTTTCCGTTTCTCCCTCCACAATAAAAGCACCGGAAACATAACTTGGAACACAGCTTCCTATATAATTGCTCGATCCCTAATATTATCGCTTACATTATGAACCCGGACACGGGGCGTTTTATGGTCCGACATTAGAGGGACTTCCACAAGAAGTTTAAAGCTTGGGATAGCCTTCTGTTAATTTTGTACTATAGGCTTGACATAATCTGCAGAGGATAAAATAAAATCTGCCTCCAAATTAATTGCACTTTCATGGAGACCAAATCTAAGAAGTATCGGTACTCGGTATCGGGAAGTACACAAATAAAAATACTCGTACTCGTATCGGTTTGTAAAAAGTGGTATCGTTGCATCCCTATTTGTGACTACTTAGTAAGGAGTCCTTGGCAGTGGGTTTATTTGGTTTATGTCTACATTTTGTTTTTAAGTGTCTGTGTGAATGGACATTTGCATGTCTGGCTTTGATGATTTTAAGTCTGTGAATGCCTCCTCGCTGACCGGTTGGTCTTAGTAAGCGTCTTGTGTTGGTGGGTGATCAATTATTTGATGACTCGTTTAGCTGTGTGAGTCATGGGAATGAACATGGTCCCATGCCCAATCTTAGTCAGCAGCCCCCCCTTTGAAAAAAGAAATATGAATAACATTATGAATACTGTTTTACACATGTCTGGTATAAATAAGCAGTCTTGGAAGTTTCCAGAGACACAACACACATTACTCACAGTCACTTGTCTGACTTCTTTTGTTCTTTGGGTGATTTGTCTTTTATTCTCCTTAACTCTGTTCAGGTTGAGGCCACATGTGCAGCTTTGGAACTGTGCAGGATTAAGCTGGTCTGTCTAGCTGCGTTCAGGTAAAACAGGGCATGGCAGTGCTTGGGCCTCTGACTCGTTCTGCTTTTCAACCAAAGCTTCTTACCATCCAAAATGTCCATGCAAATAAAAGCATGTTAAGTAAAAAACGTGAATGGAGTTTGAACATTTTGATGTCCACACAAACAACAATTTAAGTAATTATTGAGTATGTCTTTGATCATTGGTCGTGGAAATACAGTTTTGATGTTGATGAAATATGTCTTACATCATCCTTGATATTCCCAGCATACTTTTAAAAATGTCAAATGTCAGCACTGCATGCACTATTTATGAGGCACTGTTATTTGAACAGGACAATCTTTGTAAATGTCTTTTTTTTGTTTTTTGTTTTTTTGTTCTTCACACAGCAGGGAATGTGACTAATACCATCTGCCATATACGCAGAATCACAAATATTCCATGATAGTCCATGACAAATTAATTCTGAGAGGCTTTCTATTTTAATTATGGGTGTGTTTTTGACAGTTTTGCTTTGACAGTTTATTCCTTTGAATAGATGTGATGAAAACACGCGTAATTTGTGGTATATGTCTTACAGCACTTTAAAATGTTGCATGAACCTGGTGTGGATCTCAGTTTGTGTCTCTTCTGCATACTTTGTTGTGTGCAAGTACATGCAAAGGTGCACCATTAACAGTCACTTAATATAACAATCTCCACAAGTCGCCAGATTTAGGCGAACACAGCGAAAAACATAGTTTAATCCATGCTTCTCTGTTTAATTCTTTCCAGGAGGTGAAAGACCGCCTGTAGTGGTAAACCTCTCATAGTTTGAGAAAGAATAAACAGTAAACATTATGAAGAAATAAATAAAACTGTAATAAAACCACTATAGAGGAAGTTTTAATTCTGCGCCGGTTGTTATTTTTTATTTCCAATTGAAAGTGGAAAACTGCTCCAATTTCAAAAGCAATCAAAAAGGAAAACAAAAATATAGAGTTCACAAAATAGCCTCAGAAATACCCTGATTTCTTTTCCAAGACCACAGATTGACATCTGACTGTATTTACCCTGATCTACTCTCTCTTTTGTTTATAGGTGCCATTTATTTCCCACAAAGGCTGACTGACAAATGACGCAATCAGCGGTAAGAACCACACACACCTGGTCTAATGCTTTTAAGTTTCTCACTTGGGACTTACACAGAAACAGCACACACTGTGTGCCAAAACATTTTGTGCATGTATTTTTAGATTTCACAGTGTTTGATATAAATATTTCTCCCACGGGTGAAAATTTGTCTGCATCTTTTTGTCTGCACAATAAAGCTCCTCCCTGACCACAGCCAATAGGGGATAATGCATGGTTGACGCGTTGCCCCTCCCTGTGAGATGTAAATCTTGTTTTTCTCTGCTGACCGCCATGCTCCCAGGAAAAGACAACAGTCTTCCAAATGACACGGTTGTAGACTTCCGATTACAGCCCTGTCACTTACTCTACCGACGTGTAAACACGTGATGGAAAGAAAGAGAAAGATAGAGTTAGAGAGAGAGGGGGAGATGGAGAGAGATGTGCTCGGGGGCGTGGGGTGCTTTTTGTTTGCCTCCAGACGTCAGACCTTTGGTTAGAAGGGCTAACATTAAACAGTTAGACATGATGCCGTTAGTTAAGCGGCCTCACTGAACAAGCCATTTGGCTTGCAAGGGGCTGAGTAACCATGAAACACAAGTCATTTCATTATGGAGATGTCATTACATTGTCTTTAAATTTTACTTCTGTTTTTTTTATTTTAATTATTGTTCTGTCTTGTTGAAAGCAGCGGCAGCATCTATAGCTGTAATCTGGAAACATCCCTGTGTCACGTTGTCTCATACTTTCTTCGTCACATACTGCAGTGGCTCCTTTAAAAGGATGTTTAAATAAGTTTCAATTGATAACATTTTTTATTTCGGCATTCTAAATATTGTTTGCAATAGTTTTAGCCATCTAGCATCTTTCTGATCCTGTGGCCTGTGAGAAGACAGTCCTAGCGTTGACTTTCCTCTTGGCCTCCTGACCAAAAGTGTGATAATTTTAGACTCAAGTCTCTCACATGGTCTGGAGCAAGGACGACATTTGGAAATAAACTTGGAATTTAGCTTAATTGTAGTTTACAGATTTAGGAGGGGCAGCGTTCTCTTCTTTATTTTCTTGCATAAATAGAGAGTGACTGGAGGCCAGAGACATGAGGTTTCAAAGCCACAAAAGAGGTTAAAGAACGTCAGAGGCAGTGAGGACACTTTTCAACCCGGCTCCTTTGCTCTCCCAAAGGCTGAGCCATCCTGTGCCCCTAATGTATGAGCCTTCTCCCTACTCACCATATTCATCACATGTACTTTTCCCCCAGGCTTTTAGGTCTCCGCAGTAAAACTAGACTGTAGCTTTTAACTGCTTATGCACAGCCACACTTCAGCTGCTAATGTTTGAAAGGTTTCTGCTGTGAATTTTCCCCATTTTGGTTCAGCAAGATCTCTTAAATGCAAATTATTAGGTCCTCAAACTTTGACAGCTTCTCTGCACACACTTTTTTGGGCCCAGATAGTTCCCATGACCTCATTACTATTATGTGTAATTGCTGCCTGTTGGCTCTTTTAAAGAAACATCTTTATAATTCTTTATATTTTACGTAAACTGACTCCCTTACCTGATAAAGGTATTTTTTCTTTGTTTACTTCTGTGAGAATTAAGAAATTGTGATAAACATGTCCGGCTATGTTGAATGACGTAACAGCATGGTGTGATTTATAGCTTATGAAAAGGATATCATGGAATCATCAGACGGAGGGAGGAGATGTAATGGATGTGTTTCAGGTGGGTTTCCAGGGGACATGACGCAAACTGTAAACCATTACTACAGATTAAGAATCTCCTCGCATCCGGACTTGCTGCTTGGTCTGTGCCTGTGAATGATTGAGTATCTGAACCTTGCTCATGGTCAAGGTGGCTGGGATGATAGAGATTACATCGAGATCAATCTAACAATAAAACAGTGCACTCCAAAACATTTGGACCCTGTGTTAATGTAAACCTTTACCGATACAAACACACACTAGGATGTGTACCATATGTACACTCTCATGTATGAAAAGGCTTGCACACGATGGAAGGAATGCCAAGATAAAAGGCGTATTCTGGGGGGGATGAGAAAAACAGTCATTAATAGCGTGCTCTGCTGGAAAGTATGTCATCCAAATGACAGCAAGTCCACATTAGCTAGAGGCCATCACTGCCCCAGACCTCACTTCAAAGAGGAGGTAGATCAAACTTAAGAAAACAAGACCTCGACTTGGGTCGTACCTCACTAGAGAATAGGGGCTGGTAGACTGGTATTTGGGTGATGAAGAGGCTCACTGGGAAGAATAAGTAAGATTCAAGGAATGAGACCACGGGCCTTGAGGTAGGATGAGCATGTAAGCTTTTGATTAGTCCCAAAGGATGAGTGTAAGACAGTGTATGATTTGGGGCTGAGTGATTCAGGGAGGTAATGGTGAGTGACTGGGGCCTTTGGAAACATGTGTTTAGTAGAAAAACAGGAAGAAGGATGAAAAGAATGAATTATCATAGAAATCATTTATTTCACTGGTGGCAAATTTAGGTCAGTTGATAATCTATGGGTGTAAAAGTTCATGTTTGGATTAGTAGATTTCTTTCAATGCTTTCAGCATGAATCATTAAGTGGTGTGAAATAAGTATTGTACAAGTAAACCTGTGAATAAGCCTTTATAGCTGTTATCAACTGCTCAAACGTTAGGGCTGTCCACAGCCAAAGATATTAGTTGAGTGACATTTTTTTTTGTCAAGTTAAAAATTGTTTCTAGGAGGAGCCTAGACTATGGCTATAAGATCAGCCAAAGTGAAAATCTAATCCTGTTATTAAGCTTTTGTAACTTTTGTATTGTAATCCTTACCTGTCTTGTTTTTGACATCTGTAAGCATCCGTCATTCCAACATTTGATCTGTAGTATTTACTGTTTACCATCCGGAGGAGGCTCTTTTCAGTGGAGTCTGTTTAACCTGTCAGAGTGATGGTTGGGCAACACCTCGCAGAAGGAATAGTGTGAGCCACTTTTGAAAAGGTGTTTTTTCTTTCTGATTACGAGCCGGGATCATGCTGGCTGACTGACAGGCCAGAGGGATCCTGGGGGTCACGAGGCGTGCCGGCCTGAAGGGTAGGCCCCAGTGGCATGTCCGGACCTGCAGGCCAACACTCAATGTTTGCTGGTGACTGAGACATGTGGTACATTAGTGAAAGAGGCGTGTGGATCTCTGACCCAGATCACGTAAGATATACTTATATATATATCATATCTACGTCATCATAAGACATAATGTGGATTTTATTTATTACCCTTAACCTTTAAAATATCCAAGGACTGATCTAGTTTTGTGGAAATTCACTTGACACAATTTAAAAAGTATTGGAATTTGTCCGTAGTACTGTGAATGTTTTGTTAATTAAGAGTGAATTGGTTGTTATATTTCCATCACTCTGGGAACTCTGTTTATTTTTACATCTAACAATGGAAGTTCTTAGATAAACAATGCAGGCCTCTTAAAAACCACCTGTTAGCTAAATATCCCACCTCTTGAAACGTAAGTATTCTTCGCTGAAAGGTTTTCACCACGCTTCTCTCAGATCTGACAATCTGCTGACACAAGTGGGTTTCAACAGAGCACATCTCATCCACCCCGACAGGATCTCTCTCAAGCCCCTTTCAGGTAGAAAACAGGCAAAAGCTATTTTTTTAGTTCTCCTGAGATCCTGCAGAAACACACCAGTATGATCAAGGATGTCCAGATGAGTTACATTTTCCACAAGCTCTCTAAATGCTAGAATCTGAATCATCTCAACCAAGCCAGTGGTTTTCTTTACATCCTTGAAATAGAGCTTTATGGGGTTACTATTGAGCCGTGTGTGAACAAAAGTCTAGCGTTTCGGTTGTGTTTGTAGCTTCACAGGCTGTGTATGTTTAAAGGGAAGCCCAGCCCATGTTTTAAACATTGTTGTAGGCTAATTAAGGATTGTGCATCTCAGAGATGACCCCTCCGGCTCTAACCTCACCCACCCTCACCCAAACCCAGCAATGTTCACAATTCTTCCACTGCATTACGCAGAGCTGACGGTTAACTCATGCATAGTTGTACACCAAGGGTTAACCCTTAGCTATAAACTTAAACAGGTAAATTATACGTCTCCAAAATTACAGTCTTTATGCAGCTTTGATTTTATGAACTGCAAGATGACCACAGTGAGTAATATAACAATGAGAGCTGCGTTCCAGTGAGCTGAATGTAGAGGAGGAACATTATGACTGCCATATATATTATTGACTTGGTGCCATTTTCTTTAGATATTTGAATGAATGGCATGTAGTATATGCTATACAAAGCCCTCAAGCTTACTCACTTGAGTCACAGCAGTCACTGAAGGCCGCTGCAAGACGGTAGCTTCAAAGCTCACTGCAGCAACTTGACCCTTCATTGCAAATATTTAATTCCTGCAAATGTCATTGTAGCACATTTACAGCACATGATCTCCTCAATGAGTTTGTCCGTGTCGGTAATCATTCATTTAGTGACAAGACAGTAATGTAAAAGCAAAACTCCGAGGCTTGAAAGTGGAACAGTGATGTTGACACTATTTTGCTGTGCATTGCTGCATTAGCAACGCAGCTCTTTTATAAAGTTGTAGACAAACGTCCCAAACTTTGAGTGTCATATTCATAGCCAACAGATAACTTTCAGGGTTTGAACGGAAGGAGATTATCTTGGTTCTCTGGCTTCCCACTTAACACGTGTACAGTACAAACGGAGATACCACAGGCCGTATAACTTATGTAGTATTATATTATTATATTATTGATATATATTTTATCTTTTACAGCACACCAAAGTTAGGAAGGCAGAACTTTATATTTTTATGCTTCAAAGTTTACATTTTACATTTGATGTCCCTTTCTTCTTTTCATTATTTATTTTGTGTAGATCATAATTTCATAATTTCACATTCTTGATTCAGGAAACAATCTTGCGGCCTAAACCAACGTTGCTGGTCTATGTACAGCATTTGTTTTAAAAACGTATGAAAAGGTAAAATGTCTTTGTACCTCTGAGATTACCGTCTTTGAAAAACATACTTTCAAGCTCATAGATGATGTGCCGCTTCGCCCCCACATCCGACACATTTCTTACTGATAATGTGTTTCTTTTGTTTCTGTAGTTGCAGATTGGGTTTGCTTAACCCTCTTCTAAAGGTGTTTAATTACAAGTAAATGATTGTCTTGGAATTTTGTCAATTTTAATTTGTGATATGGAAATACATTTTTGAATTTCCACTCCCTATTACCACTTAAAGTAACAGTTACCTTGGCTTTGAAACCCTTTTCCATCACTCATCTCCTCAGATGACATGGCAACGATACCATCAACCCAAGCTAGGGCTTGTTGAGAAACCCCTCAAGTTCACCCGAGTCACTATATTGCTTCCAGGGTGGAGTGAGATCATCACCAATTTCTGCACATATTCAGGAACATACATGTAGACACGGAGCCACGGTACACGCACCCACTGACAGCCACATGTATTCACACTGGCTCATTGTGCGGTCCACACTTCCAATACATAATAACAGAAAGGTTTATGTGTGAAGCCCCAGGCCCATGTCTCTTTCTTACCCTCTTCACAATTTCCCCTCAAGCGCTGTGATGACAGTACATTATTCAACCTATTTGTTGTTTTTAGAAAGAAAAAAACATTGACAAAGGAAATGGGGGAAATTAAAAAGCTTTGTTTGTTTTGCAAAATGTGATGAAGCAAAGAGATGACAAAGTGAATGATCTGACTAAGATTAAGTGACACCTTAGTCCCCGTACACCTTACCTCTGCCTCTTGCATTCAGAAGTGAAGAGGACAGCCTGGGGCCCTCGTTGTTCTATTTTGGTACCATTGATACCAAACTGTGGTAGTGCGTCAGGAAGGGCATCCAGCGTAATAAATATGCCAAACTAAATAAGAGGATCATAGAAATCTGATTTCCATACCAGCCCGGGTTACAAACTAGATTGAAATAGATGATCTGCTGTGGCGACCCCGAATGGGAAAAGCCGAAAGAAGAAGACATGCAGGTAAAATGGAAGAAAGGCCACGCAGCTGAACCTGTCATGTTTGGTCTCATGCAATAATATATTTTCAGGTGTTTGTTTAGGTTGGCAAAAATATGACAGGAGGGATAAATACAACAAGTCACAGTTGTCCTACAAGCATGCAGCTGAAGCTCTCTTTTTGTTTGTTTCATGAAGCTGGTGTTAAAAGATCAAATGAGCGTTTTTCCTGCATTGTTTAATTTCAATGTGCCAGTCTGATGTTACAGTCAATATCAAGCCAAATGTCCTGCATATGTAAATATTGTCTTGATAGTGGAATGGCAATATTTCTTTTCACAGTTTCACATCAGCAAATGTATGCAAATATTTGATTTATTATTTGACTTATTTACCCAAAGAGTTGTCATTGTTGACCAATGTAATTATTACTGCTACTTTGAAGTAATTGCATTTAACAATTACACAACAATGATTTGTCCATTATACAGTTAGTTGTCCCATAAAAGACCATGCAAATAACACAAAAATGCAAAGTCTCTGTAATTTTTCTATTCTACACTGTATTTTCTACTGTGTCAACAGTATTGGAACTTGAACTCTGTGCCATTATATAACCCCAGATGCTTCTCAGGCGCCTCTGCTCATCTGTAACATGTTCATGAGTCCGTTCGGCATACACACCAGAGCATGCCGACATGCCTTTGATCTCTCTCCCCTCCTGGGCCTCCTGAAATGTTTGAGCCTCCTCAAGCTTGTCCAGCCTGGATGCATCTAGCTGGATCTCCTCCAGGTCTGATGGGGAATGGAACTCTACTGATCGAATTCCCTGCATCTATGCAAACAGCATGTCACCCCAGGGGTAGGCTGTGGCACTCCTGTGGGCTTCTCAGGTAGAGCTGCATGCATCCACGAGCACAGGTCCCGAGTGTTGTCTCCCTCTGTAGGCCCCCATTTCTAAGGAATGCCATTAGCTGCCAGCTCCTTTCACAACCTTTCACATTTTGACTCCCAGTATTTCATTCCAAAGACAGAGGAGCCCTTGCATCTGTGTCATATTCTACACGGTGCATGCTCATATGTTTAAGCAAGGTATTTTTGGGGTTTGGCTATTTGCATAAGGTGAGCCTTAATGAGAAGACCTTTTTGATATGCATTTAGTTGTGTTGATAGACGTTTATATAAACTACCTGCCAAGTGGTGTAAAGTGGATTATTGTATGAATGTGTGTCTGTCTGACACACACACACACACACACACACATACACACCTATATATTAAAATAAATCAGAATGCCTCCCTAAGTCCACCCTAATATATGATATATGCATCTATATATGGGTACATATTTGCACAGATCAGTGTATGTGACCCAGGGTGTAAAATATTGGGTTGGCTTTACTCTGTTATGCTCTTGTTGTGAGTCTCAATGAGAGGAGGTTGGCTTGACGCTCTTGTTTTGGATAATTGTACGCTGCCGAGTTCTGTGGTCCCCTTCTCTGTCTCCCTGTGGCCGAGGCCGTAAGCCATATTTAGGTTGTTCATCCTCATCCTATACGTTCTCATCCCCAGCCTGTGCGACACACCCCCACAACACAGTAAGGGCCAGAGAAACGGTTCTCAGCTACTTCCATACTTAAACTTCTCAGCAGTGTTCAGAATCTTGTTTTGTAGGCATAACGTTGCAAGATTTGGTTACATAAATGTTTTTTAGGGAATTTATGGAACCAAAAATATTCCAAACCATGCTGTAGCCGAACTCGTGTTTTTTTGTTACTGTTTTTGCAGGTTGTGCTCTACTTTTCTGTGGTTGTACTTTAGATGGTGCAACTTGAGTGCAACTTATGTTCTGTGTTATGTACCATTCAATGGAAATAATGAACTGGGATTGTATCATATGGAATATTTAATAATAATAATAATAATAATAAGTAGTAACAAAGAGTTCTGTTCAAACCAACAACAGCAATGAGGGGAAAACACACTGCAAAGGGCTGCATTTGTAGTGGTGTGTTGCTTCAGCTATCAACGAGACAATGTAACGGATTAGCGTTTGGTAAAACGTAAAAATTCAAATAATTCTGTGATACAAGATATCGGAGTTGTGTCCTTCTTTTGTGTTACTCTTCTTTCTTCTCATGGGCGTCCGCATAAGTAAAAGCTGCCCTTTCATTTGGTGCTCAAAGATAGCTACGCTACCAAGCTAAGTTCCCTTGAATGACTCCTGCTCTCAACCCGTCTACTCCTTTAGGTCACCTATACTTTTTATTGCTCACCACTCCATCTGAGCATATGTGTATTACTGAAGAGCTGTTGAGGGGGGGCGGGGGGGGGGGGGGGGGGGGGATATTGCAATCACAGTGAATTAACTGTCAGTCAAGTGAAGTCACAGCTCAACTATAGGCACCACTCTTAAAATCTCTTGAAAAAGTGGTACCTAGAGTAGATTCTTGAGGGGCTCAGATGTGGTGTGTGCGTTGTAGTGTGGTGATGCGTGACTCTCAAGCCACTGCCTGCATCAACTCGAATGCCTGTCTCCTGCGGCAAATGACAGTAGGAGCAGGTGTTGCTGAAATCAAAAGTTCATGGAAGAACTCTTGATTTCTCTGCCTCAAACTCTATTTTGCTTTTATCTCACTCGCCCTCAGCTTCTCTCTCACATATGCACTTTCACACCCTTTTTTTTCCCTTATTGTTTTTTTGCCTTTTAGTTTAGTCACCCAGAGAAGAATGTATTGCCACTGGGCTTGTTTTCCAATCATTATCTGCTGAAATCACCCATGTAATGCACATGCACGTTTTAGAGCTAGAGGGCTTCATTTCTGTTTTATTTACCTGTAAATTCTTTTTCGGGGAGGACTTTTAGTAATGCATCATTCCTTGACCCATTTTGATTATACCCTAATTCGACATTAGTGACCTGTGCGTTTGGGAGATGAAGAATGACAGAACAGGTGTTCATCAGTATTTGACTGGGACAGATGCGGCCAGACAAGTAGGTGCCCAAGATCCCAGTAGACATAGAAGATCTGGACATCATGTGGGGTTTAGGGGACTAGGTCAATCTAAGGAGTCCGTGACTCAAACTGGGTGGTTTGTCCTAGTGTAACAAAGCCCCAAAATGCTTGTTTTTATATAAAAATGTCAAAGCTCAAGCCTGGCAAATTCATGTTCCATCTGCCAACCTTACTGGTGATGACTACATGATTTCTTATCATCCCCCCCGCAGAGGCTCATGAGTCCCTCTCTTAACAGGAATTGGGATACAGAGTTTCCTCTCTGTGTGTGTGTGTGTGTGTGTGTGTGTGTGTGTGTGAGAGAACTGGTAATCATCTTTCCTCCTTCTTTTAAGTATCTAAATGCCCTGCACTCCGTCTGCTAGGGTTGTAAGAAACAGGTCAGTGAAACAGTCTTTATTAATACAAAGTATTAACTCAAAAACACTCCAACGGAGGACACAAAGTATTAACTCAAAATCACTCCTAACAGAGGAAACAAAAACACTCCAACGGAGGACACAAAGTATTAACTCAAAAACACTCCTAACGGAGGAAAACCTAGAGTGGTAACAGTTAGTGAAAAAGGAACTAAACTGAGAATCACTCGTAATGAGGCGTGTAAACAAAAGGCGCTCCAACGGAGGCAAACCTAGCGCTGTAACATATAGCGATGCAAAAAACGGCACTGAAAATCACTCTTGACGAGGAAGGCAAATACATACACACACTGTGGCGCCGATCAAAGCTGTGCGCTTGGCTAGCATAGTCCTGACCATAGACGGGAACACTTTGGCACCAGACAAGGGGAAGACACAGACTATAAACACATGAGGATAACGGGGAACAGGTGGAAACAATTGGGATCAGGTGAGACAATCAGACAAGTGCCACACAAGGAAGGGGGCGGGTCCGCCGCCCCGGTGTGACAGCTTTAGGGAGTTGAATCTAATTCTATACAGAATTGAATCCAGGTCTAGTAAGTTATCATGTAGAGTTGATAAGACTCTGAGGCAAGAGTAGATTTTACTCTATTCAGACTGGGACCAAATGTAAATTTTTTTGTAAACTCCAACATCTCATTATCTACTAGATAGATTGGCACCAAAAAAACACAATTAGATGGATTACGCTGTGTGAGCATGTGAGAACCTAGCTACCGCAATTATCACTGACTAGCATTCATACATTTAAATGTGCTATGCATATGCAGGCATGGAAGCAAACACAATCACACAAAGCCATAAAGACTGAAAGACACAGACAAACAGCAGACATCTGGGATAATGGCCTAAATACGTGAACAGTTGTTAGATCTTATCACATTAGTAACCAGGAAAAAGCTGAACATCTCTTTTGAAATTCTGCTGATAAAGGGATAGATATGTGTCTTGTGACTTGATAAACAGGAATTGGGAAGGCTCAGAGAAAGTGAGGGGTGGACATCTAGCAGAGAGGAAGCTATGCCAGATTCTCAAAGACTACTCTATGACTCATGGGTCAAGGCCCCCATGCTTGTAAACAGGATTCTTCTCATAATTTAAGCACTGAATCACATCCTGCTGTTTTTTTTGTTTAATCTCCATCACTTTGATTCAAGTAGTACTAATCTCCCAGGGAGTGCAGGAGAGATCTGCAGAGAGTCAGAAATGAAGCGTGGGATGGTAAAAAGGAGAGGGGGAGTGCATGTGAACCAAGTTTTTCTTGTTGAAGATTCGGACATCCATTGTTGGGATATCCCATGTGCGGGAATGAAGCTGCGGTCAAACTGATAATTGTTATCAAGATGACTCAAATGTAATCTGGTCTTCCACTACAAACTCTTGCAGTGCATGAGTTGTGAAAGGTGTTATTTGTTAAGGTCATGGTTAGTGTCTGTGATCACACGATCACCGGACTGCATATACTCTTCTCTTGACCCTGTGACCTTTTTCTCTCTACAAGTACAAGTTAGGAGTACATTCAGTAATGAAGATGATAAAGATATTCTTGTGACTTTAGGACAGACTTAAGTCTGAGAGCATGCATTGAACAAAAAGGTAGCCACATTTCTTTATACTCTCTTTTATTCTGTGAGTACATGACCCCTGACTCCCATTAAGTTAGCCTTTTAACGGACACCACACAGTATATTCCTCTCATTTTGGAAAGAAAGTGTCAAGGCTATTAACCTTAAACAGAAAAGTGCAGCGGTCAGGTATCCATGAGCTGACCGCTGAATTTCTTGGAATCTTCTATTATATAGCTTCAGTAGACCATAGATTTATAGTTCCTGAAACCAGACTACAGTTGAAACAGCAAGGACTCCAAAAGGATTCCTTCTTTAACTTTCCAGTGAGCTCCATGCCACACACACTGATAGCAGGTGTGTCTCCCTCATCATACAGCTGCACACCAGAGCATGGGAGTGAGGGAGAGCTATACGGATAGAAAGGCACAGAGAAAGAGCGGTAGATGGAGAGCGAGACAGAGAGGGAAAATTAGATAAACAACAGACAGACTGCAGCAAGAGCAAGAGAAAGCAAGACTTAAATGACAGAGAGCGGTTGGTTTCATGATTGGCGGAATCTCAAGAAAGCAAAAGTGGTTTTCGGAAAACTTTAAAAACTGCTGGAGAAAAAGGAGCACGAGAGAGGAGAAAAATCAGTGGAAACAGAGTAGTGGTGAGAAAGTTCAAATTTTTGTGGAGCAAAGTGTTCTAATCTTTTCTCCTGAGGGCGTTTTTGGAAGCCTCTCTCATCAGTCTGGGCAGGACTCCGCCATCCCTCTATGCCTCCCTCCCTCCCTCCTCCGTTTTCCTTCTGTCATATTTCACTGCAGCAGAGCGTAACTAGAGCCACGCGATGACTACAGGTTGAGAAGTGAGTGAGAGAAAGGGAGACTGAGATCAAGGAAAGGAGAGACTGACACACACCTCACACATTGGAGTTTGGATTCACTGTGCAGCCCCCAAAGGTGAGGTGAAGGGAGAATATCTTACCAGTTTGTGAGCGTTCCTTCTGCACGAGTGAGCATTTTCTGTGCGCATGTCTTTTAGTTTGCTTATAAGTAAACATGTCGCTTTAGGTTGCAGTGTGACCATGATTATGATTGAATTAGAGCATTGAGCCAGCGGCTGCATGCAGTGGATCTGTTTGAGCTCGGAGTTTTCTTTGAAATACTCCTCAGTGAAGGCTGTTTTTAATCTGTGTTATTTGGCATTTAAACAATCTCCACGCCAGTGATCAGACTTTGAAGCGTGTGTGACAGGTTTGCTTTCTCAAGATCACAGTTTGGTGTGAATATGAATCACCCTGTGAAGTCGAACAAAAAACACATTAGCAAAGTCACTGCACGCTGGTGCACATGTATGTATCTGCACATGTGTCTGTTTCTCTTTGATTTAGCTTTGATTTCAGTCCCTTGGAGATCTGTGCACAACAAGGCATTGTTCAGCTGTGTCAGCAGTGGACACCTAGTGAAGGACAGACAGACAGACAGACAGACAGACAGACAGACAGACAGACAGACAGACAGACAGACAGACAGACAGACAGACAGACAGACAGACAGACAGACAGATAGGGAGCCAAGAGCTCATCTGGCCACAATATGGGCTGCCTGCACATTTGATGTCCCATTTAAATTGCTGAATTCCTTTTGCAAAAGGTTTTTTATTTGCAACCAACATCAGATGTTGTGACAGTGATGAGAAGCAGAAAACAGATGGTAGAGCATCTGCAGTGGTGGTATTGTCCTGCCTTTCCCTGCATGCTAGAGTACTATTTACACTTTGCTTGTACATTATCCTTTAATATGTTCACACCTCAGAACATATTTCTTTCTTACTCATTCACCCTCAGATTGATTTACCTGTATTGTGGTTATCTTGCTTTGCTTCCAGCCCACTGATGACAGCTCAGAGCTAAGAGCTTCCAGGGTGTGGCTGAGGTACCTAAGGGTGGGGCTCAGTTAGAGCTGATAGGGAGATCACCGTGGAATGTTTGAGATTCCTCCACAGCGCTGCTTCTGAAGTGAATACACCCAGCAAACCAACCTCCATGCCCCCACCCAACCTCCGTTTCCTCGCCTCCCAGCAGGCACTTCCCTTCCCTTCCCCTCCCTCCCTACACCCACTTTATCCTCTCTGCACAGCGACTGGAACCTGCTCAGTCATGCCAGTCTGCCTCCTTGTGCCAGCCAAACCTTCACACACATTAAAAGGTGGAAAATCATGCTCAAAGCTGCCAGGTGTGGCATTCCCCCTGTGAGTGTAATGCTGTATTTGGCCAGGTGTGCCATCAGCATGTCTGAGTAAAAGAGACAACAATATTACAGTTTGCGAGTGGGGCTGGTTTTCTGATCTTGAATCTCTGAGTTATCAATAAATACAAATCCAACAGCTGTCATACTGATCATTTTTTCTTATGATGTTTGTATACTTTGTCAGTGCTTGAGATAATTAGCTTGATTAATATGTTCCACTCCCAAGGGAAGTAGAAAGTGTGTGTGTGTGCGTGTGTGTGTGTGTGTGTGACAGGTTGAGGTGCTCCAGCAAGCCTATACATCTTTTTATCGTTTTATCTCTTGCAAGGACAATAATAAAAAGTTATATTTGCTCATGCATGCAATTACGTGTCTTTCAAACTTCAGAGGACTTTGCAACATAGATCTTAAAGTGCTTTTTTTTTCTTTTCGGATTGCAAAGCTACTCAAGTATCCATATAAATCCTATCATAAGCTTTGATACCCTGTGCAAGGAAAGCACCACTCAGACTAAATGATAATGTAGCAGCAAAATTACAACATCATGGAACAAAATGCTAACAAATTGCTAGAGTTGTCCATCAGTCAGCAATCAATCACAATTGCGTGCCCATTATCAAGAGATTAGCCGGGTATTCCTTTGCAACCTTTATAGGCGAACTGATTGATTTATGAGATCGGAGGCGGTATTGAGGTCAGCAATCCAGGTGTACGATGCTGCGAGCCAAAGGTGCCAGATGCAAGATTCCACCGAGAACAATCAAAAGGACACAGGATGTTTGAAATCAACTTAGTGTGCACTGGTAGCTAAGAGAAACATAAGGCTAAAGGTGTCATTGATAGCCAAGGGAGCACATCATTGCTGGAGTGGGCTTGCTGGGAAATGAAGGGTCTGACAGAAGAGGGAGACAGCAAAGAAGTGAAAGAGAGTCCCTGTCCCGGTACATAGAGCCGAGTAAACGCTGCTGGAATGAAAACCATATCAGCTCAGCAGACTTTTTGCCTTATATTACTTCCCCCCTTCTTGCGCCTGCCTCTCTATCCCATACTCCCATTTCCCTGTCTTATGGCCTCTGTGGGCCTGGTCCGGTAATGGCATGTTTTTCATTAGTCAGTTTCAAATCCTGATGCTTGCCAATTTTCGGAAACACTATTTCTTTCTATTTTTGGTCATTTTTCTTTTTCGGGTCTCCTTTCACCTTCCTTACATTTCTCTCTCTCTGAATGCCACTGAATATCAAAGCTCAACCCATAACTGTATGTTATGAACTCAATGTTCTTTTCATACTCTAGCCGTCACTATAAAAACATTTTTGTCAATCTGCCAATTCAAATACGATGGGTTTTAAATTTAAAAAGCAAGTCAATTCCAGAAAGGATTTCCCAGTTGTAGCACATACTGACCGCTTGAATTTGTATGTGCATATAGTGATGTAAACACACTGCAAAGAGCAAGGTAC
The DNA here is from genome assembly GCA_023566465.1 of Cottus gobio. Classification (NCBI taxonomy): domain Eukaryota; kingdom Metazoa; phylum Chordata; class Actinopteri; order Perciformes; family Cottidae; genus Cottus; species Cottus gobio. Next base: position 13,351,906 of record CM042223.1, read on the forward strand.
ACAGTGCATTCTCACATGTAGGAAAAGCCAACACATGCAAGTCCTCACTTGCTGCCCTGCATTTATCAATGCATGCAACAATAGTACAATAGGATAACCTCAATATGCCTTCAGGGATTAGATTTGTCAAACATTGACTAATACCTCAGCTAAAAATGTAGTGACACATTGAGGGTGTTTCCAAATATTAGTAGGATTGTCTCTGTGTTCTCAAAGTGCAGGAATCAGGCCATGTCAATGGGTTCTGTCACGACTCGTGATAGGGACCCAAAAGCAAACCTCTCACAACAGGTAAAGTATGAACAAAAACGTAAGTTTATTGTCTCTCAGCAAACAAACTCAAATACTCTGGCCCTCAGGCAATACTCAGCAGGCGAATGGCGAAGTCCCGTGTCAAACTCGTGAAGGCAAATCTGCCGCTGCTCCGGCGGCGTCTCGTGTCTTGGGCTGAGCAGAACATATGTAATCTCCCGACGCCGAACCTCCGGGAGGAAATCCCTTTTATCTTGCGCCGTGATGTCTCTAACGCTCTGCAGCTGCGAGCGGCGGCCATCCTCCTCCCAGCTGTCCCGCGTCAACCTGATTACTGAACAAAACACAATCTCTGGTCCAAGCCAGCGTTACTCTGGCACCCCCTGGCGGTGGTGCCCTCAGGACCCTTACAGTACCCCCCCCCTTAAAGGACGCCTCCTGGCGTCCACGGTACCACCGGACCAGGGTGGGTGGATGGGGGTCCGGTAGGAGGGCCAAAACACTCCTGACGACCACCAGGCGGAGACTCAGGAGGACGGGCCGGAGGACGGCCACCAGGCGGAGACTCAGGAGGACGGGCCGGAGGACGGCCACCAGGCGGAGACTCAGGAGGACGGGCCGGAGGACGGCCACCAGGCGGAGACTCAGGAGGACGGGACCAACCTACACTTGGCTCGAGACGGGACTTGACAAGGCTCGGGACGGGACTTGGGACGGGACTTGACCGGACGGAACTTGGGACGGGACCGGACCCGGAGGACCGGATATTGCCCGAACCTCGACCGGACTCAAGGGACCTGTGTTGGCCGGACCGCCGACGGGACCCGAGGGACATGTGGGACATGTGTCGGCCGGACCGCCGACTGGACTCGAGGGACATGTGTCGGCCGGACCGCCGACTGGACTCGAGGGACATGTGTCGGCCGGACCGCCGACTGGACTCGAGGGACATGTGTCGGCCGAAACCGCCGACGGGACTCGAGGGACATGTGTCGGCCGAAACCGCCGACGGGACTTGTGAAACGGGTGTCGGCTGAGCCACCGACCGGGCAGGGTCTAACCGCAGCATGGGTGAGGCGACTCGGACAGGGGCCGACAGCGGCATAGCTGGGGAAGCTGGGACCGGGACTAGCACCGTGACGGGACCGGGGCTGACAGCGGCACAGGGGCAGAAACTGGGACCGGGGCTGAACGCGACACGGTGGCAAAAACTGGGCCCGGGGCTGAAAGCAACACGGTGGCAGAAACTGGGCTCGGGGCTGGCAGCGGCACAGGGACAGAAACTGGGACCGGGGCTGAAAGCGACACGGTGGCAAAAACTGGGCCCGGGGCTGAACGCGACACGGTGGCAGAAACTCTGGGAGCTGGAATCGGCCGGGGCGCCGACAGGACACGGGGAGCTGGAGTCGGCTGGGGCGCCGACAAGACACGGGGAGCTGGAGTCGGCCGGGGCGCCGACAAGACACGGGGAGCTGGAGTCGGCCGTGGCGCCGACAAGACACGTGGGGGCAGGAGTTGGCCGGACCGGCGACAGGTCACGTGGAGCAGGGGTCGGCGACGGCGCCGACACCGGGACCAGAACTGGCGGCTCGTACGAGGGTGTCCCGGCTGTCGGCGGGTCCCGGGTAGTAGGTCTGGACTGCTTCCCCCTTCGCCGGCGTCGAGGGCCCGGGGTCCTGGCCTCCGGGGCCAGGGCTAGCAGATCATAAAAGGGTGTCCAGGCGGTCCCCGAGTCCCAGGTAACGGGCTTGGCCTGCTTCCCCCGACGTCAAGAGCCCGAAATTCTGGCCCCCTGGCCAGAACTCTGAGCCCGTTGGAAGCTCCGGGGCCCACCAAACGCCAGCCGGGCACCTGCCCAGGGATCCGGTTCGGGATCTTTTAATCTGGGATCCTCGTTCGGGTCGGAGGTCCACGGGCCACGTGTTCCGCCAAAAACAACCCGACCGGGCTGGAGTTCCACATGAGCCCGGGGAACACACAAAAACAAAAAGAGAAACAAAAACAACGTGGTTTGCTGGGCCCTTGTCTTTTGGTCGGGAGATTCTGTCACGACTCGTGATAGGGACCCAAAAGCAAACCTCTCACAACAGGTAAAGTATGAACAAAAACGTAAGTTTATTGTCTCTCAGCAAACAAACTCAAATACTCTGGCCCTCAGGCAATACTCAGCAGGCGAATGGCGAAGTCCCGTGTCAAACTCGTGAAGGCAAATCTGCCGCTGCTCCGGCGGCGTCTCGTGTCTTGGGCTGAGCAGAACATATGTAATCTCCCGACGCCGAACCTCCGGGAGGAAATCCCTTTTATCCTGCGCCGTGATGTCTCTAACGCTCTGCAGCTGCGAGCGGCGGCCATCCTCCTCCCAGCTGTCCCGCGTCAACCTGATTACTGAACAAAACACAATCTCTGGTCCAAGCCAGCGTTACTCTGGCACCCCCTGGCGGTGGTGCCCTCAGGACCCTTACAGGTTCACTGAAAAAAGAAAAAGCCAAACATTTTTCCCAATGGCATGGACATGATTATGCAGGTAGGCACTGGATCTTTACAAAGTAAATTATGTAATACACAGTTGTAAATGACTGTGAAATATCAACAGACAGAAGCAGTGAAATAGAAAATAACTTAATTTTTCACTGCTATCAGGTCAGACTTAACACCATGTGTGGCTGTATAAAACACCTGCCTACAATAACAGCTAGAGGGTCCTTGAAGCAAACAGCTGAAGGGCATTCAGCTTGTTGGGTGTAATGTAAGCACAGGGCATGAGGCACTGCAGATTGCGCGTAAAATGTTGGATGTTTGTTCTTGTTTTCCTCACTGACGGACATCAGAGCATGAGGTTCTGGTCGACCAATAGTACCTAATCTAGTTAGATGCAGGAAATCAGAAACGAATGGCATTGGAACCCACCGCCATAGCTGGAGTGCCAAGTCGCTCATAGACCCTGGCAAAGCGTTTCCTCTCAGATAAGTGTTTCCTCTGCTCAGCTGAAGCAAAAGATCTCAACCAATTTACTTTGCTCAGGCTCTGGCTGCCCAAATCCATTCAACAACTCAGCAGTTTATATCAACAGATACTACCCTCGTGCCGACCTCAGCTTTTATCAGTTGGCATTTCATTGTGGATGGGCTATACTTAAGTTATGTGTATGAGGAATGAATTTTCTACCTGGCATAGCTTTATTTCCATTTCCTCTCGTGAGCTCTTCCTTAGCTTGTCATAAACCTCCCTAGTAGTCTCTGTTTATATTTGTTTCATGTCTCTTTGCTTTGGTTTAAAGTATAGCTCACTGATACTGTAGAAGGGATACCCGGTGTCATTCTCTCCTTGTATGTTCTGGCTACCTCACAGAGCGAGGAATGATTTACTGCTGTTGAGTAACAGTTCAGTTACAAGTGAAAACGGTTCATCCTAAGAAAATGAAAATGCCTTTCTAATGGCAGGGTTGCTTTTATGTGTTCTGCCCATGTTTATGTGAGTTAATATATCAATTATAATCCAATGTTTATTGTCTCACATGCTCATATTCTGAATATCAATTCAGAGCCATTTTTTAACCTTTTTTTCAGCAAATGAGAACAGAAATGTAATTTATGAGTGATATACTGTATACTGGGAATGTAAATGAACATAAGCTGTTATGAAAACATTTCAGAGTACACAAGCACCTCAGCCTTTAAGCCTGAAGCACCAAACGATCAGCTGTAACGTTTACCCCATCTCTGCGTCCTTAGAGAACCAGGGGCGGACGCGTGGAGATAATGATGCCCTGTCAACTTTTAGCTCATAACTCACTGAATGAACTTAAAGTCCAGTTCTGTTTGATGGACAAAATAAACAATCTCACCCAGTTCTATGTGCAAAGAACTGTTAGGTTTAAGCTGGACTCTGGATTTAATCCACCACCTCACCTGATTTAGATACAATCCCTTTGAGATCATAAAGCCTCCCAGCAGGGAGGGTCAAAAACGATGCCAAGAGGGGATGAGGACAGAGTTAACACACAGTCACATGCACAGGCACTCACATGCACGGGTATACAATGAGTCAGGGGGTAGAGCAGGCTCACAATTCAGTCAGATAGAAGATGGGAAAATGCTTATTTTTGGGAAGTTTGGGGGAGAAGTTTTCCCAGCAGTATCCTTGCCTTTTTTAAACCTTTCTCTGAGTTAACTTCAATGGTATAAGACTCATGCAGTATCATTTTGTTCTCCTCTTATAGAGAAAGAATGAATAAGAGAGAGAGAGAGAGAGAGAGGGGAAGACCTAAAAAAAGCATGCGGTGGTGTGCACAACCGTTACCATCTTTAATGACTGTGACTCAGGTTTCCTTCCATGTGTGTATGCGTATATGTGTAAATGTGTGGGTGTGTGCATTTGGGGATTTGTGGTTGCATGGCTGCATCTATGTGTCTGCTGTGCGTGTATGCGTGTGTTTGTCACAATAGTAAAAGTCCTTAACTCTTTGTGGCCGCAGCTTTGTGGTCACATGAACTCAAACAACACACACACACACACATACTCTGAACACCTTGAGGTGACTCCCTATGGCAGGGGGCCCAGTGTGTCACAAAACCACAGCGCTGTACATTCCCAGACTCTGAGAGTGGGATTACATTAGCAAAGTGGAACACTTGCATCTGTAGGTGATGGCTGTGTTTTTGTCTGCTTGCATCTGTTTGTTGATCTGCGTGTGCACATAAACAGAGTCTGTGAGACTCAGCTCCAGGTGTGTGGGAAGGAACACTCAACACTGGCTGCATTTTTATTAGATTAAGTGAATGTTCTCCAGTACGCTCCTCAGCATTTTATAGCTGCGTAAATGTTCCACATGCCCGTTTTAGCAACAGTAGTATGTAATTTTACACTATACGTCGTCTTTGATTGGCAGTACATTATGTAGGGCTCTTTGCTGCCGCAGTGGTCGCCGAATATTATTAATTAGACAGTTAGGAACCCTGTTAACAATTGTTTGCTGTTTTGTAAAACTGACTGAAAGTGTTAAGCTGCAGAAATGGTTTGAGAAGTTTATTTGATTATTTATTAATTTCTATCACAGACCCAAAATGTGAATCCAAATGAGTTCCGCTTTAAGCACATCATGGAGAAAGAATGACAAGCTGTAACATTTTGTTCTTGAAGGTTTTTTACGAGGATGTTTGTGTTTGTGTTTAAATAGATGAAGGCAGTGTGAGGATTGGCTTAGATGTTGTTGGGTGTTCATTAACGTGGGATGGGATGGATAGAGTGGGCGATGGTGAGAGTTGCCATATTGTGGATGAGTCTGGTGTTGATAACCCAGTGAGCAATTGCAAGTGCACAATAACTGCTGAAACTACAACGAAAACGTGTCGGAGAGGGAAGGAACAGCAAATAGGGACGGGGTGGGGGTATTGAGTAAGCAGTGCTGTGCCGAGGGAGGGAAGAGGAGCAGGATGCCACCATCTGTTAGCCACATGCACACCCCACAGCAGTCACATAAATCTCAGCCGAGCTCAGCAATGCAAGGCTGCATTCCGCCAGGCTAAACGTGCACTGGCTAGCTACCCCAACAGAAATGTGCTGCTCATGTGACATGCAGATCCAAGCCACACATTCAGAATACTGTAGCCAAATGGATGGCAATGAAACACAAGGCATAGATCAGGATACTGTATTGATCTAGGAGAAGTGTGAGAAAGTGTATTGGAAACACTTCATCCACTGGGGATATTGATGCGCTGCTGTAAATTGAATCATCAACTTGCCAGCTTGGGGAGAACTAAGACAAACTTGGTAGAACAGTTACATAATATTTTTAAATGCGCCACTGTCACAGTAGATGCATGAATTATAGCTCCTAAATATTGGCTAGAATCTGTAGGAAAAATACCGCAGTGAGGCGATGGTTGAGTTAAAAGTTGTTTATAAAGACGATGTTCTTCTGTTCTTCTGGTGTGGTCCCTTGGCCTACACTGGGAACAGTGGATGTGCAAATACACAGGGCACACACACACACACAGACACAGTTACAGGTCACCAAGGGTGAAGTCGGGCTCACGCAGGGGGATGTTGGGTGTCCATGTGCTGTACAGAAAGGCTGGAGACTCCCAATGTTGATTCTTCCAACCGGCCTGCTTTTTGGAGGACTTGCCGTGCAGCTTCAATGTCAGCGTCACATCCCCTCTGCTCACTGATGCAATGTGCCATGCACTATATTAATCATGTCAACATCTGTGTAGCCCATGGATGTGTGCTTTGTGTGTAATTGAAATTAATAAAAAAAAGTAATTAGCACCTGACAACTGATATTTCAGCCACAGGCAAAACAACGATGAAATGGATATTTTTAAGATTTTCTCGAGAAGGTGACGTAGCATAAATGTTATTATCTTCCATCCATCCATCCATCCATTATCTGAACCGCTTATCTTGTTTTAGGGTCGCGGGGCGCTGGAGCCGATCCCAGCTGTCATTGGGTGAAGGCAGGGTTCACCCTGGACAAGTCGCCAGTCTATCCAGGGTGTTATTATCTTAGTAGTAGGTTATTCTACAGTTGTTAATTGCACTTCCAATGAGTAGTGCAAGAAACAATTGAAGTAGTCCTCTGTCTGCATTATTCTCTTCCCTTTTCTACTCTACTCTTCCTTTTAGGATTCAATAGTCTAGTTTACAGCAGAATAGTGATGCAGCTTTGCTTTAGTGGTCGTCGACTCTCTGATGTGACTTGTAGTTGTGAGCGTGTCCTTATACTTCAGTTGACCTTTGACGGTTCAAAGAAAGAAATTGGCATCCCCTCTTCCATAAAAATAACAAAATGGTGTTGCCAAATCAGCAGTGTTCCACCCTATTCTGCACTTTGTCAATACGTGAAATGTCTTGTTATGTCTCTGAGGACACCTCATATTACACATTACAGTGTACAAGGTTTTCAACTCTCGCTTGTAATGTAAAGAAACATTTTATTTTGTGAATTATCTTACATGTGTTGGACCTTTTGTACAAACTTTAACATTGTCTAAAATGTGAAAGAAACTTGGCCATAAAAAAAGAGATTTTCTTTTTTGGATACAGACGCATACTTTTGGCTTTTTTGGTCAGATTTTCATGGAACCTTCGATCGATTGAAATCATTGCTGGTGAAGAAATAATATAATAATACATCAGCCAGAGATGAGTCATCACTAATTTTACGTTCCCTTTCAAACCCACTGTTCATTTGTACCGTTCAAGCACGGGTGAACTGTGCAATTGAAAGCCCAGCCAATGTGAAAGCCAATGACATCACAGTCGTGCAGTGCTGCAGATGGATGGGGAAGAATGCTCCAAAACCAACATCAGAAACATTGCAGCAGAATCAGTAGTTCAACTCTCCCGCTACTCGCCCGCAGCAATGATCAGCAGAATTGGTCACAGGGTGGCATCCAGCCAGCGGTCTTGCTTACAACACAGGAACACAGTGACACTCTACGGTTGCTTTAGGAGAAGGAAAGCATGAAATAATCATAGCCTTGGGGTGTGCCATTGCTGTACGTCCATCATCAGTCCTTCATCAGTCCTTCATCAGCATACTTCTGCTATGAGGCCACGAGAACCACAGCCAAAGTGGCTGCTTGCCTTATCCTCTGTAAATGAAGTAAATGAAGGAACGTCCTTTGGAATATAACTGAGGACTGTGGGGAACACTCACAAAGGCTACGGATCTGAGGTATTCTTCCAGAAACTATTGGGAGACGGCCGATACATTTACAATTTTCCAAATACATGAACAAAATGGACAGCTGATGAAAGCCTGGGCCTGCAAGGTGGCTATTGGTCCAACTGGCTTTTCTCCAACAACAAAGCCAGCCACCTGCCTAGTTTGCCAATTATTCTGTGGCTTTAGCTCATTTCTGCCTAATTTAAATCTGGTTTACTGTTATCACAGCACCTATCACATAGTGAAGCTATATCTTTACTTATCACTTACTATCGTAGAGATTTATAGTGCTGTGTCTCGTCGAGATGGGCTGATTATGCAGCCAGTCACATGCTCAGTCACCAGCTACAGGACAGGGACAGCTGTGACTTCCTGAATCCCAACTACTGAAACTATTGCCAAGCCGGACTAATCACAGCTGGAGCGATCTCAGTCAGATATGATTTCAAGCAGCTTACATTAAGTCCCAGAAACCCAGATACACTTTCTGATCAAAGGTGCAATTTTGGAAATTGAACAAGAAAAGTGCTTTGGATTTGAATTGAGCATTTTTAAACTCAGGGGTTTATTTAACTCAATTGACATCCCTTGGAAACATAAGAATGGATGAGCTGAGTGTGTAAATCTATTCACTCTACATAACATGAAACTAATCATTGAAAGGAGCAAAGGGAAGAGCAAAGCCCACATCTCTCTTGGCCATATCAAATAAGATGTTCAGTGAAATTGCATCATTAATGTCAGCGTTTTGGGAGATTGTCAAACAAACTTAATGAAAGAAGTAAGAGTGTCATAAACCACTACTTGCTATCCTCTGTGTCTGCCTCGCAAGGCGTAAAACGTGTCCATCTTCCCACTCTTTATGTCTCTCTTTTACTTCTTTCTTTCATCCTCAGTCAGACGTTTTTAGACATGTAAGATGTAAAAAAAAAAAAATGCAGGAACGAGGAGAAGAAAAAAAGGACAGTTCTAAAGGAATATGGCTTGTATTAATCTGGAAATATTGCTTTACCTCATCTGAACTAAATTACTGCTCTGAACTTGCTGTCCTCAGAGAGCAGGCAGAGCGCCACCGGCAGCCCAGATGGGCAGGGAGTGGTCGGCTGATCTGTCACTGAGACCACGGTGAGCGCATGAACCCTGCTCTGTGGAGCTGTCCTTTTCATACAGCGATCAGAAGTGTTTCGTTGTTGTTTTTGGGCTCTGATTTTATGTTCAGGAGCAGCGTCTCTGGAGGAGAATTCTGACTTTTTGAGACTCTTTTCCATCTTTCTTTGTCCTGTTTCCTGCTATCTTTGTGGCTTAGTGCACATGTATTGTTAAGAGGCCCAAAAAGAACTTGATGCAAAGATGTGAAGATAATAAGAGATGATCTGCTGTTGTAAATTTCCAGTGCGTATATGACATCATTTTAACAATTCTATGGATGACTTATAGACACAGTCTATGTTGTGTGAGGTCCAAATGCACATTGCTGGAGGCCATGCAATCTATTTAGACGAGTGGAGCGTGCTTATGGTGTGGCTCAAGCTCGCCAAGGCTTGTGGTGTACACTGGTGAGGAGCAGAGGCAGGCACAAGTGACTGCAACTTCTCTCACTGTTACGTTCAGGAATTTAAGGGTGTGATTGCACGTGCTACGAGTAAACACTGGCCCATCTGCTCTTTCTCTCACCCATAACTGAGTAAAAGTGACTCATAAAAATGTCCCCATGCCATACAGTGAGATATATAGGAGCCTCAGAGAAAAACAAATAGCTATTATATAATATATATGGCCAGTGGCACTAAGCAATACGTATTGCTGTGGTTGCTCATAACTCCACCTTCCAGAGATGTGGTTGACAAGTGCTCAAACTATGCGCTTGCATCAGATGAAACGCGTTGTTGCGTCACTCCAAATGTCCTCTGAAGTTTAACAGTGCTTGACTTTAGAGATACAGAAAGGCTTTCTGTTGTTGTGACATTCAGTCAGAAGGAAGCAGTCAGTGGGGGGGGTTTAGTTCTTACATCAACTGCAGTACCTTCCTTTAAAATAAATTACAAGACAAAAGAAAACTGATTTATTTCCAACAGCAATCTTTCTTGAAAGAAATCATAAATTACCCCCCTGCAGATGGCCTTGAGACCAGTCTGTGACAGAAACCAGCAGGAAAGTTACAGCAGTTATGAGTGACGGGTGAACAGGGTCATGCTTTAGTCCCAATACAACCGCTAAACACATGTGGGACATACCACACTCTGTACTTATATATTTAAATTATGGCCAAGCAGATACAATATCTCAACTGATAGTGAAGACAATCAATCAATGAATCAATCAAGAAAGTCAGTAATATAAAAGACTGCATAAGTAATGTTTATTCACAAAGCTTATGGTCTGAAGTATTAGTTTTAGTATTAGTATTTGTGTTAAACAAATAAACATAATCTCAAATTATGTAACAGATTAAACAACCCCTCATCTCAGTCCGGGTCTTATTACATTGAATATCTGCTCATACAAAGTCTGATCTGATTAATATACTCCTATGTAATACAACTACATAGTGCATACATGTTAACAAACAGTTTAGATATATTCGACAAGTGAACAGCTCTGCATAATGACAAGCTAATCAGCATGACAGCCTCCTTTGATGGTTTCCCATACCTATAATATTTTGTGTAATGTCCATATGTATAATATCTATAGATTGACAGCATGATCAAAATATTAAAAGTTAAGCCAGTTAAGCCCCAAAACAGTTGTTTTAATTGCCCCTGCACCAGTAATGATACGTTTTTCATCAAATAACTTTAACAATATTATATACTGTATATATATATTTTAATGTAGCTTCAACTTGATGCCACATTATCATCAAGTAACATAGTTTTTTAATCTTGAAATACATCTATCTACGCAGGCACAATCAGCAATTGTATCACTATAGCTCCCATATTGGCAAACGTGTGTATCGTCCCGGTGAATGTACTGCATCAACTGACGCAATGTGTTGCACTAAAACTGAGATGTATAAAAGTGTCTGTATCTTACAACAAAAGGCTGACATGCCCCTCATTCACAGGAGAGGTGGATTCTGGTCAGTGTCTCCTGTGTTTGTACAGTTACCTGGCTTGCATATAGCCGACCTCTGACCTCAGGAAACACATCCCCGTGGGAGAGGGAAATGTGCCTGTGAGAGGCCCACTCGTGGGCGGTGGAGTGGTTTTATACACAGACTGGCATTATCTGCATCTCCTGCTCCACTCAAAGGACAGCGCCACTAAATATACCCTGTGAGGCCTTCCCAGGCTCTTCTGGGCTATAGAGATGCGGCCGCTGCTTGGGCCGAAGGCCAATGACATGGCTGCCGACCTCCACGGAAAGTATTTTTAAGGTCAATTACAGGGTACAGTGCCTTTAGATGGCCGACTGGTGCTGAGGAGGCCTCACATTAAAGGTTTATGTGGAGAAAGACCAGCGACATTTGCCTTAGCTCACCCCAGCTCCCATTGTTACCACACACCCACTAGGACAGTGCACTCTGAAGGATTCATGGGGTGGTGCGTGTAGTGTGTGTGTGTGAGAGAGAGATTGACATAGAGGACTCGTCAAGCAGCAACAATTTAAAAATGACATTCTTAAGAAACACATCCAGCACGGGTCTTAAATTAGTTGCGTCATCATTTTCTCTAAGTCTGTGACCTTTTCTTTTTACTTTATAGGCTAGATGTGTTTTTCTGCAAGCGTAACAATGCTTAAAGCTTACAGTACATATAATTGAAAGAATGGTTAACATTTTTTCAAAGTCTGTTTTCAAACAGCATTCACAGGTATGTATGTTTATTTAACACATGAAAGAGTTTGAAATAGGATTCCAATGGAAAATATTGAGCTCTCCTGTGCAAAACCTCCTTCTGAAGTTCATCTACACCTAATATAAGTCGGATTTATTTCAGTATATTTTTTTCCCAAAGTTTCAGCCTTTTTTTGTACAAAATTCCAAGGAAGCTAATGTAGGAACTGTTTACGGTATAGCACTAACTCAACATTTTGCAATAAATAGATTGTAAATGTGGAAGATACCCACTTGATTTGATTTCTTCAGACTTCTGAAGTCTCATTTTACTTCAATATCACATTGACTGAACCTTTAATTGCAATGCTGTGTATTTTGACCTCCATCTCTTACATTGGAGTTGCACACTCTTCAATGAAAAGGATGAATGATTACAGCGACCAGCAACCTTTTCCATGTACATGCATGCTGAGTTCTGTTCAAATATAGGTTCTGTATATTATTTATTTAAGTCTATATTGTAATACCATTGTATTGATTATGGTCATTTTTCTGGTGGTACTTACAAAATCACTTTTATCTGAGCAGTCAAGCTTCATGATGACGGAAACATTTAGGACTTTAAACCATACAGACTCAGATATACAAATATCCACAAACACACAGAGAACTTATCTTAATCTCCCACTCCTACAAATGTGCTCACACACTCACACAAGCCCCGTTCTCTCTGCACAAGGCCACACACAGAATCCCACAGCTGACCAGCGCTCAATATAAATGAGCATCCAGCGAGATGATTTTGGTCCTTTTCATGGTTCATTCCAACATGAATCCAGCCAGCCATAAATACAGGCCTGTCAAAATGTGTTTTACCCCACAGAGAGGGGAGTGGTGGAAGGTACAGTAGACACCATTCACCTCTCTGTGTGTTTGGAGGGGCAGAGGGAAGGTTGGAGTTGGTGGCTTTGGTCTCCATGAAGAGTGAAGTATTGATGGGACAAAAGTGAGGGGAAGGATTGAAAGGCCTATTTGTGCAGATGAGGGCTGGGAATCTCTGTGTTTGGTTTGCTATGGCTCTGCTACAGTTCAATGACGGCTCTATCCAACATTCAGTATTCAACCCAGAAACTTCAATTAAGACCAAATAAAGTCACCGGAATATGAAACCCAAAGAGGAAGCATCAATATGTGTCTTAGTGTTTAACTTCATCACCTTATCACTGTGCTCCAGGCTTACATTACATTTTGAGTCAGTAAACCTTCAATTAGCTACAGCTTTGCCGGAGACACCAGTCTAGCAGGGCACAGCAGAGTGATTATGTTGTTTTCACTGTGTGAACATGATTAGCAAATGGGTTGGGTTTTTAAAGTGTCCTCGGATAAAAACTTAAATGGAAGAAACATTTGCAAAAACAATAGAAAAAAACAAGCATAAAAGGAAGCTCCTATTCTTCAATATCTCGTGTTTTATCAGGTTCAACCAAAGTATTTACTGCTCTGTGTGAAAGACAATTGTAAGGAGAGCTTAAGATTGTGTGATGATCCACTTTTCATTGTTCCGATCCCAGCCCCTCCTCCAATGGGCGAAGGCAAGGTACACCCTGGACCTGTAATTGATAAGTGTCATTGTAGAATTCAGTCTTTTCATTGGATGTTTAGCATGTATGGCATAGTCTAGAGCATAGGCTGCCATTTTTGGGGAGTCAAGTGAATAAAGGAATTGCTGTCACTATTGTGGGTAACTCGGCTATTTAAAAATGGCAGGTTTGTACAGGATGTCCCCTGTCTGTGTTAACGCCACCTTCTTGTATCAGCTCAGCTCACTCAGAACCTTGACCGACATACTACAAAAGAAGTACCAGTTACTGGCCATAACGTTTTCGAATGGAAATCAAAAAAAGAGCGAGTTGAGTTGCCGTGCAGCAGACTACCAACTCATTTTTGAAAGCCACCAGAATTTCTGGCATTGTGATATCTTAATTAGAAATGATCCCAATGAGTTCCAAGCATAATGGTACACATATTTTAAATGTAGTTATGGCATTAGTATTAAATGTATGCATCCTAAACATAACCAAAACCATAATGTTTTTTTGTTGTCTAACCCTAACTATACATCAACCATAATGTATTTGTCATAACCTCAATCTTTATCCACCCTCATCACAGCCTAACCATGTACAGATATTTTAGAAAGAGAGACATTTCTAAATGTTGTTGGAATAATCCAATAAAGATGTTCTTCTCTGGCTTTAAGGCTATTTTACTGATTTCGAATATACGATAGGAAAATAGTTTCACCTCCAAGAACCAAGTCTGTCTTGTCCCTTTTCTTCAACTCTTACTCTTTCACCTCTAACCCCCCAAATCTCACTTTAACCCCTCCCAGTCCAAACCCCAAACCTTGTTTCCCTGGGAACATCATCACTCCTGGTCCACATGGCTGGGCGAGTACACATCGCCAAGCTGCTAAGTCCACACTGGCTGGGGTGCACCGTGTTTGCCCTGGGGGAGAACATGCGTCCGTGGCCGCTGGGCTTTCTGGGTCAGAAATGGCACACCAGGGTGTGATGGGCTTTGCTCTGCTGGTAATGGCCATCGTAGGTGTGAAATTCCCAGAGCTGGCCACTCAGCCCGGCTGCTCCAGAGCCCAAAAGCTGCACAGACAGACAGACAGAGGGAGGGAATGGATGTGTTAGACCTTTTGTAAGCCACCATCCCCTGTGTCTGAGTTGAAACCCACAGTCTCATTTTACTTGGGCTCTTTCTTGTCTCGGTGGACAAACAGACAATACACTCATAGAACTAGTTTGTAAAATGCTGCACAGTATATTCCTGCTGCAGAAGCTTAATATTATTGTTTGTATTGGACATTTCAGGTGTGTAGCAGTCAGTGAGTCATGGAATAGAGTACGCCCTCAGTTTCCCTAATTATGAGTTACAGGAGTGTTGGTGTAGTTGGTGATGGGGAGGCATTTCATTTGGGCCCTATGGTGCCAGAAACATGACCTGAGACGACCTTTGTTCTGAACATCCTCACTGCAACTGCGGCATAATCAGGTTGCAACTATCCTTTTACGTCTAGGAAGAAAAACTGTGCTATTACTGCACTTTACAGGATCTAATGTCATGAAGCCAGATGCATGTGAAACTGTAGTAATTATTGATAAAAAGAAATCACAAACCTGAGGCTTGATCATTTCTTTAGCATATAAGTTGTTAAGGCTTGTTCAAGAAGCAGTTCTGATCACCACACAGCAATGACTGTGAGTGCAGCCACTGTTGGAGCACAGGGTGGCACAGAGTCAGGGTACAACACCTCACTCCGCTGTCATCTTGGCATGGCTACATTTATTCATGTTTTTTCTTAGAAGTCCTAAACTGCTTCCGAAATGTTGTCTCTGTGTATTTTTTTCAGAGGAAAAGACAAGCTGCTGTGTAGATTTATGGAAAGTGAATGTCAGAAAGCTTTTTCTCCATGATATATTTAGCTTGAGGTAATTAAATGTATTACTAATTATACAGTAGGGAAACATGTCTACCGCTATGTTGCCTCCAAAAGGTCACAGTTTAATTAGTTTTTCTACCCAGGTGTGACTCCCTGAGGGAGGTCAGAATAGTCTACGCCATTAAGACACAATATATGTTTAGCATTGGTGTTCTATATGACTTTTCTTCTGACAAACACGCAGAGAGAGAGTTCTTTTAGAGCGTTTGCAGAGTGGGGATGTAAGTCTAAAGCTGTTTTTTATAATGCCCTGCATGAACTAAAAATACTTGTTTCGACTAGTATAACAAGTCATTGGTATCCTGATATGCACAGGCCCTAGGGTTGGGCTTAAACACTCCATATTCATCCTGGAAATGTTGAGGAGGTGATCTTACGCTCCCTCACTTTGATAAATCTCACAAAGGTTTTCTATGTTAAGAACACAGAAAGTTCCCTCTTTTTCCATCTGCCTTGACTCTCAATTCAGGTCGTTATGAAACTTACATTTTACAATCTATTGAATCCTGAAGTCTAATATGACTCCAACAGCCATTCAAAGGCAAATGTTCTCACTACATAAACTTAAAGTTCTATTGTCTGTTGTTATTCTTCCATTTATTCGATTTCGTTCACTTGTGAGTTTAACCACAAACTACTCTTGAAGTTATTTGCGTTAAGGCCATTTCTTTCTGTACTATAATATTGTACCTCCTTAACCAGCCTAGTTGTTTTGCCAAATGATGCCTGACAGTCTGACCTTTTCCTGTGGCTTTTGAAATCCAATAACCGTGCTTTGGTTCCAGTGAGATGATGGTGTGGTCCTCCCTCACCCTGCTCTGTATAAAAGCAGTTTTAAACCCAATGGTGTTTAGAAATTCATCCATTTAAACTCTTGCTTTGATATTGAATGTTGTCCTTTTGGGATGTTGGCAGCCAGGAAGACATTTGACGATTTCTGGTGTGATACAGTTCTCTTTTTTTCAAGCCTGAAGACTTTTCAACGAATTCTGTTGTTTGTAACAAGCAGATGTCTGCACCAAGCAGCACATGGCATGCTCATTGCACATGCCGTCTGTATTTGTTTGGGTCTTAAGAATTAATTCAGTTTAGAATAACAAGATTCAACAGAAACGATTGATGTGTGTTGCACCAGATTTAATGAATGATTGAAACAAATGTGGGAGGAATTGCTCTCCCACAGGAACTATGGGCATAGTGAGAGTCGTGTTGTGTTAAAAGGTTAGAGTCAAACTGTGCCTCATCCGAGTCTATCAATGGACCGTATGCACATTACAGCTCAACTCAACCCCTAGTGGCCTGATGGAGTATTGTGTCCTTTCAGTGAATTCCACCTCAGTCCTAAATCCCAGTTTTAGATCCTGTGACACAATCACATCTTTTGCTGCTAAGTGTGTCAGACAGCCTGTCATTATTGTTCTAATTTTCCTTATTATATGGACACTTAGTGCTATTTTTATCTATTCACTATCGTTATGGTAATGCCAAGACTTGATTACATAGTAGACAGTAAACAAACAACAGCTTTCAGATGTTGGATTAGTTTTTTTCTGTGACTAAACCCCCAGATTTAAAGACATAAAAGACTGCAGAGTGGCAGTCCATGGCTCTGGTTTGGAAGGATTAGTGTTTCTTAGAGCACTGAAACCAGTTTGTCTCCTCTTTCCCTGTAGTCCCTCGACCAACAGTCTCAAACCTCAACCCCAGCACTGGGCTTTCACAGCCAAGAATGAAGGCAGCCCATAACCCTGAGTACTGTTTTGTGGACCTGTGTAAATTTGACACTAATATGCCACAGAGAGGGTCTGTGTAGGTGTTAATGCTAGTGTGGGAGGTCACCAGAGATCTGTATAATCCCTGCTGACCTCATCATGTGCTGCCTAAAAAGTTGTTCCCTTTTTTTATTACTTCACGTAGACTTTTTGATTCTTTCTGAGATCTTTTGAATCGCTCTCAACTTTTTTTTCCTGCCATCCTCTACTCCAACTTGTTGTTTCAGAATACAGTATTTTATTCCTATTGAGCAATTAAAAAACTACTACTGTGTCTTAAACTTGTGTAACTTTATTTACAGTCAGGGCGGTCTTTTACTGTGAAAGCACTTCAAACAGGACACAATATGCATTAGTGGTGGTCCTGGTGGAGGTAGTGTGTGCTGCGGTGGTGTCTCTTTTTCATTTTCAGGAAGATCAAGGCCCAACTGTCCCTCTATGAATTAGAGCCTTTTTTACAGCCTTTAACAGCAAATTAGCTCTCAGATTCTTCACTACTTTGAACTTTATTTTTTGCTATTTCATGTCAAGGATCTACAACACCGTTTGATCTCCAATGAACCCATAACAGTACGTTGTTTAGAATATACTGGTCTGTGTCTGTTTCCCTCTTAAATTGAGTAAATTACCTTTTGCCAACACATGTTTCCTAAAAACAAGTTAAAAACTGCACTGTTTTTACTCTTACAGGTAGGGGGTTGGTTACTCTTTTCTTTTACTTTGCACCTCTCTGTCTCTGCCATGACTTGATGTGAACTGGGAGACTTGGTTGAGCTAGGTTTGTGCCATGGTGGCATGGTGCAGAGCTTGCCTGGGTTGAGTGTACCGAGCCCCTCATAATTACAGACAGTAAACAGCCAGTGCTTTTATGCCTATTTTCCCCGTCTGATGGGGAGAGAGTTCCATTTGGCATTAGAAGAAAAGGCAGAGAGGACGAGAAGGAAAAGAGTCTGAAGATGGACAAAAACCGTCATCCTTTTTTTTCGGTGGTGATGATGTTAGACATTTGCAAAGAGTTGGTGAAACGTAGAGACACGTTTATAGACACACAAACACAGAGATAGACATCGTCCCACCCCCTAGGACTCAACACACGTACTTCTTTTTGAGCGACAGTCTTTTGATGTGATCTTTCTTAGAGTAAGTCTTAATTAGAGCTTACAACAACCCCTATTTAAATGTCTCTGCTCTTTATACTTTTCTCCCTAAAAAGTCAAATTGATCATCCGTCTTGCTCTCTCGCTCTCTCTCTCTCTTTTACTCCCTGAGTGTGTCTGTGTTTTTCTTTCCGTCTGCCTGTCTGTCTGCGTCCTTCTTCCCCTTTCTCTCAAGTAAATCTCTGCTGCCTCGCACTCTTCACTTGGTCCAACTTTAAAACCTCCTCCCTCTGCTGTCTTTCTTCACTTTACCTCTGTTATGTCACACACACTCTTTATCCTCCCTTACTGTATTTCCAGTGCTTCACTGGCAAAACTGTTAAGCTGAAACAACTCTTAGTGTATCCCATGTCAAATTTAAAAAACAAACAACAACAGCTTGTGGATTGGAACCATATGCTGTAGACCATCTCTCCGTCTCATCACCTCCTTCCTCATCTCTCTCGCTCTGTCCCTCTGTCTGTGCACTGCACAGCGCTGGCAGCCGGTTTGATGGGAGGTTGTCTTTGGCAGTCTGCTCCCCCTCTCTTGGCAGGGACAGGCCCTGGAGCTACTGGCTGGGAGTGTGGAAGGGAGGCGAGGAGCTAGTGAAGGTGGAGGGGAGGGAGGGAGAGAGGGCTTGGGAGGAGGGAGAATTGAGGGGTGGAGGCGTGGTCTGCAGCTGGTAATGAAGTCTTCTCTTTTCATCCTCAGAAGGCAGAGTGTGAGCGGACGGGCCCAGGGTCTGCGTGGCTCCACTGCTATCTCTGCCTTTAAAGTGTGCCAAGTGCCCTCCGCTCAGCGCTGCGCTGCCTGTGTGTCAGTGTGAGTCTCCAACAGCTGAGTGATACAAAGAGACCAAGTCAGAAAGAGACCGCTGCAGTCATGAGGCTTTCCTTTGTATCGGCTCCACAGCATTACTCTTGAGGTAAGACTTCAGTCTGACTCATTCTGTGCTGCTCCTGCCTGTCTCTCTCTCACTGCTCTCTTTTCCTGTCTGTCTCTGTTGATTGTTGTGGTGGGGGGTGGTGGGTGTGTGTGTGTGGGAGGTGTGTGTGTGGGGGGGATGGGGGCTGTCTGCTTTAGATCCCACCCACTTTGAATGTGCATGTGTGTGTGCACATAATGTGTGTGCACTGTTAGGTAGGTGTGTGTTTGTGCATGTGTGACCATGCACATATGAATACACTGTATTTGTGTGTCTGTGTCTTTTCACATTTCCTACTGTGTTTATGTATGAACACACACTGAGTCAGCATTCAGTGAAAGGTTTACGTTAATGTTGACAGATGGCTCCTGCTAGTCAGGCATGGAAGAGGGTCAGAATGGGGCTGAGACTTTCTGGAAAAAGAAAGATGGGAAACCAGTAATGGGATGGGAACTTTACTAAGAGTTGACTGGAAATGTACATTCTGATAATTCTGTTTCTCAGAATTGCTTTTGTTGTCAGGTATATTTAATTTTACACTCCGACTTGTATTGTTGGTCCGGGCTCATGCTTGTGTAATATACAGCTATACAGTGATGCTACCCTCTAATTTGAAATGAGCTGTTAAATGTTGTATGGTGCGATGATGTTGCATCTGAGTGTGTGTGGGTACGTGCGGAAATATATATTTGCACTTTTGATTGTAGTTTAAGGCAGATGGATACAGCAGGCTATTGGGGCTCATCTCTGTAAATAAGAAAGGACAGGAGACAGTCTGTACTCATCTGCAGCCCAGTGACACCAGGCTTTGAAGTCATTTCAGTGCATCTGTCCTCCTCCCCGCTGGGCAATTCAGATCCGGCCTGCAACTCAGCCACTTTCATCCACATTCCCTTGGAAATCCATCCATCTGCATTATTACCTCCTTCCTGTTCCCATTCACCCTATGAGTTCTGGCACCCTGATACCCCTTGGTGAGGCCTTCACCTCCTATCAACACCACCCGTACTCTCATAGACAGTATTCCTACGGTTTTATTCTCCAGCCCCACAGGCATGGTTTTCGGGAACGGGTCTTTCCGATACCTCTCCCGGAAAACAAAAAAAAAACTTAAGCGACTTTCCATGAGAATTATGGTTTCCCAAATGAATAGTGTACAGGAGCTAGGCTTAATTGAAAAAACACAAGCATGGTTTGCCATGAAGGAGACGATCCTTGTGTCACTGTTGAACTGTGCGAATGTACTTTCCAGAGCTGGCAAGAGGAAGAGAGAGAGAGAGGAAAATACAAAAAGAGCATTAGATACAGGACAGACAGAAGTGCGGAAAATCAAAAGGATTGATTGAAAACATTGTGGTACAATAAAAACTTTCTAAAGAAGCCACGAAGAAAAAGGACCTGCTGTGTGGATTCCCAGTTTGGCCTCCTCTGGTCTGCCAATCAGGACAGTGTATATAAAAAAGGGATTTTATGGGATAGAATGGCAGAAGGAGGCCATCATTAGACTGTTTGCTGGTCATTAAGTCCCAAAGGGCAACACTAGCACCCACAGTAAAACCTGCTGGATTGCAGTCCAGCTAACAGCAGCATCTCTCATGATTTTCCCAACAGGGAATCATCCTAACGTTTTACCCTACTGAGTGTCTGTACTGCACTGTATCAGACCAGCAGTGTGTCTTTAAGGAGTTTGTTAAATGTTGCTACATTTCCCCTTTGAACAATACTTGACATATCCAATCAATATCTTCCTCGTTATCTTGTATTGTGTCTGCTGCCTCCCCCTCCTCTGTCTCTCTTCCCCCTGCTCTGTTTGTGTGGCAACCCCATATGGTGATGATTGAGACCCGGTCATTGGTTCAGATGGCACATTTGTCAGACACATGTTTGCCAGCAGCTGCTGTTGCTAGGGCTGCAGAGGAAAGCATCTTGTGTTGACTTCCTCACTGGGTGGATCATTTGTTTGTCAGGGTACCGTGACCCCTGACCCCGCCTTCACCTCCTGCCTCTCACACTGCTGCCCGTTAATGTGACTGTGGACTCCCTGACAGCCCTCTCGCCCCCACTCTTCAACCATACTCATGGATGCATGGTTTCTGGAAGAAAGAAACATGGAAAGATCCACACTTTCAACACTAGTCTTAGTTAAAGTAAGTCTTCTAAGGAAATATCCACAGGGATGCAGGCAGGATGACCTCCCCATCACCAGTGAGTGAGATATGAGTGTGAACAGAAAGTCACACTTCAAGGAGACATTGTTTCTTTTCTTTTAATGATGAATACACATTTGCATTTTCATCTTACTTGACTAAACCTATTAATCATAACCCCCAAACCATATACTACAACTACCCACTTACTGTTAAATCTATTTCAGTGTCTAAGTGGCATGATGATGAATCTGAGGGTGTTTTCTTATAAGCTTAGCAGGTTCTGTCAGGTCCGGTCACTGACGTTACAAAAGACCAGGGAGGTGATTCATCCCTTAATTCTCATGTTGAGTGGAAGAAACACGACTTCTGGCTTCTCTATCTCCCCGCTGACATGTATTTGCCTTGGACAGTGAAAGTTGAACTAGGACCTCAACCTCAGAATAGATATACTCCTGTCAGTGGTTTAATCTGCCCTTTATCACCAGTGTTATGGTGTTAAATAACTGGTTGAGATGGATTTTAAGGAGACAATGAGTATATGGAAATGCATGTTAAGGGTTCTGTGGCAATTCACTTGAACCATCTTGTCTTTGACAGACAACATCTGTATAAACCCTCTGCAAAACTCCTTTCTTTGGTCATCTAAACTTAGACAAATGTAGAAAAGTCGAATTTAAGACACAACTGAGGGGCAGTCTCAGAGCAGGGCCGTACCTGCACACATTGGGTTTGTCCCATAATCTGTGTGTATTGCACATGGATGTAAAAAAAAAAAACGTTTTCTCAGCAGTGATTTGTAGATAAACCTAAAGTTGGTACATTATGCTTATTGACAGAATTAATTATTAAAGAAAGTAATTGTGATTCCAGTAAACTGTGAAAACACTGCCATAACATTTTATTTTCTCTCAGACTGACAGCTGACAGTGACCTTAGATATTCCCATGGGAAACACATTTCACTATCAAGCTGAATTCCAAAAAGATATGTGACGTCACATCCCTACTCCCTCTCTCTATCTCCAAAGGAACTGTTTGAAAGTGTTGCTACAAAACACACAGCATTAACAAGGGGTAAAAGAAAGGAAATATTGTCCTTATCTGGTCATAACTAAATGGCATTAGTGTTGAATGCATAATAAATAATATGATTTAGATTTTATTTGTCGGGCTCCTCAGATTTGCTCCTAGGCACTAAAACTTTGAAAACCTTAGAGTTGGTGGTGAAACCTTCTTCTTTTTTTTCTTCATATAAACACATTAGAAGCCAAACCCTAATTTCTTTACCCATATAATTTTCAGCCAAATTTAAATATATAATTGAAGAGTTGCTCTCAGGATTAAAAATCAACGCTTTATCTGTAAGCTGATCGTAACTGCACAGATAGGCTTGTGTTAATTCTTCTGTGTATGAGGCCTGTCAGTTTTAGAGGGATGTGGCAGTCACATGTTCTTATATTGGTGGTGGGTATACACTCCTGTTTAATTTTGCATCACGGATCATGCCCCAAAATATTCTACAATAAAATAAATTGTGGTATAAATTTAATAAATATTTGTTTGGTAGTTTTGATGGAAACATTCACAGCTTTCTTTCTCAGTCTTCTTATAAACAGATTGTCATGGCCTACACTATGATGGTTGGCAAATGTCTCTGTAGTTTGAATAGACAGATAACATGTTCATTATTTGGCCTACAGATATTGAGGGCACGAAAGCATGAATGATTGAATTTGGACTCCCATGGCGGGACAGACAGTAGAATTAGCCTTGGGGACAACATATGCATTCATTAAAATACCTTCAGTTTTATCAGGGAGCTGAACTGTTACACTGCTTGAGCTGGCTCTGCAGACCTCTGTCCATCACTTTCTCAGCTCTACTGTAACCCTTTAAATTGTTCAGCCAGACAGTTTTCTGAATAGCATAAGTAGTCTCATCTGACACATCTCCAAATGACCTTTAAAGGTGCATCGGAGTTACAAGATACTTTGTCCTCCATCCTCTGTGACACTTACTGACCACCTAATACTCCCAAACCTACAATTGGGCCTGTAGATAAGATTTGGAGGCTGAATTTTCTTAAGATGAGCAGATTGACTGCAGTCAGAGGAAAAACACATGACTTGCGGGAGATGAGCGTCCCTGTGGTTCCATAATTTCAGCTCTTTTCCTACCTCCTTCCAACCCTCTTTTACCTCCCTATCTGTGTCCTCGTCTTCAACCAGGAACCATTAAGCGTATGTTCCATCTTACCGTATGTCTCTGTTTGTCAAGTCTCACCTTCAATCTAAAGGGCCCCCTGATCTCCCACAACGATCCACTCACAGACTGGCAGATATGCGTATATCACGATGTGCATTTATGTATGTGTGTATGTATTTTTACGTACATTTGATGCATTCCTGATTATGAGTCTAAGGATAAGTCAGATTGTAGGCAGCATACTATGTGTCTACTGACAAATAACGGTTGGATCGGCCGCCATGTGTTTATTAGACACTTTATCCAACAGGCAGAAAATTGGCCTGAACAGTTGCTCTTCTGCTCCTTCTGCTGTGGGAATGCAGACCCAGCAGCTCTGATTGCTTCTGACAGTGACAACAAGAACAGGCTGCATGAGAAGACTTTCTGAAGACCTCTTCCTGCATCTGCACAGAAAAGTCAGAAGAATGAGCCAAATGAAACAAGAAAAAGCTTTTCTCTCCCTATTCTTGGGAAACCTTCTTGAACTAAGAGGCTATATTGTTAAAGTTGGGATGCCATCACTCAAGTAGCACAGTTGTTTGCGGTTATCTGTAGGAGTTGTTTGATATTAGCCTTTATTGGTGGAACTTAGTGGACTTTTCAATGTACTAAAATTAAAGTAGACAAAAACAGACATAGCTGTATTTACTCTGCCCGACGCCTGGGTGTGCAGTAGTGACATCAGGTCTCTGGGGGGATGGAAGCAAAGGAAATCACCAGTAAATTATAGCTCAGGCACATCCCCAGACGCCTTGGCCAGGGTCCTAGAGCTAAACAGCTTTCCCTTTTTCAACCCCTTTTCCGCTACATTCCTGCTCTTCCCCTCTCACGCCTGCCTTTCGCTCCAGATGTGGCATTGTTTGGACACATTTGTTTTGGGCTCGGGCCGGTAGACCTGCGCAGAGTCTGATGTCATGCTCTATTTAAAGGGAAAGCCATGAGAACTGGGTGGAAAAGGAGTGAGCTGTGGTCTCACTTCAAAGCCTCAGTCTGGGACTACTGATGACTGTCATCCACGGCACAGCAATCTGTGTCATGGACAGATGACCACATTCATTTGAAGTGTTGACAGACATGTCATTTTGAAAAGGTTCAGAGAGGAGGCACCACTTTTTACAAAAGCCAAAAAAATGGCTTTTTCGGGGGGGGTTTCATTTCTCATTGCCCACCGGGTTAACTGAAGTTATCTCAGTTTCACTATTATTTGGAATAATCTGCAATTCATACAAGGGAACAATACTGGGTTTCATGAGAAGCTTGCACTGTGAATGTTTATGGTATAACTGAGTGCAACTTGATACCATAGTTAGATGAAATGAAAAGAAGATGCCGTCAAATGAACCAACAAACATGACAGGTTTCTTATGGGTCAGAGGAGTCACATGCTGCCTAAACTTCCATGCCTCTCTAATTAGCTCTGTCAGTCAATGAACCTGGCACCTCATGCCATTGAAGAATGGGATAATGAATCTGTTCTCTCTGTGTTTCACAGTGGGTGGGTATGTACAGTATGTTTATAGTGTATTCTGCACCACTGGAAATGGAGAACAATCCATTATTCTCCAGTTATATGGGAGTTAGGACTGACACCTTTTCTTCGTGGAAGGGATGAGCGGATATTTTCCTCAATGACTGAGCTTATTGTGCCTTCTTATTTAAACTATCAGCATAGTGGAGAGTCGGTAGCAGTTGACTATCAGGCTCTGCTGTTAGATTCCCCATGTGAGCTCGGCCTTCAACACTGTTTGGCCTTCAAACACATCTATTTGCCAGGTCCTCGATAGTGTCCCTGGTTCAAACGGCTATGAGCCCTAACCTCGCTGAATATTTCCGGTTCAAACGGGCATGTTTGCTAGATCTTCATCCCTCACCGCTCCCTCTCCTTGCTCCAGAGTGTTTGCTCAAGGAGTTCACAGTGGCTTCGTGGCTCTTCAGGAGTTGAAAGCTGGAATGACATGAAGTGCTAGCAGACAATGATCGCATTCCCATTCATTCATGTACACAAACTCACGCACATACAGACACAAAGAAAGGGAAAGCAGCATTTGGATAATATAGTCATCACTCTGCTTCTGAATCTCTCTCTCTCTCTCTCTCTCTCTCTCTCTTTGTGTCTCTCTATGGCCTCCAAGTGATAAATCCTTCAGGTTTGAAGGTTAAACTTGAATGTTTTTAAAAGCACTGCTTGCCTCTCCTGTGTGGTATGACGGCCTTGAAAATCCAGGTGAGCTGTTTTCTTCTCTCCGGCACTCGGTTATAGCTGTTGTGGTTTTATTCCAAGGATATTTAAGGAGCTCCTCTTCAAACAAGTTGGCAATGCAGATTGAGTTTTCCCACTTTTGGCAGCACAAATATAACTCTGTACTTGTGCTTGAGAGTATTTATATATAAATGCAGATGTTTTTGACACAAAAATGTGGGTCTCTCTCATTTTCTCTCTCTCTCTCTCTCTCTCTCTGTCTCTCTGGGTCTCTCACACAGCTTAAAGTTCACTACAGTGCAATGCCACTGTGGTCAACATCAAAGACTTGGACACTGACATGTTTGCACACTTGCATGCGCAGGATAATTTATATTTACTTCCATACAAGAACATAAACGATGAAATCAGGGACTTTCTCGAGCACGTGTGTCCTGTCTCATCTACACACTAACTCACATCCAGTGTGTTGTCCAGCCATATGGGCCAAGAAGCCTAACAGTTCCGCCTCAGGGTCATGAGGTCAAGCACATCTAGGTGATCAGTGGTCCCGCTCCAGATTCTGTTTATGACTCTGTGTATACACACCATGCAGTCTGTCGCACAATTGTATACACCCCACACCCAGCCTCAAGCTCACACAGCTGACACAGCCAAACATTCACAGAGTCTGTTTGTGTGTGAGTGTGTGAGAGTGTGTGTCTGTGTTTGTGTGTGTCTGTGTTTGTGTGTGTGTGTGTGTGTGTGTGTGTGTGTGTGTATATATGTATGTATGTGTGTGTGTGTGTATGTGTGTGTGTGTGTATGTGTGTGTGTGTGTTTGGGTTATGCATGACTGCTTGTGTGTGAACTTTCTTAACCTTAAGGATCTTCAACTGCCACCCACACACTCAAACTAATGCAGAGATTGACATGTAGGCTCACACTCCCTGGGAATGTAAGCTCATACAATTGTTTCTAAATTCTGGAAAACTTCGCCAGAGTGGATTGGGTTTATTTATTTTTGGCAAAATAATCTACTGATTGCTTCATATTTATTCAGTCACTGCCAGAAGCACCACATAAAGTGTTATTTCTCCGTATCTTGATCTACGACAGCCTGCATCTCTTTAAAAAGCTCTAAAGCTTGACTGTCTCCATCCCTTCACATAAGAGTGGATTGAGATGTACTTGTGTGGAAGGTAGAGAAACAAGCTGCAGGTCTGAATATATATATATAGTCAGTGGGGAACAGTGGTTTGTTCACACAAACTCTTCTAGTGCTAATAAACATTCACTTTTCAAGGTTAACACAGACATTTTATAGGGCTCAAACAGGTGTCTGGGCTGTAGAAATAGGAGATACAGATGGGTGAAGTGACGAGGTGGAGTAATGACAAACTTCAGTATGAATTGAAGTTAAACATTGTCATTTGAGGGGAGTGTCAGGCTGGTTGAAATTGACTTTTATTTTGCTTGAGTCTTTCTTATCAAACAGTATTTCTGTTTGTATCAAAGCTTCTCCTTTTGCTTTTACATTTAGGAAAGTTGTAAATCTAAAGGGATGAAAAAGGGAAATACTAAATCAGCTTATTCATATCAAATATACTTTACGTCAGGGCACCGAAGACATCTTGTCACTTTTGCGAGGCCGTAAATAAATATTTCATAGATTGCAAAAACATGAAATCTGTCTATTTTCTTTAATTATTTAAACTTACAAACAGCCCTGGAGGCGAAATGTTGCTTTCTGCCAGAGTGGTGGCAATCCTGTTTCATGTAGTAGTGTTTACTCTGCATGAACCATCTTGAATTTATGGACTTTACAGAATGGTCATCTCGGTCAACACAGCTGACTTAGTCTGTGTGTATGTACGTATGTGTGAGAGAATTTATATTTGTGTGTGTGTGTGTGTGTGTGTGTGTGTGTATGTGTGTGCAGCCATGTATACACACACCTACATGTGTTTTTGTTTAAATTGCCCCCGTATCTGTTGGTTACATCTCTGCAGTAGAAAGTTGGTGCCCACCACTCAAGTTTCAGCCTCAGCACACTGGTGTAGATCTCATTTCCGTGTTTGCATGTACATTTCCAAGGAGAAGAAAGGGATCTGATATGTGAACCATGTGTGACTGCTGATGCAGATGGGAGAGGTTAGAGCAGTGGGGAACTCAAAGAGTGTCCCATCTGACAATCTGTTTCACTCTCCATCTGATGTCAAACATGAGATGACAGTCTGCAAGATGCTCATAGACAACCACTGAGGCCGAAAATGACCACTGATACTGGAGATAAGGGTGTTATTAATCTCATCAGGTTCTTCACTTTCTGACAAAAACTGTTGTGGTGAACATAATTCCCACTTTGCTCACTGGATTGTAAGAAATCAAACTTTTTTTTAAGGAAGACTTTCAAAGGGTTCCATCTTTGGCGAGATCTGGTGAGTGGGCTTATGCAGCTGCTATAAACTAACAGAGCTTCTCCCTGTGAGCCACACTGATGTTACAAGTAAATACAACAGATACAGAGAGTGCACCGTGGAGGCGGATGTTTTCACAGATTATGGGAGTGATCCACTCGCAGTGGGCTAACAATGGCCTCATCAGTGTGAGGTGCAGTGGGTTTGTGCAGCTTTGGGTTGTGTGGTGTTTATGTAGCCCTGGGAAGGCTGTCCTGCTACATGTTAACACAGTATCACAGTATCACATCATGCTGACAACATTATCATAAGGATGTTGACTCTGGAAAGCTACGTATGGCTCAGATGCCTTCAAAAGTGTCATCATGCCATAATAGTGCAGGGTAACTATATGAAAATACATTTAAAAAATACCTTTTTTCCCTGCAGGCATAAAACAGACGGGAATCCTGTACATTTGCCGTGTATTACAGCATTACTTATGATGCATACATGCGGTTAAGCAGTTTAGAACATGCAGGATTTAAGAGCGGTTGTTTTATAGACTTGAGGAAGATTTAGTTTTTTAAGCCAGATTTATAGTGATTATATGTAAAAAAGCACTTATTAACAGGACATTAAATTTGTGCAGATCAAGTCCTTAACTTTTCAACTTTACCCATCATCATTTTTGGCAGCCAGACCCACTGAAGGAATACTTCTGCCTATAATTCCCAGAGACTCTGAGCTAAATGAGAACGTTTTCTGCAGGAGGCACAGCTCCAGGTATGCTAACAACATAAACGTTCTGGAGCAGAAAAGGCTTTTACTGCTGCAGGTCTGAAAAAGGAAACCTTAGGCTTTCAGATTTTTCCAACAATAGAACGCCTAGTAGGCAGATCATCGCCTGGACCACAAATGCCTCTTTCTCTGAGGTACTTTTATTTGGGAAGATTAAACACATAGAAGGAGCTTAGTTGTCTTGTAAACACAGGTGTTCACCTGGGAGAAGGGCTCGGGAATCCCCAGGACTGTCTCACTATCAGCAGAGAGCACTGATGTTATCTTCTTCAACCCGATCCTGAACAACTCTCTTGTCTCCAGACATGAAACGCACAGCTCCAGTCTCGCTACTGGTGCTGCAGGAACGCCACCTCAGTCCAACTCTTTTAAATGCTTGTGGCTCTGTGAGATGCTAGACTGCCACTGTGGTCCAGGCACCCTCCTTTGGCTAGACTGACAGACTCAGCAAGGGGGAAGAAGGTGGGCAGAGCAGCGGTATTACTATCAGGTTAACCTTTAACTACAGCAAAGACTGGGCCTGAGCCAGAACTGCCATTGAAATTGTCATATATTCCCAGATGCACCCATGTGCATTCTGCTTATGAAATAAAAGGCTTGGCCTCAGCTATTCTATTTCACAAAAGTTTACCATTATTGCTGACATTTTGTTTTCCATGATTTTCCCGAGTGAGTGAAGTGAAGGATGAGAATGAGCAGGGCTGGCAGTGTTTTGGTAAACCAGTTGGATATGTCTATTTCTGTTGGAGAGCAACTTCTTTCAGTTGCGCCATATGTTTTGAATAAAGTAACATATGCCACATTTACGTGTGATCAACAATTATCCCAAATGTGTTCCTGACTGTGGCTCCGAAAGCATCAATAAAGTATGCTTGAGAAGGAGCAATTTGAAGTGGTTTGATGTGCTGTAACTCTCCAGAGTGCTCTGTGATTAGACTTAATTGTCTCTTTTGTGTTGTCTTTATCACTTGCTTTATACACCTCCCCATTTTTCCAGTCTTTGATAAGAAAGATAAGACAGAGAAGTTTAAAACTGTATTTATCGATCTATGATTCATCCAGACTGCTGGATTTCCCAGTTCCCAGGGTTCATTGGCCAAGCTGTGATACAGGGCATCAAAACCCTTCAACAGAGCTGCTTTATGTCACTTATTCAATATCTAACACAGAGCTTCAACTCATGATGGCCCTTGAGTGAGTTTTAATGAAAGATTTCCTGCTTGGTCCCTGCCAGGTCGTCTACCACGCAATACTGCTGCTCCTTAAGAGCTCACTCCTTCAAATTAAGGGTGAGAGAAAAGCTGCAATGCTAAAAACAGAATATTTTCAAAGGAACAGGACCATATTCAAGGAAAGTTACAGGATCTGTATCCTACTTTAGACCCTGGCATGGGTCAGTGAGAGTAGGACTAGTAAAACCCAGAGGGCCGTGTCTCCCCCTTTCACCTCAACAGTTTAGGCCAGAGATGAGGTGATCCACATGGTGGAGGAAGTGTGAGTGAGTGTGTATCCAGAGACAGGAGGAGAAAGTCAGACTTTGGTTTTGGTCACCCCCGAGATTCCAGGGTTAATCACCGGCCTAATTATATCTAATGCAGTTGTGTGATTTATTCTTGTGTGTATGTGAATGCCACCACCAGTCTAATGTGGTAGTGATGCTGAGGAAAAGGTCATGTGAGGAGAGCTGCACTCAGGATGTAATGATATATTGGGCTTGTTTTCCTGCAGCAGATGTGTGTTTTCTGACAACTCCGTTCCTTGATTTGTGATAGGAGCTGAGACTAATTTCTTGCTGTACAGACAGAAAAGCCCCCACAGGCAGAGGAAGGAGTTTGGTCTGTCGGATGATGTCAGTGTTTGGAGAGGATGAGTGTGTTGGTGGTGGGGGGTGAGATGAGTCTGGCGGAGGGAAAGAAGGGAGTGTGTGGGGGAGGTAACATGAGATCCCCCTACAGAGATGCTAAACTCC
This sequence comes from Cottus gobio, assembly GCA_023566465.1. Classification (NCBI taxonomy): domain Eukaryota; kingdom Metazoa; phylum Chordata; class Actinopteri; order Perciformes; family Cottidae; genus Cottus; species Cottus gobio. The sequence goes on from CM042223.1 coordinate 13,382,708, forward strand.
ATTACAGACTGAAAGAGAGGGAAGAGGACTCTTTACAAGGATGAAGAAAAACGTTCCACTTTTAATCTGTGTGCAATCTAAAAATAACCTCCCCTCTCTGTCGACTGCCCACTGAGGCAGGCTTGTTAAAGAGTCTGTCTCCAAAGAGAGAGAGAGAGAGAGTCAAAGTGCTGCAGAGTACCAAACAAAAAGAAGAGAAAGAGGGACATGGAAAATGGAGCACAAGTGGGAGGCAAGAAACGGAGTGAGAGCAAAAAAAGGAGGAAGAGTGCTGGGAAATATGTGGGACAGATGAATCTTTGAGAAAGTGAGAATGAGTTCATGAAGCCTGAGAGACTGCAGAGTTGATCAGACCCCTATGTTGTCAACTGTTCCCTCTCACCACGCCAGTCGGTCAGTCGGGCTCAATGCAATGCCATTACACAGCTAGTTGGCCCCAACACTTCTGTGAGTTTTGGTGCAGCAGTAAACGCACCTAGTGCTTGGAAATATGGACTAACAGACGACCTTTTACAGGCCCTGGTGGCATTGCCCTTCCCACCTCACAAGCAGTGAATCACAGACACATTACATAGCCACCCATTCTTTAAATGCTTCTCTGTCTCAGTGTCTGACTCACAGTTTGCTACTGTACCCGTTCAGCCAGCCGCCCAGCCTGATGTGTCATCCTCATCTATGATCTATGTTCTTTTCCCCTTACGTCCAGGAAAATGATTAAAAATGGTGAGACTTGGTTTGTTTTCAGTGGCGACTGGGATTTGTTGATTTGCGCCAGAGACTCAAGAGAAGCGGTCTACAAAGAAAGGAACGGATTCTTAAAATACTAGACACTGTCTCTGGGATGTTGAGAGCCTCCTTCGGAAACTAAAACAATCGTTGGGCTTATTCACTAACATCCATCTGTCCGAGGGGAGACTCCTCTAGACTGCAAACACCCATAGTTTTATATTTCTCAACCGTTTGGAACAAATCTGGTACAGTCCCGACCAGGTGGCTTCACTGTGCTCGTCACATGTTCATTCTTTTGTACCTCACACTCTTCCTCTGACCTACTGTAAAGACCCAACTCTCAGCTTGTTTGATTTCACAGTCCAGCTTAAGCACGAGCTAGTGGATTGTTCTTACAGCGGCCTTAGTTCCCTTTCTTTTTATACACACACTCACACTGCCATCGCCACTACATATTGTTCAGATATCCACCCAGATGACATAAAGACCAAAGCATTGGCTACACAATGTACACAATCACAGTGGTGCAATTACCCAGCATAGCTGATAAACCACATATGGACCTTCAAGTACAGAGCAAGATACTGAAGTCACATACATTATAAGGGAGGCCGTTTTACTACTGTGATGTAATTTTTCCCACTTAAAAGAGGGCCGCTAACCCCCTTCCACCATTACTTTTTCCTTTTTTAACAATGGAATCAGCTGCACGTCTGTGGAGAGATTGCATCACTGAGGTCATTTGAGCCGCAGAAGTAGGAGAAAAAAAACAGCACAGAACTTGTCCATGACCAACCAAAGGCCATTCATAAATTCCTCCTAGATGTAGCCACATGCACAAGATCTGGTAATCTGTGGACCGTTTGACTCTGTAGCCACACACAAATCACACACACATCTCACACACACACACACACACACACACTGCTGTCCTCTTGCATTCTCTGGTGGCTCTCACTGCTGCTTTGAGGAAATGGTGGTCGCCAATCTTGCCTGAGAAAGAAAGGTATTTCCAGTGTAAGAAAATAGCCTGTTCTAGGGTTAGATTTAACATTTCTATCTGCACACGTTTTGCCCTGACCCTTAAAACCTCAGAGATGTGTGTTTTTACTTTCTAAAGTTGGTCAATGTTTTTAACTTTTCAAATCCTCTCAAAATTTACAACCTCATTTTTCATTTTAATTGCTCTTGACTCCTCTGTATGCATGCGTGATAGCGAGGTGGATAAAAGAGACAGCAAGTCTTCTCTTTGGAAAGAAAACGTCACTCAGATGGGAATATGTTCATTTGTTATTCTTCTTCTGGAACTGGTGCATACATGCACTCCTCCACATAGTTTTCAGTGCATGAACTTTAAATGTGTCTTTTTTTTGTGAAAACAAAAAGAAGTTGACGTAATTCTTAGTCTTGGAATTAATTTTGTAGCAGATGAAGAGGACATGTTATGACAACCCTGCATGTATGTCATGTCTGTGCTGTGTAATGCTTGCAGGCAAAAGAAGGGTTAACCAATGCACATTTAAAATACATAAGACATATTCAGTCCTCAGTAAATGGAAGCAGAACAGAAAATAGGATACAAGTCAAGTCATTTTACATGTGAACAGATCTTGTTCATTTAGCATTTCTACTGATTCAAATATTTAGAAATGGTTCCTAAATTATAGCTAAAATTTCTGATTGCATCTTTGACCAAGATCAGGTTGTTTTGTTGACCAGGGGTCCTCACAAAGCCTCTAAAGACCCACTAGCCTGAGATCATCGGCTGCCCTAGTAATACCGCTGCTGCCCCAGAAATGCAAGCTCTGCCAGCACAAATGGTTGGGCACGCGATGCTGGCATGACAAATTGAAGTGAGGGCAAAAGGGCAAAAGACCAACCGCAGCCCAGACTGGCAGTTTTACTAGTGGAGATGCATGAAGGCAGCATTAGGACCACAATGCTGAGCTGAGAGGTCAAAGACGCAGGGTCACAGACCCTAGCTTGTCCCTCTGCCTCAGCCCTTTAATGGACTGTGACAAGGCTTCCGATCCCAACAGCCTGGCCGAATGGTTTATTCATCAGAGCTGCTCACGGGTGCTATACTACCACATTTTGTGCACATAGAGGTTCACACATAAATTACAGTGTGCTATCCTTACCATGGCCTCTGCAAATTAAAATGTTTTCATCTGCTTGATGTGTGTAGCACTGCAAGCAAAGAAACCTGGCAAACTGTACAGTCCTCTCACTGAATTAATTTGTGTTATTGATTGTGAGTTTACAAGTTGTGAGAAATGTGAAACACAGTATGCAGAACAAATATAAACAGTGAAAAGATAAACAGCAGCCTCCACTTCCAAACTTGAACTACGCCTTTCACATTTGTGTACTTAGCCCCTGATTTATCCTAATTTCTGATTTCAGAAACAATTATTTTTGGTCTTCCCTAACAGTCTGTTTGTCTTTAGTGGCTCATATATTGTATCCTGAGTCAAGGCCTGGCCATTGTCAACACAAACACTCAGCATTTATTTATTGCTTTTTGTTGATTTTGTGGCAGTCTGATATAGCATCAAATTCTTGTGGTCAATTGGCTAAATCACAGTGGAAAAACTGAGCATGTAACTCATTAGTCATTCTTAGATTAGACTTTTCTGAAATGCATGTGCAATGTGGACCATTATGTTTGCCTCACTCTCTCACACACACACACACACACACACACACATTTGAGGGCATGAATGCTTGCGTGCATTTGAAGGTCAAGAGGGGATCGTTGGTAGTTGTTTATGCAGAGTGTGAGGAAGCAGAGATACTGTGAGAACCTGAGTCTTGAACACTCAGGTTTTCTTGTCTGTCTCAGTCACAGAGGAGCAAAGCGTTTGAGCAGATCTAGATGTGCAGCAGCTGTAAAAATAAGGAGAGGGAAAGTATGATTCATGTGATGGAGGAGATGATTACTTCAGGTTGCCTATATGGTTTTGCTGCACGATGAAGAGGATCCAAATGATGTGCCCAAGTCAGGCCTTATCAGCCAGTTCCCTCTGTGAGTCAGAGAGATGGTGTGTGAGAAAGACCGATTTGATAAGGGGACAGCTGTGACTTAAGACATGCTGACAGTTTTTATTAAGAATAGTGCACTCATAGAATCGTTTGCTAGTTATGTGTTTAATGTTAGCAAATACACGTGTGTAAAGTCTCACTGGTATCCAGAGGCTGCTGCACTAATCCACTCTTGTCTAAAGTACTTTACGCTTTAAGTTAGTTTTGGGCCTCTGGTGTAGCATCATCTGAGAGATGAATCACACTCATTCATCCTATATACTGTCAAAAGTTTTATAATATCACAAAAAGGATTATGTTGTGTTATATTTTTGTATTTTATGTTAGTAATACTATTAACTATTAAGACTATTAAGTGCATCTGAACTGGTTTATTTTTCCATAACACATGGGCTGAGAAAAAATTCCAAAGTACACAGTATTCTTTTTGGGTCGCTCTTTGGCTTGGCCCGCCGTTTGCCTCACACACAGGCATGTGAAGCCAGACAGCTTGGGCATGGATAAGGCACAGAAGCCACTTTCTCTATCCGGCCTCCGGCAGCGGTCTCCAGTGAGCCTGAGCAGGTCTGAGGGGAACAACGTGAGCTCCGCCAGGTTCTTTGGTTTGTTCCTCATGCTCCAGTCAGCCAATGACCTATAATAAGGCCTTCTGTTCAACACAGCGAAGGCAATGGAGAGAGTGGAAAATAATTTACAGTGACACAGATTGACTGAGTTTGTTGATTAGTCCTGTAAACACAGGTTTGGTTCCATTAGATACTCTGCAAAGCCTTAATAGAGCTCAATCAGTAAACAGCAATGTTGTTTCTGACAGACTGTATTGATTCAGTCTTGGAGGGAGTCGAGGAGCTTGATGTTCCTTCTCATCAGGTGTTGACTGAATCAATTGAGCAGGATCCTGCAGAAGCCTGTCTTTCTGGTTGAATCAGTGGCTGTGTTGTCTATGTTGGTCTTGCTGAATAAGTAGATATGTTGTCTCAGTGGTGCTGTCCTGTCCAGCAAAGATTAGATCAATACTGGAGTTGTGTAGTGTTGGGACAGCAGGGACTGGATCAGTACTGGTTCTGTTCCAGCCACCATGGGTCCGTGCTACAGACTCTCTGTGGCTGCATGAATGGCTTCTTGCAGTGGCCGTACAGAGCGTCATTCTTCTCACCCTCATCTGAGGCTGACATCCGAGGGGGAAGCCCAGGGAGCCGGCAGGCCAAATGTTTTTCTATCCCCCTGGTAGGAATAGACGTATCGGGTGCTGTTTTAATGTGTTTCAAGTAGAAAAACAAGGCAGTGTCCTATGACTGAAGGTAGAAACGACAAGGACAGTAGTGAAAACAGACTGTGTCTCCGGCCGTTTGCCCTCCCTTTGCAGTATACAGGGGGCGAAAAGCGAAAGCATCCAGTCCAGACTCATCATTAAGGCTCTGGGTTTGTTTGTCTTAAGAGTTATTTGCACACTTTCCCATTTCCCCAAGAATCTTAAATACCCCTGCCCCCTTGGCCCTCATTGGGTCCCTGTGTTAAAAATCCTACTCAGTGGGAGTCCACAATCCCCAAGCTCCTGTCCTCCCCACTGTTGCCAGGTCTAGGTGGGACAAAGTGAGCATTCCAGGAATAGCAACACAACTCCAACCCCCAAACCCACCTGCTCCCCTCCCCCTCAGACAGAGATTTGTGTTTTGTTTTCACTCTGTACCCATTCTCCTCACATTTTTTACACAGGAAACTACAGGACTCCTTTACCCATGAAGCATCTTTATAACTTGTTTGCCTAGCTCAAATATGTCCTTTAATCTATGACCCTTGCTCATCTCTTTCTCGTTTTATGTAACAAGACAGATGCCAGAGTCGTGGCCGTGCCAAACAGACAGACATAGTACAAATAGTTAACACCAGCACGTTCTACTCCCAGTCTGAGGGCAGCACTGACACAGCTCGGCCGTCAAGTACTACTGAAGAGATGGATGAGCATCCACTTGATCTCAGTGCCTCAGAAAAAGGAATATTTGTGAATTTTAAAATAAAGCCATCCTGAAGCTGGCAGGGGAGCAGCAAGGAGGAGCATTGGGGAGAGGATGAATAGGGTCCTGTGCTCAGCCCCTCGGTGGACTGAACCCCTCTGTTTGCACTTTTTTCGTCCTTGGCACACAGGGCTGCCTGTGAGGAGTGGGTCGGAAGCAGGAAGTGGTTGTGTAAGGCGATCTGCAGATGCAGCACAGAGCCCCTTTTCAACGGCAGACCCCTTGGTCCAGTTCTGCACAGCGACACATCAGGTAGTCCTCCTGCTGCAGCCTCAGCTAGAGACAGGCCACACCCACATGGGACCAGTAGGCAGAAAGATGAGAAGAAAAGATATGACAGGGGACAGAAAGAGGGGGAATGATGCAGAAAGGGGATGGAGTGCAAGGAAAAAGACAGTGTGGGCTTCTGCTCCTCTAGTCACTAGATGTGAAAAGATGTTCGGAGTACTGCTGAGGTCTGAACTTGATATGTCTCGATGATTTATATCCATGAAATCGTCTACTACTGCAAAGCAATGCATGATGTAAATGATAATGTGGTTACTGTAGTGAAATCAGAGATGGAAGATAAAGTTACAGGTGTACAGAAGGTTGAACTGCATCTGTCTGTCACAGAAAAACTGGATCTTAATTGGATTGGCAGTCAGCACTCAAAGCCCCAGGAGCTGGAATCTGTCTCCACTCTGCTTGACTTCCTTTCCTTTTCCTTATATCCCTCCCCCTCCCTTCCTCTCTCTTTTGGACTTTTGGTGACCTAATTGTTGTAGGTGAATTGCTGATATATCTGATTTCAGATTCTGTAACTGCCCAAGGTCCTGCCCCCACACCCCGCTATTTATAGATAGTTTTTGCAGCTGCAAATAAAAAAGGGCCTCACTCACAAATGTGGCCGCACTCCATCAAGTCCATCCCTTTCCCCTCCATTATGCCTTAATTGTCTTGGTTATCATTACCATAAAGTGGTAAAGTGGCAGGATGCATACCAGGTCTCCCCCGCAGGGCAAAGTAAAGATACACAGTAAAAGGATAAAGTTAGAATCTGATGAAATTCCACTAACTGACAGCTCGACTGGGCTTCACTGTATGTATGAATGAGGCTTTTGTTTGAACAACGTTCATTGTTATTGTTTCAAAGCACAAATTTAGGCGCAGCTAAGCTGCTGAAGTGGACCAAAGTGTCGGGGCCCCAAAATAGAAATCATTATTTAATGGTGTTTGTTCGGGCAGGGAGTGTTCATCAATGCAGAGAGTAGGAACTTATGTACTTTGACTGTATTCTAGTAATGTAGAATGTATTCCTGAAACCGCAGTTACCGTTTGTATTGTTGTGGCAAAGATTAAAGTGTGATGAGTGATCTGGTCAGATATACGTCTCTGGGAAATCGTTCAGCTCCAGTGAGCCTTTGAAGGTCTGCCCAGGCTCAGGAAAGCTTTGAGAACCGAGACACAACAGAGAGGAACACAGACGCAGAGAGAATCCAGCTGCCTTAGCATAACGATAATAAAACCAAACAGATGAAAAGCATGCTTCCCACAACCAAAGTCCTGCTGTTTTGTCGTTATGTATATTTTTGAATACTATGTCACGCGTTGACACATGCTTCGTAGGAACGCCTGAGGCGTAATTAGGTCATTTGGACATTTCCTTGGACTATTTAAAGGGAGGCAGGCCGGGTGAATTTGGAAAATGCTGGTACTGACTCACGCACACTGTGCCTGGAATTCCCTCTCTGCCATTGGCCAGAGGACTACTGATTTTGGCATTGATGAAAATTGTCCTGAAGAATAAAAAATAGGAGAGAAAAATATTACTCAATGTTTTATTTTTTTCCTCCTTTGCTACCTTTTCCACCCTTCTCTAACCATACATACTGGAATAGTGCCGGAGGAAGAAACTACTCGCCCCAAAACACTTAACTCCAAATAACCTCAGCTCCTGATCGTATTCTTTGCGTTAGCTGTGGTGCTCCTAGCATTACTCCATGACTGTCAATCATGCTCTCGTTCCACTAAGGTTCATCCTAAATCTTCTACAAATGTTTTTACTTCCTCCCAGCACCAACCCCCGCCTGCCCCTCAGTTCCTGTGACCTAATGCCGAAGTGAAGAGATTTGTTTTCATGCGTGTGGCTTGGAGGAAGAAAAAAAAGACAGCGAGAACGAAAGAATGAAGGAAAAAAGTAAAGAGGCAGGATGATGCATCTGGCCCTGTGGTTTGAAGCAGAGGAACTTAAGAAGGTGTTACTGATGATGGTTTTCAGGCCCTATTCTTTTCTCTGCCCCTCCCTCCTAGTTTTGTTTTTAAGCTGTGTCTCTCATCATACACATATTACCTGGTGCCAGAACTGTAACAAATGACTTCCTTTCAAACGTGTGCTCTGTGTTTGATTTAAATCTGTGTACCAGTCTGTGACCCCAGAAAGACAGCTTTACATTTGACTGAAAGCCTACTCGGGTAACATTTAACCCACTACCAAACTGTCAGTCACCCTTCATTCTACATGAAATCATGCTTAAATACTGCACAACCACACTCAAAAAGTTGCACATATACAATAACACCCAGTTGAGTGTGCAAATGTGTTCACAAGCCCTCATGAGTGCCTTCGTATAAAACCTGAGACTCTTCCAAACATTACTTAGACTCAAGGTTCATTCAAATATAGTGCCTTTGTATATCGAACTGCTCTGTAGTCTCTCAGAGAAAACTTTGTTTCATTAAAATTAGCTTGTTGCATTTGGCACTTCTAGGAAAACCCCGTTCACAGTCACGTGTTAGAACTTGATTGTCTCCTTGTCTGGAGGTTTAAGCATTGAAACCTCCCTCTAAATCCTACAAGCAAGGGTCCTACCTGAAGTTGAAAGGTTACAAGTGTGGCTTTGTCCCAATATTCTCTGATGCTTTTTGGACACTCCCAAGCTGTCCGAGTCACACTTCAAAATAATTCTTCCCAAATCACACCAGGGGCATTCCATACTTGCTGTAAAAACAAGTTCACCACGAGGTGATGGTGTGGAGGCTCATTAGCCCAAAAGCAGAGTCACTGCTGTATACATGAGAAACAAATCAAGCCAGGCTTTCACATTTTAATTTAATATTTTACTTTATGTGGTCTGTTCTGTACTTATTTATTAACCAATGAAATGCTTAAAAATAAAAATGCTTGTAGCTTTGCATTACGTTCTTTAACAGGAGAATATAGAATTTCCTGACTGTTTAAAACATTACTGTGAAGCCCCAGCCTCATGCCACCTTTAAAAATCATTATCAAGCTTTTGTGACACTACGCCCTCAGTTATATATACTGTAGAAATAGGAGCATGTGTATTGCTGAATAAGTGTTTTGCCATAGATGCATTACGTATGATGATAATGAAGCTTCCGTCAAAATATCTGGGGTTAGTGACACAAGGACACAGTTATCTACCGCCCAGCCTGCCCATGCACGTTTGTCTTAGGTTTGTTTGCTCATTGATTAATGGGAGGGAGTAAAGTTTGAGCCCCCCAGGCCACTGATACTCAGGTTGTAACTCTGCCTCTGCAGGCCCAGTCTCCTCTCGAGACTTTCACCTATCTGGTAGTGGGCCGAACTCCTTTCACTGCCTCCGGCTTCCTTGTGGTAAAGAATATGTGAATGTTAATGGAGCGCAACATGCAGTTTCTATGCTTCTAGAAACTACTGAATGACTGGCAGACTGTGGACCTACAACAAAACATTGATTTATTAGATAAATATAAAGTGCATACTGTAAAGTTAACATGCTATTGTAGCACTTATGTGGGCGTGTTCATGAGCTCCAGGGTTGTACAAATGAGAGAGGGAGAGAAAACGTTACAATAACACTCGTCTTGTGCAGATAAAAATGAACTTCCGTCCATCCACCACATCCACATTCAATATTTTTGACTCAGTGGCCACCTTAAAATGGCACCCTCGCTGGTTAACTTTTAACCCGTGTTTAATCACTGTGAATTCAAGACCTCTCTTAAAGACAATATTGGTCGAGAAACCTTTACCTTCTAAATATCTAAATATGTGTTGCTAGTACAGATTAGCTTCTTAAGTGGTGATCTCACCGAGTAATATAATGTGTAGCCTCAGGCATAACACAATAATTAAGTTTGAGGTTACAGAGGGCTGTCATTAATTAGTCCATGTCCCATTCCATCTAAAAGTGTCTTTTACATTTAATAAAACTTTGTTGATTTTGAGAGGCAATTAAATACTTTGGCCCTGTCAAACAAAAGGACAAGAAAATATTGATATGCTGAAAAAAGGAATGCAGGAGGAATACAATGTAAAAGAAGGATTTTGGTCTATTAAGGATATGGTTATCGTGTTTATAAGTGGGAGTCAGGAAATGTTGTCTAGCTTGCCATTTCATTAATATCCTGTTCTACTCAGTCATGTTTGAAAGTCTGTCACACACGTTAATTGTTTTTTGTACAGCCACACACGTATAATTCCATTGACGTGCAGAAATAAAGGAAATTGTGTCAAAAAGAGGAAAAAATAACTTTAAAACACTCTAAAAAAAGATTCCATCATGTTTGTGGAATGCTGTGGTTAGCAATATGGAAACAGACGGAGTCCAGAATCCAGTGGTTAGAAAAAAATAAATAAAAGAAAAAACTTGTCTGAGAAAGAGGAAAAACTTGGGAGGGGGCAAGGGGAGCCTCTGTAATTACACACCAAACCCCCTTAGACACACACACACACACACATACTCAGAGACACACTCACAGACACACTCACACCACACACTCCTTCCATCATCTCCACTGCGCAGCTAACCACATTGGGTTAAGGGAGGGGATAGGGGTGGTGGAGGTAGGGAGGCACGAGTATAACAAGCCTCCTTCAGTACTGTGCTCACTGTTTCATTTGAAGTGCTCCAACGTTGGTTTCTCTGGCATCTTTCAAATATTCAGAAGGCTTCTGACAAAATGTCACCAGTATGGAGGAAGACAGATGACTCATTCATTATCTGGAAATCATGAATTGAGAAATTAAGTTTGTACACTACTGACAGACCACTGGTGTTCACACGTCTACATCCAGAGCTTGTGTATGAATAATGCTGTGGTGGTATGGCTGTGAAAGCCTGCTGGGCTCTCCTCACATCACTGACATATCTCTCCTCCTCCTCTGCCTTTGAATGGACATAGGCACAGAGATCTTAAAGGCAAATTGCTTGCATAATGGATGTTTCCAAAAATACAGAAGAGTAGGCAGGCATGCTGACTGGGGTTTTGGCGGCTCGCCCCAGCATGGGCCGGGGCCAGCCGCTCTCACTGCGCATTCCCTACGCTGGACCAGTCATGCTGGGAGAGGTGTGGGGCGAGCAGTCAGACAGCTTTTAATCTGCCACCTGATCCTTCCTCCCTGCAGCCCTCTGATTAAACAGCCTACTGGGCTATGCAGCATACCGAATACCCCCCTTCACTTCCTGACACTCATCCCTCAGTGTGCTTACGCCGCTCTGCAAAAGCCTTCCCTGCTAAACTTATCAAGATTATTCTTCCTCCTTTTCTCTCCTGTTCTCTCCACCACCTCTGATCTCATCAACTTTCATCATCATCATCTGTTTTCTCTCTCTCAGTGGTCTTTGAGACTATTGAGTGGTGATATTTAAGCATCTGGAAAAGCTGAACAAGTTGGGAAATTCCTGCTAATAACAGTTATTTATTTACATTATTATAAAGGGAGCCATTGTTTGTAGAAGAGGATTGCTCGGCCTGCTGCTGCCCCTCTCTTGGCTCTAATGATGCTTTGTGTCTCTTGAGAGTCATTGTCTTCAGGATGGAGAACTGCTGTGTTTCCGAACTGTTAAGATGGCCTATCTTAGTTGCTATGGTCTGTTTTTACCATTGGGTTTAGCCACCTTTGGGTGCTCTCTTGTTACAGAATAAACATCAACAGAAATGTTGAATAGCTCAGTAGAAAGAGACCCTAAGCCTTTAGTCTTTTAAGTTAACTGACTTTGAGCGATATGGAGCTTATTGGGGCTTTTGCCTCTTGGAAAATAGAAATGGCAAAAGCAATTACGAGCTCAATTTGCTGATCTTTATTTCACAGTGCAAACAGCATATCTTCACTCAAGCCAACACTACATACATCCTGCACCAAAATTACAGGAAAAAGACTTTCAGGAAATTGGCTTTTCATTCAGGCACCTTTTCCCTCATTTCTGAGAGAAACCAAGACATGCCCCTGTGTAAGTAATGAAAAAACGTTCTCCATTTTTGTTTTAGTTATGCACTTGCGCGCACACACATATAAACACACATGCACCTATACCACAAACACACCAGTTATTCAACACTCAGCAGTCTCAAGCATCAGGGTGGTGTTGTGGTGAAGCCATATGGGGCGCCACTACTTGAGAAACTTGGTGATTTGACAGGAGGCCTAAAGAACACACAGAAACACACACACACACACACACACACACACACACACACACACACACAGCCTTAATTGACTTGTAAAACTCCACACACTTTTATGGAACAAATTTTAGACCAGTTACACAGGATTCAATATCAACTTGTGCCCAACTTGCAATTCTGTCGCCACCGCACTGTCTTTATACCCAGGGCAAGAGCAATTTATACTTTTAAAAGATAAAACTAAATAAGCCATACCAAAGACGCCACCACATTGGAAGATTGATATACGTAAAGTCTGTGTGTGAGGACATTGGTGCAAAGGAACAGTTATCGAGCTGCTCAGGGCTGTAGGGGAAGTGGACTAGGTATGTTTAAGGTTATTAATAACCCTTTACTCTTTGTAAACTGACAGCTGAGGCGTTGGTGCTGCTTCTGTAAGGCCCCTGTGATCCTCATACTGCCCTTTTTGTTGCTGGAGGCATTCATCTTCAGCCCCAAACCTCAACAGCCGGTCTGGGCAAATAACATTGAGGCTATGATGTATGATTGTGACTGTTGACTCTGCTGGGCTGGACCAAGCACATCCTGATGGAGATGTTGGCAGGGTCATTCACAGCCGTTTCCCCACTGGTGGCAGAGAGAGAGCTGCAGACACTCCAGCTTTCAGATTCTGTGGAGGTGTAGAGGGGATGTGATTTTTCACAACCAGGCCTAAACTGAGCCAGGTTTTAGCCTCCTGCCATACCTGCTAAATACCTCTGGGAGGTTTACCAGAGGATGATACAAGGAAACACATGGCAGAGATTGATACCTCTAGGTAAAAGTGGAGGGACATATCTCATTATTCCACTTGTCAGGCGGTATCTTGACACATTGGCTACTAGTCCATAGACGTCAACATAGCCCTCAAGAAGCAATGATATAGGCCAAGCCATCTCATCTGATTTATGCATCCCAGTTCTCCTCTTTCTGCCTCTGAAAGGGGGTTTGACTTTATAAACTGAATATTCTTTGGGACCATATGTCTGTGGAAAGAGCCCCTAAAGCCCCTTTAGTCCACTCTACAGGGGCTGGGAGCTCTCACTTACACTGTAAAGCAGTCAACACGCCATGCAGGTTTCAGACGTACGGCATTAAAAAGGACATGTCCTGAAGAAATGTGCTGCATTGTAATTGTAAACAGGAGGATGTTTTACCATGATTGCAGGTGGTTTAGTCATTTTACCAGGGTGCATAAAGAGTTGTGGACAGACTGTCATCTCCCTGATAAGCAGCACTAAAGTTATGTCAAACAATCATATCATAACTACAACAATGAGATGATCAGATCAGATATGCACAAAAGGAATGTAGGTGTTTTGCAGAAAAATCAAATCTCCGTAGAGCCTTCACTATGCAGCTTACTCCAGTCGAGAAATATTGTTGAATATTTTAAAGATAAGACTTTGTCAGTTTCCACAGGTGCTCCAGTTAATATTCACTACACTTACCTGAAAACATTGCATGTATTATTTTGCTTTGGGGTCTCACCTCACACTAGAGGTGTGGGGATTATCTATTATGTCTTTTTGCAAGAATTGAGAATATTTTCTGCAGCCACTTTGCTCCCAAACCAATGGTCTTTAGCAACATCAGTTTTGTTTATTTTTAATTTGTACAATACATTCCTTTAATTGAATCAATTAATTGCCGTATAGCTGATAAAGTGTAAACCCCTTGACTGGTCTAGAGACACCAAGGACAAATCTGTAAATTACCCTGAGAGGGCCGGACAACAAAATTACCGTGGAGAGAGATTGCATTTGGTGAGCATATTTACTTCTTTGCAGAGGAAATATAAACTCAAACATACATAAATTAGATTTTTCAGCTTAATATAATGACATTGTGTCATTTGTTTTGTTGTCAGGATGTCAGAATGATCAATTCACTGAGGGGAAACATGGGCAAATATTTATAATATGTGTCTGCTTTCCCCTAACTGATCAAAAAATGTATAGTACAGAGAAGCAATGCATCCTGCTGCAGGTGTGTTTGACAATAAGTCACCAACTGATGGAGAGGCCCAATACAAAGCTCACATCTGCCACATTCATACTGAAATGTAACTGTACAGTTTTTACCCGCTCCTCTTAAGAAAACCATGAGTGCTCCCAAAAATCTGTAAGGAATGTGTGTTGCTCAAGATCCTTTCAGCAGTGTGGCCGGTATCCTGAACAGAGACTCCAACCCAAATCCTTTGGCTAAACGATGGTCTCTCCAACCTCCAGGCCACCTCCACCATTTGGGGCTTTAGCATTATCCAGGGGAAACAGACAAGGAGGTGGGATGGAAGTTTGGTTACCAGGCATAGAAATTAAACTTTGGTGCTAACTCCAAGTTTCATCTGGTCTGACCTCAAACGAAGCAGAAGCAGTGGAGGGCCAAAGTAAACTGGGACCTGAGAAGCTGTTTCTGGGATGCCTGAGGAGAGGCAACAGCCGTCAGTTCTCACTGTCTAATGCCTGATATTCCTCCATGATCTAAACCTGCCTCTGTAGCAACAGAACACTGTGGCATTGTTGTGCCCTGCTCTTAAGCAGTCTGTGATTCATTTACTGGCGGTGCTTTTTGGATCCATGTACTGTATTTTTCTCATCATCAGTACTGTAGTGAGCTTCGTCGTTTCAAAACCAAACTGCTGTCTTTGTGTGATTGTTTATTGAGAGGATTTTGACTGTGATACTTGGACAGCCATCAATTCAATCGTTAACAAACGAGAATGCAACACTCAGATGAAACTGTATGTACTTGTTTGAAATGTCTTATTTGTTCTCAAGAATAAATAATTGAAGTGTTAGTAGTATCTCCAAGACTTGGAGTATGAGTTTGGCAGTATTTTGGAATTCCGCAATGATTACACTGGTTCTTTGTACAGTGACAGCACCACAGTGAAATGTTGCAGTGCTCTCTGCTGGTAGAAACTGGGAATATTGTTATTGCACTATCTCATATATGGGCTTAAGAATTCATTTATTTAAAAGATACAGAATTATTTTATGAGTAGTGTTTAATGCATCGCTCGCATGTCTAATAGTATTGCTGGATATGATTTAAAAATAGAACATGATATAATCACTTTCATTACTTTCTTTAATTAAACAGTAAAAGCTTGACATCTGATCCTCTCTGTTCTCTTTTCCCTCCAGGTCTGCTTTGCTCTGGTGCCAGATCAGCGGTTTACAATGAAAGTGAAGAGATGAGCCTGCAGCGAGCAGCCCTGTCCCTGCAGTTCCTGCCACTGGATATTTACTGATTCGTACCACCCAGAAGACCTGTCTCCCAGATAGCATTTCTGAGGACCAGGCCTTCACAGCACGCATTGTGAACCATGGCAGGAGAGACTCAGCGAATGCATGCTGTCAAAGAGCTGGCCGCTGAGTCCAAACTGCAGGATGAAGGGACAGCGCTGGAGCAGCAGAGTGACAGAACCACAAAGGAGTCTTCAGAGCACCTTTCAAGCACAGGCGCTGAGGCCAGAAGCAGCAGCAAAGGGGCCAAAGTTGAAAAACTAGATAAGGGAAGGGACTGTCCACAGCAGCGTGAGGCTGTCATACGGCCACAGCAGACAGGCAAGATTGACTTCAGGTCACTGCAGAACCGATCCAAATTTGCCACAGACAGGACTTGGTCGAGTGGCAAAGGCAGCCCCCAGTCCCCGGGTGGAAAGGGCCGCAGCCGAGAGAAGGGGAAGCGGTCAGGAAAGACGGAGCGCGCCAACCCGCAGCAGCTGTACAGACTGAGCATTACAAATCCACGCTCCAACCCTACCATTGGTATTGCCTACCCACAGCAGAAAGTTGCGCCACCCAAGAAGTTGGAGACCAGTCGTGGCCCAGTTTCAGGCAGCTACAGATTCCACGTTCCCAGTATACCAGAGAGAGAGGCCGAACTCCAGCAAGAAGAGCTCAACTATAGCCGCTGCTTCCAGGAGGCCTCCTCTAACCTGACCTCCCCAAGCTATACCTCACAGGCACTGGTTTCCTCAAGTGGAACGTCCTCTCACCCACATCCACCCCTGGCACAGCAGCAGCAGCCTGCCTCGATGGAGAACAACAGCACACAGCCCGGCAGCCAGCTGATCCTGACTGACTTTCAGCTGAGTGGCTCTAATGTATGGCAGTCTCCTGAAAGGACTTTTAATGGTGCTAGCTATGGGGTGTCATCGCAAAAATCCACTGCCCTTACAGAAACTAGTAAGTCCTTTGTGCCTGGTCCATTTCAATATGGATATCATTTTCTGGAAGAATCAACCTCTGACTCTGTCTGTGAACAGAACCCCCAAAACTCTTTTTCCTTTACGCCTGGGGAAGGGCAACACATTGCACAGAACAGCACTCAGTTCACTAATGAACAGCAGCCCGAGGATAGAAGTTCTTATCCTCAACCCCAACAGTCACAGTTTGTTCAAGGGGTAACGTCCTCCATCCAGTGTCCTAGGAATCTGAGTGAGGACTCAGCCAGTAGTGACAGCTCTGGCTGCAGCTCACAGCAGTCAGAGCAGGGGACGACTGCCCTGTCTGACAGCACAGACACTATGGCACAGGCGGACAGCAGGGATGGAGCCATCACCTCGGGTAGTAAGATGAACTGTCATCCTAAAGACACAGCTGCCAACCAAAGAACACACATTCAAGGAAGTGTGCACCATGCAAGACATATTTCACAACGTCCAGGCTCCCAAATGCACTTTCCCAGCAAAACATTTAACAACCCTCCAGTCAGTAACGTTCACACAGGCATAATGTCTTTTGATAAAAACATTAATAACAAGGTTCTAAATAGGTTACCACACTCATGGGAGGGGCCTAATAAGACACATGTAACTGTAGATCAAAACTCAATACAGTATACTGATATGAATGATAAGTATCAGTTTCAGAACCAGCCAGCACTTGACCAAAGGCCAAATTCCTCTAAAAATAGCAGACTGCGCTGGCAGCAGATACGGCCAACCCATGCCTTGTCGAACCAAAACAGAATTGACTTATCTCGGCAAATAAGCAATCAAAAATTGTCTTACATGGTTTCTCCTTCTGACTGGCAGGATGATAGCAAATCACAGAAACACAGCTCCCTGAAAAACCCAGGCTCATTTCAGAATAGCAGAACCAGTGATGGGTTTTCAAACCAAAGACAGGAGACTGTAAAACATAGCAGTAATACAGTCTCAACGTTTAAAGTGGAGATGAGCCACGGACAAGTATGTGAATCCAAAAACAAAGCGGTATATTTTGGACTCAACCAGTCTCTTCCAGCAGCATCAAGAAACTACAGCTATCCTCCATTACAGGTTCCCCCAATGGGGCTTATGATGGTGTCACCTTATGAATCTCCTTTGCCCTCGCCAGTCCATAACCCTGCGTCCAGTAGTACCTGCTCTTCCCTCTCCCCAGCATCCACCAGTCCTGTTAACATCAGTTCAGAGGACAGTCAATTGTCAGCCCCCTCTCATACATTTTATCACCAGGCCCAAGCCAAAACACAGTTACTGTCAGATCTCCTGAGCACTCACCCTCACCAGTTTCATTCAGATGCTTCAAGCAATGACATGATGAGCTATCTGCAAAACAGCACACATCCAAAATCATCTATGGATGGAAACAAAGGTTACATAGATAGTTTTGGGCTGGAGCATCATCAGCCACCACCGCCATACTCTGCACATCAGCTGTTAGCGACCTCATTAGCCGCAGCAAATCTTGACCAGTTAGACGTGCTTCTGACATGCAAGCAGTGTGATCAGAATTTCAACAACCTGGCTTCATTTCTAGGCCATAAGCAATACTGTGCTCAGCATATGTTTGCTCAAAATGACCTCAAAGACATATCAAAGATGGAGGACAGCAGAAAGTTTCATGCTGAACCAGCAAAAGCAGTGTGCCCATCTGACCTTCACCTTTCTCTGTTGGGCCTCAATAAAAATGGAGAACTGATATCTGACAGTGAAACTAAAGGAGACAACAAGGATGATTCAATGAAACTCAACTTGTTCTCTGGTACGGCTAACCTTCCTGTCCCTCTCCCTGAGCTGGAAATGGAGGATGCCAAATTAGACAGCCTAATCACAGAAGCCTTAAATGGATTGGGATATCAATCAGACAATGCAGAGATAGACAGTAGCTTTATCGATGCGTTTGCTGATGATGACCTCACCACTGTCAAAGCAACATCAAACAAACAATGCCTGAAAACCAAAGAATCTCTGGTTTTTGAGAGCAAAAATAAACCAGCACCAGAGGATGACAGGTATTTCAAACAGGGAAAGTATTTCTATGACTCTGATGTTGAGAACTCTGAGGCAGATAAACAGTACACTGAAAGCAAACTTGAGAAAAGATCTCTGAATTTGGAACAAGATGAGAAAATTAGCATAAAAAAAGAAGCCTCTCATAAAAATTCAAGAATTGTCTCAGGGGAGAAGACGAGGGAACAAGACAACAAAGTGAAAGAGGCAAGACAACTGTGCAAGAGTGAAGATGAAAACCAAAGTACACAAAGGTTTCTCTTATCCAGCAGGTTTTCTGAGCGTTGTGATGTTAAAAGCTTTCAGGACAGCTCTGCACTTCGAGGGTCACAGGCCTCCACATCTCCAACCTCAAGGACTGCAGTGAAAGAGAGCAAGAGAAAAAGCACTGGAGGGGGAACCTGGAGTAAAGAACTTATTCACAAAATAGTTCAACAGAAAAATAAGTTCCATAAGCTCCACGTTAAAGGTACTAAAAACCTCCAGTTTTCCTTGGTGATGGAAAGACTAACTCCCACTGTACAGAACCCTGCATTTGGAGAATACGACTATGTCTCAGATTCAGATGATGAATGTAAGCCCGTTAAGATAGCAAGCCAAGGCCGGCTGAATCAAAGCAGCCGCTGTAAATACACATACAGCAAAGAGTGCAAATGGCGAGCAAGGAGTGAGAGGGACCAGGCCGCATGGCGACATGAGTCGAAGGAGTGTTTTGAGGTGAAAAAAAGTGAGGAGGTTTCTCTCTTGCCTGAAAAACATGGTTCTCACCAGAGACTCAGGAGGAGGGGTAGCAGGTCATCCACAAGCAGTGAACGCAGCACATCTGTGAGTGTTTCAAGCGATAGTATCAACAGCCCCAAAAGCAGTGATCGCACTGAATCCGACTGTGAGAAGAAGACAGACTTCACAAAGAAAGAGTCTCCAGAGCATAAAACCTATGAAAGGTTCTCCCCACAGAAGTTATGTAAAGAGTCTAGCACACTAGCACTGACATTCACTAAATCTGTCAAGAAGTATAATACTGACAAAGCTATTCTGTCTGATAACAAAGACAGTACAGAGGTCTCAAAGACCAATAATTCGAATGAAGAAATTTCCGATCCAGTGTTATCATCCCAAATAGCAAAAGACACAATCAAAAACTTTGAAAAAAGCAGAACCTCTGACAATCGAAAATCAAGAGAGAAGCTGGTGTCTCCCAAAAAAGAAACCACTGTCAGTTCAGACAGAAACACCCTACAGAGAACAGACGATCTGTGCCCCAAAGAAGAACCAACACAGCGTAGCAGAGCAGACAGCAAGCCACTACAGTTTGACTCACACTCTCCCAGCATCAACCAAGAAGCTGATTTCAATATTGACAGAAACAGAATGTGCAAAAGTAGCGAGGGGCCCCGAGCTACACAGCCAGAGCTATCAGACAGTACCACATTTGAAAAACAGAGTGACAATGTCTGCCTGGTGGGAGAGGCCATGACTTTAGTCAATGACCTAAACGCACACAAGCAATCATCCCTTTGCACCTCTTTGATGGATGAGGTGTGCCTATCTCCAGCTGAGAGCCGAGGCCCGTTGCTACAAAAAGATACGCTCCACCTCATGCCCTACCCACTGGATCAGGAACAGGGGCTCTTGAAATCCCCACTTTCATTTGACACCTCAACAATGTTTGGGGATCTCACAGGATTTGACAGTGGCCTCTACTCAGATATGCCAATTCAGAAAGACAGTTTTAATTCAATAGAGAACACAGCCGATAAAAAGGAAGCGTTTGTGTCCTCCTTCCCTCCCTTTATGGAACCAAGAGACTGGAACCTTTTGGAGATATCTCAGTACAAAGATAGCTCTGATAAATCAAATGAAAAGAAACCAGATTACAATGACATTCCTTTGTCTCTGCCAGAAAAAATAATCGACTACAGTGCAAATCTCAACAGCTGTGCATCCGAGGATGAGCTAGAGATAAAGAGAATAGTGAATGAGCTTGAAAACCAGTTGCAATCAACTAAGTTGGAAAGCACATCATTACAAGCTCAGGATGTCCCTAAGCAGCTGAAAATGAGCAAATTTTCACCTTTACGTCTGGGTGATGAGTCAGAGAGTGGAGGCACTGGGCTGGATATGAGGTGCCCTGTGCAAACCCTGGAAGTATCAGAGACCAGTTTGGCCCCAGAGTCTTTTACTGGACCATGGTCCAGTCCATTCCAGTTTGAGCTAATGGCTGGACACCATACTCCAATTCACAATGAACCAGGGGGGCTTGAACATTTCAATGAAAAAGAAGATGATGCCCCAAATTTTATCACCACGGCTTCACATATTGAAAACTCACAGCTCCACCATGACCAGAAATCAGTGGAGAGAAACGCTGAAAATGAGACTCCAGTAGAAACAAAGGAAGACATTTTAGAACAGAAAAGATATACAGAAAACCTCATGAAAAGCCTAGAGGTGATTTCAGACTCTATATTCAAAAAAGAACCTGTTATATCAGAATACAAGGAGCCGAATGTCACCACTCTCACAAGTCAACATCACAAAATTGAATGTCAGGCAACCAATGCAGTTGAGAGAGAAGATCACAGCAAAGAGGAAGCAATTACCGGGAAGGAGAATACATTATCACCTCGAAATATCAATGAGCAGAAAGATGATATTGAATTCATTCTGAATGAGTCACAGTCATCTCTCTCGAACAGCACTGACCTCCCAGTTGATGAAAACCAGCCAATTTCATCACAGCCAAGTGAGCCCACAGAAAACAGTGGCAGCAAGGCTGAGCCGAAAGTCACATCAGAGGGGGAGATCAACGAGAATGGTAATTTGATCGAGTCTGCTCACTGCTCAAGTGTGGTGACACATGACCCACATGTGGTTAAGGAGTCTGGCGGGAACAGTAAAGCAGCGGCAGTAGATGTGAATCAGTTATTTAAAAACAGTAGTGACGGTCCAGTACACTCAACCAACGCTGGCTATGAGGAAGCTGAGGCAGTGAAGGGAATCACTGGTCAGTCTGTCAGCCATTCTTTATCACCAACTCTACCCGCCGCCAGTCTAGACACTGGCGAGAAAAGTCTGGATGCAATTAAAACAGCGGCCGAAAAACGGTCCCCTGATAATCATGTTAATCCTGGAGACATAAGTTCTTTACATGCTGAGGAAATAGAATTGAAACGATCAGACAGTGTAAACAAGGAAATAAGTGTTGGAACAGAAAAACAGGTTAATTTGATTGGACTATCTCCCTCTAAGAGCTGCAGCCCGGCATACAGTGCAGATCCAACAACTAATCTGTCGGTGGAGATAGTCACCACGGACAAGCCCTGCAGTCCAATACTGATGGAAACCAATACAGAGAGCACTGGTTGTTGCTCCCCTCTCCAAGACACCCAGTCAGAGGCACAAAGTGATCTGCTGGTTCTTTCCCAGTCTGATAGCATAATAGACAGTGAATCCTGCAAAGTTACTCCATTTAATGATTCGTTTAGTGACTCGGGTCTTGCCTTTCAGAAACAAGCAGAGATTTTAATTGTACAAGATATCAAAGAAGACCTTCCTATTGATTTTATGGCAAGTCACCAAAACTCACCATGCAGAGAAGAAGTTGAAGAGAGTCACTGCCTCTTTCTAGACACTGCCAAACCAACCAGTCATCTTTTACAAACTTCTCATCAAACACCCATACAGAAATGGAACATAGAAGAGGATTCATGTCAGTCACAAAGCAAATGTGATGACGTGTCTGTCAAGCATGGCTCAATTAAAAATATGCAATCCCCCATAAACAGGGAAGAAAACAGCAACGTCAAAGAGGCATTGAACAGTGAAGAAGAACTAAGCACAACAGCCAAGATGGAGTATTCTTTGATGAGCCCACCTCTGCTGGACTTGGGTATCATAGAGTGTAAAATCACTAGCTCTGAAACCTCCATTCCCTCTCCACTTCCAGTGACCAGGTCAGCAGAACCCCCAGAAGTGTCAGATGGTCTTGATCAAAGAGATGCGATGTATGATTTGAAGCTCAGCCCCCTCAACTACAACAGCATTTCAGACGAAGCTTCACAACTGAACCAATACAGCTACATACCAATTTCACCTCTAGGTAAACCTGAAGAGCGTCCAGACATCAAGCAGAGTCCCAGAGATGACTGTGAACCGTGTGACCTGAGTGTTAACCCTGCACTGATTTTTAACAAAAGTGAAACCGACACAGCACTATCACTGAACCCAGACCCTGCAGCTAAACTCAATTTATCAGATGAACAACTGGTCCTCCAGCAGAGTAGCAAATTCACATGTTTTTCATTGGATCTCCCACCTGAAATAACAAGCAAAGAGTCCTTAGGTGGTAATGTAAAGACAGACTTGGAGGTTTGCCATGATCCTGTTGGACCTGTTGAGCATTTGCGTAATCACACTGACCTGCTGAGAAAGGAGGAATCAGAGAATTTAAATTCTCACGAGGCTTCTGCTGAGGACAGTACACATATCAGAAAAGACATTTCAGATGGGCCGCCCACTCCTAAACCACTTCTCATCTGTGAAAATAAACAAATGCCTCTTTCACCACACCCA
The DNA here is from genome assembly GCA_023566465.1 of Cottus gobio. NCBI lineage: Eukaryota > Metazoa > Chordata > Actinopteri > Perciformes > Cottidae > Cottus > Cottus gobio. The sequence goes on from CM042223.1 coordinate 13,405,751, forward strand.
TCAGAGAAGCAACCAACAATAGAGACTGGCCAGTGTTCAACAATGCACCAAATACACAAAGAAATATCTAAAAAAAAGACACACGCTCAACAGGGGAAAGAACTTTGTGAAATCTGCCTCATGTGTTTCAGGACTGTCCCAGGGTTAAAGAGACATAAGGCCATGAAACATTTGGCCGGAAGTAAAAAGCACATTGGTTCGCAGAACACAATATCAAGCCATCAGGGGACTATGGTTATTTATGAAGCATCCCAAAATACAGAGAAAGAACATAAAGATGATCCAGAGACATGTAACCCAAGTAAAACAGATGGGCTGCCTGAGACAAGTAGCACTCCCATATTTAAAGCAGCAGAAACAGAGTCAGTCTTGGAAGAAATGTCACCTGAGACCAATGCAGTGGCAGTGGGTGGAATAGGCCACCAAAACCCTCTGCTGCCAACAAAAGCAAAAAAGAACAACAAAGCTAGAAAGAACAAAAACAGTGAGGTAAATGTAAAGCCAGACTCTTTCTCAGATGAGCTTCTAAATATATTAAAAACAGACATACTTCAAGCCATCACTCCTGAATTCAAAATCAGTGGACCTCATGATATCCACAAATCTCCAGCAGACCAGGTGAAAATCAATGACAAAACTGTTACCGGCACAGAGAAATCCCCTCACCCCATTACTTCAAACTCTGGCTCTGACAATAGATCGCCATCGCCATCTCCAACAAAACAGACAAATGTTCTGCATGAAACTGTGGAGATAAATCTGATTACTGATCTGGAAGAAATCAAATGCACGAGCATGACAGAGAAGGCAAATGGGAAAGTTTGTACAGATAATAATGTTGAAAGTGCTACATCTATAGACAAGGATTTAATAAAGGAGTATGATGAGCCCAGAAAGAGTCTGTGCGCTGTGGAAGAGATGTGTGAACAGAAAGGATCAGAAGAGAGCCTCGCCAAAGAGATTCTTAGCAAAGTGGCAGCCGTCGGGATAAAATGTGAGGAAAACGGTGGCCCTTCAGACGAGGCACATCCTCTCTCCTATTTGAATTGTTCCCCTCTCAGTCCTTCCGGCATAAGTCCTGAACTGAAGGCCTTACTTGACGACGACACCACATTCTCACAGCTGTTCCCCAGAGATGAGGAAGCAAAAAGGAAAAAGTGCCCGAGGGTGTACAGCAAAAGAAACAAAAGACAAAAGCTATCGCCCAAATCAAATGTGACTGAGGACTACCCTCCCTCAGAGACGTTGATGCAAAGTAAAGATCAGTACATTAAAAACCAAGCAGAGCAGACGTTCACTGACAACCAAACTAAGCGCTGTGAATATGAGACGATATCCACCGATGATGCCATCATGTTGAATATGTGCCACAACAGCGCATTAAAGGCTGCTGTTACCCAAAGTGACCAGCAGGATGTTCATGAGAATGTTAAAGAGGTTGGCAACAGCCCCTCGAATCCAAACGAGAGCACGGTTGATAAATCTTCAATTGAATGGAGTGGCTCCAGTGGTTTCAGTAGCTTTGCTTCAAGTTCAACAGTGACCTCTGACCCCAGCACCTGTAAAGCAGAAGAACCAACTGCACCCTGTCCTCTGCCAGCGCCCTCGGCCCCCTTCACCGTAGAGCCATTAGTCACAAAGAGTGTTCAAACCTTCCACAGTATAGACATCCAAAACATCAAGACCACATTTCAACTTCCGGAGATTCAGTTCTTTGACTCCAAAAAAGATATTTCAGTCACTCCTCCTACGGCGACTGTTGATGTAGAGAACAGAGATGATGAAAAGTCCAAGAAAGTGATGGAGCGGCGAGGCAGAAAACGTCAAGATTGTGGAATAAAGGTAAAAGATAAGCAGTACAAGTGCAAAGTGTGCTTCACTTGGTTCCTCACCCTGGGCGAGCTGAACTTTCACAAACTCTCCCACAACCCTTCTCCACCTCCAACCTGCTACATGTGTGTCCAACGTAAGTTCAGCTCTAGGGAGCAACTGAGAGACCATCTGAGGGAGAAACATGCCAAGAACAAGACGGGGATCTGGACCTGTGGAATGTGCTTGAAGGAGATATCAGATGTGTGGATGTACAACGAACATTTACGAGAGCATGCCACTCAGTTCGCCCGGAGGGGTCAGACTCATGGCTCCATGTTAGGCATCCCAGGCTGCTTCATGCAGGAGACGGCCGTGAAGAACTTTATCACCTCCATCATGCAGCACCGCCCCAGCAAAGCTAACAGAGAACCCAGCAAAGCCATTAAAGAACAGGAAAAGACTGTTGTTGCAGACAGCGCTGTGGTAGAGGGGAAAACCTCAGAGGGGGCAGAGCCAAAAGTTCACAAAACTAAAAGCAGCAGTGGAGCAGGTGGGAAGCAGAGCACATTTACCCCGCTTGAGGTCCTCCACAAAACAGAGACACCTAAAAGTGTAGAGATCCATCCCAACTGCAAAGACCCCTCAAGAGACTGCCATCACTGTGGGAAGCAATTCCCCAAACCATTTAAACTCCAGAGACATTTAGTGGTTCACAATTTAGAAAAGATCTTCCTGTGTCACAAATGCCCCGTTTCTTACCAGGAGGCCCAGGAGCTAAAAAGCCATCTGAAGAGGGCACATGAGGAGGTTGATGAGCTAGATTCAAAACACACCACCCTCTACACCTGTGAGCTCTGTGCCGATGTCATGCATGTGATTAAAAAGTCGTTCATCTGCAGCACCTGTAACTACACCTTCTCTAAAAAAGAGCAGTTTGATCGACACATGGAAAAGCACCTGTCAGGGGGGAACAAAATCTTCAAATTCCGAGGTGTTTTCAGACCAGTAAAAGCGTCTGCCGCCAAAGAAGATGAATGTGACTCGCCTGCAACTAAGAAGAGGAGAAACCTCTCTGACAGTCTGCAAGAAAATAGCTCAGACAGCGGCATTGCCAGTGTAAGCTCACTGCACTTAAATCCAAACTCTGAGACTTCCAAACCCTTGGTGTCCACAATAGAGGACTCCACACAGACCATCGTGAATGAATACCACAGCGACCCAAACAATTCAAATGTGAAGACTGAGGACATTGCTGAGGACTACTCGGAACTACTTGTAGAGCTGGAGAACTCGATTCATATGGGCTCTTCAGAGTCTGCTACACCAAAGAAAGAGGACATTGACCCAGTCACGTCACCTCTTCTTAATAAAGAAGGTAATAGAAAACCAATTACAGAACTATTTGATGTTAAAGAGGAGGATGAGTCACTCTGCATCAGAGCAGAGAAATCCTCTTGGTCAGCGTCTAAAGACGGTAGTAGTGGGGGGGAGGAGACTCTTAAGGCTGAGGAAGGCTCCGCTAAAGGTGCGACAGCTGAGACTGAAAAAACTGATTCCCTTCCATCTTGTGAGGACTCTTTTGTTAGCCGAAGAGAAAGTCAAATCATTTCAAAGACACTTGAGTCAAAGCCTGAATTAGCTGCTGATGTGATGGACCAACAGAGGGATGATGAGCAGTTGCATCACTCACTGAAAGCTTCCAATAATGACAGCAAACAGTTGACTTTATCTCAAGGTGGGGAGCAGGAAGGTAGCAGTCAGATAAAAGACAAAGTTACCCCGGCCAAAACAACTGACAACACTAAAAACGGCACCACAGCGGGCAGCACGAAGGCTACAGACTTCACGCCAGTCCTCCACTCCAAGGTTTCCCTAAACGCTTTGGCCTCAAATGAGGACAAAGAATCTGTGAGACCTCAGAAGAAGAGGAAAGACTCGAAATCCCCCCACAGCCTGCAAAGGTTTTCCTCTCCAGCTACACAAGAGAACTATGGCGTGGACTCTCGGGCCAAAAAGAAATTCCGCTCCAGCAAGTGTGCCAATCCCTCCCTGCAAAGGAAGGCAGACGGACCCAACGACTACCCTGTGCTGTCCTCAGTAAGGGACGACGTCGTTAGCAACAAAATTGTTTCCAAGTGCAAGACTTCAAACTTGGGTTTGCCGTCAAAAAGAAGCTTGCTTGAAAGCTGCACACAAAAGAAGGCGGAGATTGTGACTCCTCTTAACGGGGATTACAAAGCCAAAAAGGGACCTCTGGGGCGGCCTTTGCATGGCCCTATTTCTAAAGTGTCTTCACTTCCCATGAACAATTCTTTGAATAAATCAAGGCCAAAAATGGGGGTTAGGTCGATGGAGAGCCATTCCTACAGGACAGCAGAGTCCCAGAACCACCTCCTAAGCCAGCTGTTTGGCCAAAAACTCACTAGCTTTAAGATTCCTTTAAGGAAGGACACGTCAGAATCTATTAACTGAGTGGGGCGTGAGGGATCTGTGAATGGGAGACTGTACATTTCACAGTTATAAATGTTTAAGACAATTCCTTGTGGTGAATGAGATTGCACAGCTCTTTTCTGTGAAATGCTATCTTTAAATACTTACGTAGTCACTTTATGTCTTCTTTGTACATGTGTTTTTATTACACAAATGTGAGGACGAATGGAAGATATGAGTTTTGGGTCAAAAATGAATATGCTAGTTGAGAATATCATTTACATTTTTTCTGATTTTCCTTTGTTGGATATTATCTATTTCAGAGATTATATTTCATTTACCCAAAGGACAGAAAAAAGAATACTTGAAAATACAGTAAAATATTTTCTTCTAAGAAATGCATGTTACTTTTGCATTCGATCTTATCAGTCTTATTCAGTCTTTCTGGAAAAGGACCAAATTCATAACTGACTTGGACTATTGTCTGTGCACCTTTCGTACATGCTTCCAACATACTCATTTTGTATCATTTAACTTTACTGTACTGCATTGACATTCATCACATTAGCCTTCTGTATAAACATGGTGCTACATTGTGTTTTATTGTAATGTGAATGCAAATGTCCTCGGAAGGGAACATGAGATCTGTAGCAGTTACAGCAAATTCAATCAATTGTGTTTACTGGTTCTCTGTAGTTCATTAAAGATACTGTATAACGCATCCAAGTATTTCATATGTAGGCTGATAAAACAAAAAATTAGGAAAGTTTCAACTCAGGTGCATACAAGGACATCACAGTCCCAAAACCTGTATTCGGAGTTCTTCCCATGCACTGATAATACCACAAACCAATCAATCATCTGTGTCTGATTATGAATAGTATTTACTACTACAACAAAGGTGCTTTATCTTGTTTATACTGTATGTATCTTATATTGTATAATATTTTAGGTAGATTGTTTTGGTGCAATGCTTCATGTCAAAGTTTTATTTTAATAATGTGCAAAAGAAACAGAATGAGAAGAAAGGGAAATGCAGTTGTAAAGTTGTAAAGTGGTTCACTAAGTGCCTCTTTTATAGTTGGTTAATAAAGATCTCCATTGGTCTCTACTTGCTCGTTTATTCTTTTTTTCATGAAATATTTTGCAAATGTTCAAACTTCCATCCCTGCGGACTGCGGCTGTCACCACGTGCATCAAGCACTGGGAGCTGCTTGTGTCTGGAGGCAAAAACAGGTGCACACACAATAAAGTTTGACAGATCAGCACTTAATTCATCATCTGAAAGTGGATCGTAGATGTATATTTACTACAGGGAAACATTCAACAGTCACATTTATCCCCGTATGGAAGTCCGTACTGTTGAACAGGTGGCGAGGAGCTCTCTCTCTTCTGCCATGCTTTTGTCATGTTGCTCTCTCACCACGTGTAAAATGGCTTCTATTCCTACACGAACATTTTTTATCATCACATAGGAATAAAAAGCCATAGTACACAGTGGCATTCATGTAGAAACACATTGGGAGGAGCAATGTTTTCACACCGTTCACTGATTTACGATGGAACCTAAGAAAAAGTGATGTAAGACAAGAGGGGAGGATGATAGATTGGGGAAGAGAGTAAATGTGGACAGAGGGGGAAGAAAGAAGAGGTTATTTTGTTTGCCAACAACTGAAGCTCAAGCCTTCAGCTATTGTGAATGAAATAGGAGGTGGGTAACTATTGACTGAATGGAATTGCAAACACCACTAGACTCTTTTCCGCTTAAAGTCATCAGTCTGTTTTTTGATTATAAACATTCTTATGTAAATGTGGTCATGTTTTTCTTCTAATGTGTGTAATGCACTGTAAAGTATTTTAATGCATTAGGATGGCTTATACTACAGTGTGTCCATAATTTCACAGGGTCATAATCAAGTTAGCAATACTTCACAAGGGGTTTGCAAAGTGCTTTGAACATTGTGATGCTTTCTGTAAGAAGACAATATTTGTACATGAAAAGAAATAATGAATGTGTTGATTCTGTGAGAGGCCATGGCAGACATTCAGAGGAAGTGTGGAAGAAACAGAACCGCAGTGTTGTTGAAATAACTTATCTAATTAATTTAGTAGGAATACTGGTTTGGCAGCACCCACAGAGACTATATTTTTGGACTCACTGATGACAACAGAAAATAACATAACTCAGTGAATTATGGACCTGAATCCTGTTACTTCTCTATTCCTCATTACTCAGTAAGTCAAACTTTCTCCAGCAGAATAGAATTCAAATTCATGAAGGTATGCTGGCGTATCTGTTAAGTTGATAAGCTTTGTTACAATGCATTAAAAGCTCAAAGATGTAAATTCAACCTCAATGTCCTTGACGTAGACGAGGAGCTATGATGAAGACATGTTGCCAAGTTAATCATTTTTTATTCATTATCATTTGTGAACAGAAATCACCTTAGTATTCAGACAGTTTCATAATCTTTCAAATACATTGTTCACCATTTCTAACCATTTCTGTTTTTAGATTTTTTTAGTTTTACTATTTAGATATGGGCTCTATATACAGTATATACATATTGTTTCATGATTGCCTATACTATATTCTTGACTTAAGGATATATTACACCCCTAAATATGACTAAATGTCTGAGCACCTACCACAAGTATATTAACACAAAGGAAAGCAAATGTATTCAATAATCACGTTACTGGTAGTTGCCATACACTGCCAACAGCAAGAGAGACCTGGGTGCCAAATCAAGTGCTGAAAGGTTAAATGAGCAAGTTATAAATTACTAATATTTTGCTGAACATTGGTGGATTACTTAAAAAATTCCTCACAGATACCTGCAGAAAGATGTTGTGTTGCTATTAGTTGACATTCCTCTAGATATCTACATCTATATTTTTGAGAATCACCATGGAAATATCCAGGTGGTTCACCAAATTATGAAATATTTAGTGGCTTTGGTGTAATGCCTTCTTTTCATGTAAACCATTGAATGAAGAGAATCTCACATTTGTAGATTCACACTGCATAAACAAAATGAAGAGTCAGCGTGGGAATATGGATCACCATCTGTTGTTGTTATCAAGAGTCCAACAATATACAAAAGGCTACAATGTTATTAGAGTTTTTATGCAAATATTGTGTACGTGATCTAATTAAATATTCAATTAGACAGAGGATGCATGGTTCAATTGCCAAACGCAGATTCCATTTGTTACACTGAAGGAGTCTTGCCCATTCAGTTATTAATTGATGACTGCGATGCTTGAAAGTTGAATGAATAAGGACTTACGGGACGTTTGAGCCCTCAAGACATGTAAATGAAATGCCTGCCGTGAATATGTCAAACAGAACAATCATAAGAGAAGCCCAAATAATGGGATTTTTAGTTTCCTTATAAAGATATGTTCCTCCTTGACTGAGCTAATTTGTGTCACGTTGCGTTGGTAATTTATTACAAAAATGATGGCTGATGCTTTATCCTTAAATGTACCTGGATTTTACCTGATCCTCTTTGGTGGGATTGGTCTCGCAGCACCTGTGAATCTCTCCCAGGTCTTCCGGTCAGCAGCTGTGTGTTGATTAAGACACAATTAAAGCACAGAACGCTGCATGTTTTGTCACAGTTTAGATTGTGTCACCGAGTAAGAAGGCGCCCCACGCAGCCTCCTGTCAGCACCCTTTTATCATCTGATCTATGAGGAAATTCTCCTGAGGCAGTCACACAGGAGCATGACAGGAACGCTTTGCACTTTGAAGTAGAGTGACATTATCAGTGAGTATGGTCTTAACATAGCATCTCTTTTCTCTCACTCCGTCTACTTTCCTCTGCCGCCACCATGTTTCTCCAACTCTTTCTTTTTCTTTTGTTCTCTCTTTGCTTCTGCATCTTCCCATTTTTTGTTCACCTCACCTCATTCCATGCCATTTTCTTTTCTTCCACCCTTCCCTGTTGCCTTCTCACCTTTGCACCCACTCTCCTCCCTTGCTTTCCCTCCCTATCAATCTCCTCTCTCCCCTCACCTTTTGCCCCCCTCCCCCTGCTCCTCGCTGTGGAGCGTGCTGTTGGCCGCCTCTCAGGGAGGTCGGGAGATCAGGGCCAGATAGAAATGGGCTACTGGTCAGCGTTAATGACACACAGGCTGAGGGGCCACTGAGGTGGCCTCTTTTGGGAATGTGAGGTTTCAGTCATCACAGAGAAAGAGAGATAAATAGATAGATGGATGGGGAGGGATTTGTCGCATGAGGGGGAGGGAATGACTGAGCATCCCCCTCTGCACACAGGGGGAGATCATGATCAATTTCCACTGGGATGATATCTGAAATAATTTGTGTTCGACAGTGAAAATGTGTATGAATAATTTAATATGAACACATCCCCCTGGTGTGAACAAAGAGGACAAAGAAATATTTTAAATAAAGACATCAAACCAATTTTGCCTACCCTCTTAAAATCCTCAAATGAGAGTGAAGAAAACTACACCAGTAAACCATACTCTCATAAGACTGGCATCTGAAACAGGACTCAAGGGAAGTGGGGCAGTAGACACATTAAAATGAATTACTAAGTAAATAGGCAGGTAAAATTAAATCATAGTGAGGAGAAGATAATAAAGAAGACTAAACCTTAAGGTAAAGTCAAGCCACCTTTGGATTTCCTAATGAATGGCCTCTCAATGGGAAGTCGCAGTGCCTTACTGCCAAACTAGCCTTTATCTATTCATCCATTTGTCATTCCAGACGGCACCAGAGAGGGAACAGGCTGTACACAATCGCTAAAAGTACCTGTTTGATGTTCCAGGTTTGCTGGAATAAATGGGGTCGCTCTGCAGGTTCTATGCAAACAAATGGAAGCCTGCTGGTGTGTGTCTGCAGCGGCTGGAGCACTGCGCCCAACAGCAGGTGTCTTCAGAGGCTGTCCTCATGGACCACACAGCTGCTTTTAAGGAGAGTTTGCTAAACAGAGTTCACAAGCTGTATTGGTTGTAACTGTATTTTTTCTAATTATACATGAGGCACCCAGAATAAATTCTATTTATACCTTTTTGCTACAGATCCATTCCACTTCGATATGCTGTTGGAGTGAAATCCTTTCTTTCAGTGACAGCCTACAGAGAAAATCAGCAGGTAAAAATCTTTTGAAAGCAATCTGCACTTTCTGGCGTGACATTTTGAAATCGACCAAACCACTTTGCATTATTGCTCATAGGCCAACTTGGAGCACAAATGACCATAGATATATATATATATATATATATATATATATATATGTATATCCCCCCACTCCTCCTTTCACTGCCTTTGATTACTTCTCTGCCAACCTTCATCCTCTTCCCCTTTCCACCTCCACCTCCACAGTGCGCTCCCTGAGCTTCTCCTCCCACTGTCTCTGTGGTTATCGCTGCGAATCTGAAGGATCTACCCTGACATTTGATGTAGCACAAAATTGGATTTCCAGTGTGATTCTCTCCCCGAGCCCCTCATGGAGTGTAATCCACGCTGTGACTAATTGAGTGGCATGCCAACAGTCTGTGTAAATGGATGGCTGTGTCTGTGACCTGCTATTTTTTTTTTGTTTGGTGGCCTGTGAGTTCAGAGAAAGGCAAGGACACACACACACACACACACACATACCCACACACGTCTCGGCTGTGCAGGATTCTCCAATACAAAGAGACATTTTATCCCTTGTCAATGTCACCTTTTGTTGTTGCCTTTTGGATATGACCCTATGTGCTGTTGTCTGACAGCCTGTGAAGTTAATGACTAATCTGACCAACGGAAAATCAATTTTTCTTGTATAACACAGACCATATCCTATAGACTGGCTTAACTTGAATGACGGTCAACATGAATTACCACGCTTAACAATGACATTAGCCCTTGTAAGAAAGTAAGTAAGTGAGAAAAAAGGTGTCGCAGGTACACATTTTACAAGATGACTCACCACAGCTATGTCGCCTGTCTGACCACCACTATCCCAGAAGGCATTGCTTTACCCTGGCAAATCCCCTATGCAGAGAGGTAGTAGGTTCTATAACAATGACGCCACAGATAGAAAAAAGCTTCTTTTTTTTCTCATGTCGATAGCTTCGCACAAAGCCCTTTACTCTAATCTCAAATCTCAGTCATGCCCTCTGCTCCGGGGACCCCAAATCTGATTTGTATTTGAATAATTTAAGCTGTTTTCCTACCCAGAGGACTCGATACAGCAGTTTCTTCTTCATTATAAACTTTCCACAGATGCTCCTGTGTGTGCATGTGCCCCCCCACCCCCCCACCCCTTCTCTTCTTCCACACCCCCGCAAAAATATACACACCCACACAAATTCACACAGACAGGCTGGGATGTAGAGGTCTACACTCTCACACACACACACACACACACACACACGGTTTGCTGTGACACATTCTAAAACAGGAAAATGACTTTGTACAAATGAGACGCTTGCAGTTATTTAAAGCGTAATGGCAGGCAGCACAAGACAAAAGGCACTAATGAATGAACTCAGAGATGGATGACAACATGGCATACGTACCTGCAGGATTTCATTCACCAGACTCTCTGCTTCTCTCCTCTGTCTGTCTCTCCCCTGTCTCTCCCTCTTTGTGGATATGATTGTGCCTGCCAGTGGGTTTCCAGAGGAGAGAGTCTTCACCATATCAAGTCGGGGACCGGGGCTCAGCTGCAGAGACTGACATCATCCCTTTCAGAAAAGAGGTTTTCCCCTCCCGCTATCTGCACCCTCTCTCTCTCTCTCTCTCTCTCTCTCTCTCTCTCTCTCTCTCTCTCTCTCTCTCTACCTCTCCCTCTCTGTCTCGGTCTCCCAATCTCTCCCTCTCTCAGCCAAACTTAACCACTCACTCACTCTGTACAGTAGTATACTCCTCCCATCTCTCCCTCCCCTGCTCCTGTTTTTAATCTCTCCTCCTATTCTCTCTTTCATTTGCTTCCACATATTACTATGTTTCAAAGCCAACACATGTGAAAGATGTTGACAGTGAAACTGTGGCTCTATACACAGTAACAAGTGCTAAAGAAGGACTTTACTAATCTCAGCAGCCTGGACTTGTACTGTATTTTACCCCTCTTAATCAAGCATCAGAATCTGTCATCCCAGAGGAAACTTATCCACTCTGGGTTTTTCATTAGAGGTTTTATTAATAGATGTGGTGGCCTGCAGGTCTTTCACAATTAGCTCCCCCTCTTCCTTTTTCTCCCTGCTCCTTCTTTCCATCCCTGTTTAAGATCAAGGATTGGAGGAGTACATCAAGACTGCCGCCTAATGGGGGGGGGGGGGGGGGGGCTTGCTTTCACCTACCCAATTCTTTTAGATCTGCAGGAATGAAAAAGGCAAGGAGCTATGCAGAGGCAGCCTCTTTGAGTCTATTGAGATGGATGCCTGCTGTGGTGCCTGCGGTGGTAGAGATCTGTGTTGCTGTCCATGGTGCTGATTACGGCTGAAGGAGACATCACTAAGGACAGCAGTGACCCTGCAGACCCACAGAAAATAGCCTTGAACAGAGTGGGGAGGAAAAACCTGTTTCAGCATGCTGCAGAAACCTTAATAAATGCACATGCACAAGCTTCCACACGCACAAGTTCACACACAGGCAAAACCACACATATAGAGACTTCCATCTACCTCCCAGCCTCATCCTCTGTGTCCCTCGGGCATTTCTCAGCGTCTCAACTCATTTAGGATTACATTCATCATTGTAAGGTAACAGTGGCAGGTGGGATTAAAATGGATTAGCCCTATTAAAGAAATGTGTGGTGCATATTACAACCAGACCCACATACACACACACACAATTGGCCAAAGAGCCACATGCATTAAAATGTAGGCACTGCACTGTCTTTCCTCCTTAAAAACAAAGCCAGCAGAGTATATTAAAATGCACATCCATGTCTGCACACAGACACAGATGTCCACAGTCTGGTAAAGGCACAGAACAGTGATGTAAAGGGCCAACAAAGCGGCTTGATGATGACATCCACGGCGGCAGAACAGGCGGGAGAAGTATAGATGTTGTGTATATTGCTGCTTTTCTGCCACTCACACTGTGGACTCCTTTTTGTTGTCTTAACTCTCGTCTCAAGAGGTAGCTTTTAGAATCTCGCCTCCTTGTTTCCATAGTGACACTTTCCCTCCTTTGTGCAAGAGAGTATGTGTGCATTTCAGAGACACACAGAGAGGAAAAAGACAGGCGTAGGGAGGGAGAAAGGAGGGGGATGACAGCGAGATAACTTGATTCACTTACATTTATTCACTACAAAAAGAGAAGAAAAAAAAAAAATCCACACAGCCAATTTTCTGCAGCAGGCAAAGCCTACTGTTCACTTTTCATTGGCCGTCAGCAGAATGCTGTTTGACTTCTTGACTAATGGCTCTGCAGCAGTTCGACGAAAAATAAAGCAATTGTTTCTATAACTGTGATAGCATCAGTAGGCCGTGCTAATTGTGTGTCTGAGTTCATTGCTCTGAATATTTGTGAGACTTTTTAACTGAATAAACATTGTGCTGAAATTGTAGTGGCTGCCAGTACTTCTGAAAATATACCCCACCATTTTAGAAGAATTGTTTAAAAAAAAACACAATCTTTATACCAAAGATATATTAATTGAAACCCATTTCTTTATTATCTTAACAGACTTTAGAAAAAAATATTTGTGCCACTGAAATATGGGTTTTGACTCAATTGTTGGCGCAAATATTTGATGCTGTAATGTAGGCGTCTGAAACCATCTGACAATGTGCAATTATTTAATCAGAAAAAATAATGACAACTATTAATAATTAAACTGTAAAATACCCTCATGTAATCCTAATTGTATACTCAATAGGCTCATTCAGTCACATTATTTGAATGTTATTGCACAGCCGTATTGGATGTAAACTCCGTAAGCAATAATGAAAAACATCCAGAATGACCTTCAAGGGTGCAACTATTACCTCCGCAGATAAAATGCGGTTTGAATCTGCAGTGTGCTGTATCTAATAAATTATTAATTATAGATATTAAATGGCTGTATTTATCACTTTCACAACAACCTGGGTGGATTCAGGAGATTGATTACAGTGAAACAGGTGTGTGTGTGTGTGTGTGTGTGTGTGTGTGTGTGTGTGTGTGTGTGTGTGTGTGTGTGTGTGTGTGTGTGTGTGTGTGTGTTTACCCATTTGTAAGCACTTGAACTTTTGGACGAAATTGTACCTTCTTGATTCTTGTTGTTCTGATTCTTGTTTGTACTCATGGTGGAATCACTTATTGTAAGTCGCTTTGGATAAAAGCGTCAGCTAAATGAAATGTAATGTAATGTAATGTAATGTAAGTGTATATCTATAAGAGTTTAAATCTCCTCTTGTAGCCCAGTTGGAATCGGCACAGAGAAAATACTTAGCCGATGGGCATATCCCTTCTCCCCACACCTCTTTCAGCCAACAGCGTTCCACATCAGTAAATCAGTATCAGAGGCAAGACACCAGAGGCTCGGCTGAGACGCAGGGTTGACTACACATAAGGGGATTGTCTAAACTGAGACGTCTGCCATCTTGAGCTGTCACAAGTCTGGTGTATATAAGGATAAACCAGACAAACCTAATGAAATGACGGATGTGGTAAATGGAGCCCTCCTAAAAAGGATGAACTTTTGTTTGCCTCTTTAATCATTCACCAGCCTGATAATGCAGAACACTTCAAACAAGGCCTGAAAGAGCACCTGCAAACTTTCTTTTTGTCTTCACAAGGTACCTCGACACTTTTAAGTACAGTATCTGCTCTCCAGTTTCTGAATGCCCCACAATAACTCACATGGCAGCAAAACATGATCTGAGTGCAAAGGCAGGGTGGTATTAAATAAATTGCAGCTGTTCCCCATGAGTGGTTGGAGGTAAGTGGTTCTTGACATTTTTTTCTGGTATTGTAAGAAAGAGAGAAGAGCCAAAAGAATAGTGAGGAAAGTGGTGAAATGAGACTGTTCATGATGCTTGAGCGGCTCTGAATCGCTCTCAGCAGCCGGGTGAAGTCGTCTTACACCCAGTAATGCTCAGCTGCTCCATCAGCCCGGAGTTATCTCCATAAAAAAACTGTCTATCACCGTGACAGTGAGGCTGAGGCGGAGGTGTAGCACTCGATCCCTCACCATTTCAAATTACTGCAACCTACCTGCCACACACTTTACTGAGGCCGTGTTACCGTGTAAGGATTTGTTATCACCGAGATATTGAAGTTGCTCGGCCATGTGATTTCACATCTGTGTGTCTGAGCAAGAGTGTGTGACTCCAAGCAAGTGGTGCATGGACATAGATGACTGTGTAGTCTTATCTTCGCTTTTCTATTTTGTCCTGAATCAATCCCCAGAGTGTAACAATACCTATTTCTTGCTGTATAATTGGACTGGATGACAGGCACATCTGAAGTCAGCGGATGAAAGCCTCTCCTGACAATGGTGTCTGGCCTGTGACATGACTTGAATGAGGAAGAGATAACGCTGCCACACACACACACACACACACACATACTAGGTGTCTAAGACATAGATAAGAAAAAAAGGCACAAAATCTACAGTACATTTACTTACTCGCTCATTCATCTCACCAAGCAGAGGTGATGTAATTATATAATTTGTACAATGATATGAAATCCCTAAAGTAACTGTGTATCATCACAAGTTAGTTGAAGATTGAATTTATCGCAGTGCATGCCAAATGTTTGCTATCAAATCCTGCATTCTGCTCGCTCTGCACACTAGTGTGACAGACTGTAAGTTTGAATAGCTGCCAGTGAAACAAATTATCATTCAGTTTCCCCTGTATTCTGGCTTGCCTATTTTTATCTGTGTGTGAGGGTGTGAATGTAATATCCTACATCCTGATGCATATACGCCCACACACAAAACCATGTGAACAGTCTGTGAACACATAGTAACATAGTGAATGCATCTCAATAAAGCACTCAAGGAGGTATTTGTAAAACCAGATGTCCAACTTGTGGTCCCAAAAGCACAACATGTCTACCCCTCTTAGTGTATTTGCTGTTCGCTTTGTTGCCACGGAAACCACCATTACCCAAACATCCCCACGCTGATGGACACTTACATTAAAAGTGTCTTCCTGCCACTCTTTCTGTTAAGCCCCTCACTTCCATCTCATTCCCCTGACATCCCTCACACCGTCAGGTCATGCAAGTAAACATCTCTGAGAAAATGTCCCTTTTGGATCCTAAAAAACAAACTAAAAGCTCAGGCTAAAAACATCAAAGGAAAAATAGAGTATTCAAGATTTTTGCACAAGGAATTAAAGCCACTGATGGAAGACTATGTGATGCCAAAAATCAATAACGTTGTGAGGCCCAGAGTGAAATGATTTTCTGAGCAGAACATTGATTTATCGCCCCCAAGTTGGCTATATTCATACTCTCTAATGACAGCCTCTGTGTCACATCATACAATATAACAAAGGTCTGTGCACATGGATGTACAGAATAGGCAATGGAGTATAAAATAGCAGCTGTAGATCAATATGACTCAATGTCTAAACGTGATTTTCCTTTTAAGATAAGATAAGAGATGATCCTTTATTAGTCTCACAGTGGGGAAATTGCAGGATAACAGCAGCAAGAGACACATAGTAAAATTAAATTAAAAAACAAGTAATATAAATAAACAGTAATAAAATAAATTAAGAATCCACAATAGCAGTATTATATGTACAGACATAATACAAATGTATTTAAAAAGTATTTATATTGCACCAGTTGAAGTAATTAAAGTGACCAAAGTGATTGAAGTGTTGTTGTGGTCTACTGTGTGCTCAGCTGGTTGTGCAGCCTGACAGCAGCAGGAAGGAAGGACTTGCGGTACCTCTCCTTTACACCTTTTTTTGTCCTTTGAATCCCTTCACAGCTTGAACATGACCTTAAAGAGTATGCATTCTCAACCCAAAGTGTAACACAACCCTAATTTAAAACAATGATTTATTTAAGTGAGAAAGTATTGCAGCATGTGAGCAAAAGCACTGCAGACCCGGGAGATGTCTATTAATAAATAAAAAATGAGAGCAACCTAAATCATGCACCAAGGTAATCCAATAAACAGTGAGCAAAGTATTTTTCTCAAGAATAAGTTTGAGGTTTATCTTTTTACCAACAGCTTATTCATAGTAATCACTGATGCTGTGCTCTCTGTGTCTGCAGCAGGTGGAAACATTATCATGTGCAAGTACAATTTAATGAAACACAATACACCTGCAATAAATACTGAATCTTATACAGTTATGTTAATTTTGAGTCTGTATGGGGGCTATTAATTCAATTATTTAGGAAGTGTTGAGGTTGCTGCATTACAATGGCCATATTTTGCTCTTACTATATTTCAAACCAGGCAGGATATGAACATTGTATTCTACATGCTCGTTATAGTCAACAGCTTCATTAAGATGTCTGTCAGTCCAGCATTCACTGCCCTGCTGGCATAAATACTCACTAGCATTAAATGTGTATTAATCCAACACTGGAAATAGTTCCCAACAAATGCACCATCTACCTGTTCCAGTAGCGTTTGCGACAAACTACAAAGCCTCGCTTTTTCATGGGCAAGTACAATTTAGTTGTAAATTCCCCTTAGGTTCAGCTCTCTGTTTTGTTGTTTCGTCATGCTACCTATCGTTCATAGTTTCAGAACCATGTATTTTCAAGGAAAAAGCTGCGATTAGCCCATTTTATGTTACCTTCCCAGCACCAAATGGAGATAGATAAAATAAGCAGCTAGCTGGAGTCCAAAGTAGAGCTAAAAATAAACTCTAATCTAATGCTAATATTACAGTGTAGCCGGGAAAGAATAAATAGACAAACGTTTGCTTACACATTTAACTGTCTACGGTGATAATGTGTCACAAGTGTTCTGCCAAATAATCAATTAATACAGCTTTCAAGATTGGAGCAGGAACCAGTGGACGTGGGTAGAGCAGCCAGAAATTACTGAGAGACTAACAAATTGTTTTTTTGTTTTTTTTATGAGATACGCTGACAGTAAGACAAATACAAAATAGCACTGCTAAATTACTGTTGTTTTGGATTCCAGATATACGAATTAGGTATAATTTGCGAATGTGGTAATTCTTAATTTCTTTGGTAGATATTTGTTCCTTATACAAATCTTGAGTTAAACATGAAATCTACTAAGTACTAAAATAATTAGGGGTCATGCCACAAAACACAGTAGATCCCATTGGATCTCTCACTTTATGGTTGATTACAGAAAGCAATATACTGTATGGTAATGATAATGAATATGCGTTAATTTTGTATCATTTACAATCATTACCCGCTGGCTTTGAACTCAGTTCTGATTGTTACGGGGGCAGTTTTCCTATCCTTTCTCTTAGATAATGTTATGCTGGATGGAACGAGCTATTCATCTCTGCTTCTGCTCATCTAATTTCAGAAATGTCTTCACTGTGTGTCTATATCTGCGTTTCAAAGCCATTTTCAAATTTTCCCTCGAAAAGTAGTACATTTTGATCAATGGCTTGTTTAGACTAACAACAACAACAACAATATGTATTGCTCTTTATTCAGTCTGCAAAATGTATTATGTTTGTGTGAGGAATGCGTCGGTGCATGTACAATAACGCGAGAGCAAGGAAAACAATAACTGTGTGGCATTCGAAGCACAAGACACAAAGCCAGAGAACCAGAGGTAAAGAAACACGATTTGGCTTGGTTTCTCATAGAAAACTATTAAAAAGTCGCAATTTAGTGTGTTACTACCCATATTATAATACCTTTTTTGACTTACTATACAATTACTTCTTTCATGACTTTTTGCGACATTCTATTCTATGATTTTTTTTTATTTAAAAGAAATCATAGTATTGTATGTTATAAAATGTCACAGAACAGTCTACTATAGTATCTCAAAACAAATGTGAAAAATATACTATGTGTATTATATTAAGATGCCAATAAACTTAAAAATTAAAATATCAAAGAAAGCCTAATTCTAGAATGTCATAGTATATTTCAATTTAATAATATTTCATTAAAAAGTCAATGTATATTGTTTGATCAAAATATCATAAAAGGTTTTAGAATAGTATGTGTGAAAAAACTATATATATATATATATATATTTGTACGTATACTGCATATATGTTTTATATATACGTTTTTTAACAACATACTATACTGTGACTTTTTATGACATTTTCATGACATAACATTACTTTTTTATGTCATACTATTACTTTTTGACATTTTAGTGGCATACACCAACCTTATCTTCTGAGGAATAGTGCAATCCAATGCAACACTTCCACAAAATACAGTCTTCAAAATTACCAGAATTCACTCCCCCCCCTCTCTAAAATTGCAACAGCAACGAGGCATCATTTATTGCAGGACTGATGTATTGGGTTGCCTTAGCCTGAAAAGGCTCATGATGTTCTATTCAGCAGAAGGGAAACCAGGTCCTGGGTTATGTATGTATTGTGCAGTATGTAGGATATTTTTAATGAAGAGAGCAGTGGGAATCATTTAATGATGTCACCCACAGTTTAGTGTATCCATCATGATATGCACCCCTGACACATTGGTCAGCAGCAGCAGGAGGTATGATGTGGCTGAAGTGTAAGTGGCTCTCAGAATGCAAGATAGCCTGTCAGACCGAGGCCCTTAGGGGACCAACTTCACACCATGTCTGGTTGCAGAATGGCCTTTACGCTCCCTCTCTACCTGTCTCGTTCCCTGTGTGTGTGTGTGTGTGTGTGTGTGTGTGTGTGTGTGTGTGTGTGTGTGTGTGTGTGTGTGTGTGTGTGTGTGTGTGTGTGTGTGTGTGTGTGTGTGTGTGTGTGTGTGTGTGTGTGTGTGTGTGTGTGTGTGTGTGTGTGTGTGTTCAACATAGAGGCTCATCTCTCTTGTTTTGTGTGTGTGGTAAAGCAAGAGAGGGTGTTGGTGCGTGGGTGTAAATCTCTGTCCGGCAGCACGTTGGGATGGGTGTTTGGGGACTGGTTGGAAAGCTGGCTCACCGGAGCTCAGATTGATGAAGTGATTGTGATAGATGGAGGTAATAAAGGCCTGGATGTCCTGTCTGTTGCCAGTGATGAGGCTGGTATGAATCACCCGTCTGGGGCTGCTGAACATGATGCTGCTCAATCCCCAGGCCTTCCACCTTACTCCATCCCTCCATCCCTTCATCGCTCTGCCTGTTGACTTACCATCATTATGAGGAGATTGCTGTCTGAATGGAACAAAGCTTCAACACTCAACAGCATTCCATTACTGTATCAATCTGTGCTGATGCATACTTTGAAACATATTATGAAGCTTGTTTACCCATCCCGAAAAACAGCGCGCGCGCGCAGTTCAACGCGTTGCACAGTGTTCATTAATTTTGTGCCCAAACATCACTTGTTGAGTGATTGCGATGCATGTGAGAAAAAAATCCAATCAACTCAGCCAGCCACTCCTCATGAATAGGGTCATTTGACTAAAGAAGGGCATCTGAAATTGCAGTGTTTGTGTCAACATAACAAGTTAATGATTTCAGATGATAATTGGTAGTTGGATGCTGGGGCGCTGCGTTGTGGCCCGTGAGGTTCAGTGGCAGGGACCTCCTGTGATAGAAGAAGCAGCATGAGGGCTTTTAAAGTGGCACGATGCTGTAGGCAACACAATTCATCACGGCTCCATGAATATTCATCCAGCGCTCTGTTTCCTCCAGGGCTGGTGAAAACACGTCTGTATTAAGTCTCTTCTATGTGCTGCAGTTTGAAGACACCTGAACCTTCTGGCCTCTCATTACCACACTACGCTCTTGCTGCCCCACACTCAGCTGCCTGCCAGGGAGAAAAGACATGCTTCATTAAAATAAAGAGGAAATTCTCTCGCTCTGTGCACTAACAAGGCAGAGGTCAGATAGTCAGATGATTGTGAATTCACCTCTTTGCACGCGTTCACAGGGGTCAGACCTGATGATTGTGATTGAGCTTGCTCTAGAAAGTGTGCACAGGCCAAGCAGGAAGATGGATTTTCCAGTCTGGACCGTGTGGTTTCGGCGTGGAGCCTGTCCGAGGCTTGTTGTTAGCAATTTAGAAACATTTGCTGTGTCTTTTCCATCCCCCGCCCTGCTTGTTGACAGGAGCCCAGAGTGCCACCGATTGGTTTCTGGGGCATCGCTTCAGCGCTTTATCAGACCTGCAGGCTTCTCAGCACTGTCCCCAGATTACAGTTTAGGCATGGGGAGCTTGACTGACAGGCCTTGGCCTCGGCCGTCCCTGGGGGAGAAGGGAGGGGATTTGTAATGGCTGCACTGACTCGTACTTCTCTTACAATTTTCTCCAGGCTGGTTTCAGACTGTCAAGCTGAAAGAAAGCTCTCTCTGCATAATTCATCAGATCTCCTTTCTTTTTCACTCTCGGCTGCAATGTGGCAGGCACCGTAGCCCCATTGTTTAAGAAGAAAGAGTAATAGAGCTTGTCACAATATGTTAACATAGTTTATTGTTCACAGCAACTGTTTGGAAACAATTTAACTTCTGCTTCTCCAGTGTAGAACAATTATGAAGGAAACAGACGATTCAGATGGCTACCAAGAAAAAACACATTTTAACACTTTTTTCTTAATCGGCCAACAGCATAAAATTGATTAATTAATGATCGTCATAACTACGGTAGCAATAAACAACTTTGGCCAGTGAACTAAAACAGGAAAAGGCTATACAGGTTGCTTTGACACAAAGCATTGTTTTGCAGCCAATTATCGCAGCATTGCCTGCATATGACACGTACACGGGCCTGTCCCTTTGAAGCATGTATACTGTCTCTGGTCGTGATCTAGCTGGCATTTATTTCTAGGAAATCTGCAAGGAAAAATATCTCATCGTTGATGCTACATGACGTTTCCTTTCACAGAATATGACGAAACAAGCACATCCCCCTCCACACAACCCTGCATGCTGAAGCCAGAGGACAACTCCTGTCACTGTTGCATTAAAGGGCTCGTTGGGAGGAACTTTATATGAAACTGCCAATGCAGAGTTACAGTATGTTGCCCTCTAAAACACCAGGCATGGATACAATATGCCAAACACCTCCAAAAATATCTTAACAATGGTGCTGTTCTGTGCCGTCTCTGTATTGGCATGATGTTATAACGATTGAAGGGATGGACATCAAATGGAAAACACAGAAATTGGACAAAAACATGACCCAGAGAATGTGTTTGTTGACATAGAAGCAAGAAATTGCACATTTATATGAAAGTGAACAAAACTTATTTCAAGTATAAAGCCTAATATTAGTATTCTGATGCTACTTTGCAAAACACTCTTGACTTCTCATTCAAAGTTATGGATTATCTTTGCTGGCAGAATTCAAAAGTAACTTAACAACTCTCAAAGTAGAGTTGTTTTCTTAATTTATTCTGCTGAATATGTTTTGCCAAACATATCTTAGCCATGTCATTCATATCCAAAACAGAAGTAAAGGGAAACATTAAGAATGCAAATAAACAGCAGAAAACTAAATTATACTTGAATTGCCAAACAAGTGTTAGAGTTAGGCTCACTTACAAAGACATCATGTCCTGTCATGTCAAATGTAACTCCAAAAGGGACTAAACCCTAAAATCCTGGTTGTCTGCAACTGTAGTAACACCACACATCACCATTAAACTCAAGTAATCAAATATTGGAGCCAATCCCAGCTGACATTGGGCGAAGACAGGGTGTTCCCTCGCCTTTACAGCTCAGAACTGACACATAAATAAAGACAACCATTCACCTTCACAGGTTACTTAGTCATCAATTAACTTAATTAAGGAAACCCACGCTGACATGGGGCGAACATGCAAACTCCACACAGAAGGGCCAGCCAGGCCCGGGATCAAACCCAAGCCCCTCATTAATAACCACTACCCCAGCGTAAGCATATTACAGCTGACTAAGAGTGTCATGCGAGCATAAGAACACTGAAAGTTCGTAATGCGGAACCTGTACTGCAAACACACGTTCCAAAGGAGGACACTGGAAACTGACCTTTATTTTGAAGGTTCCATTTTGTTCCATTCTCGAGATCTAGAGTTTTATGCGCTTTATGTTTAAGCTGATTTCTTTTTCTTCTTACTTTTAATGTGTTTTTTTTGCCATTTGCAGCAAGCCAACGGACAGACTCCTGAAGTTTAACAAGTCACCTTTGAAACCTGCAGTACGAGAAAATATTTATTACCTAAATAATGGAGTTTTATCTATCTAATTTTGATAGACAAGGAGTTATTTAATTGCAATACATCACAAATACAGCCAATTTAAATATCTCCTCTTGCCACTAGTATATAGAAAAATTTGTAAAATACACAACTCATTTCCTTTAAAACCTCAATAATAATCAACTTGACAATGCATGAAATGATTTCTTCTCACCAAAATTGCCCCTTGATTTATTTAAAAAATAAAAATAAAAGATTGAACCATAGAAAATCTGCGTATTTCTCTCTAATAAGCATATTAAATCCTGGTCTATTTTGGAAAATATACATGATTTACAAAAGATTAATCTAGGCTCACTGGGCAGCTGGAAGAATAGTCCGTTTTTAGATTGTAACCTGTCAAAATAAGTGAACAGTGCCACCTGCTGGGCAATATTTATATCATTTTAAGACATAAGAGCGTAAGAAATAATGAAACGGATAACTCATTCAAAATGTTAATTCACAAGCTTATACTACTGCACATTTAGAAAGAAAGACAACGACAGGTTCCTCTTTACTTTGTTCTTTATTACACATTAAATAGGAGTGGTGAGATTCATGGCAAAAAATAGACTCATATGAGATCAGATCACCACCCTACACTGTGTTGTAAAGTGGGCATTCATTCAGTTCCCTAGACCTGGACCCAGTCACACTCTCTAATCACATACACTGAGTGGAGCCAAACTCCATTAAAGCAACATTCATTAAGACACACCAACAAAATGAAGCACAATTTACAAAATATGCACCTTTCAGTATCACAACTATACAAAGGTTGTTGAAATATGATCTAGTTATAAATGATACATTTCAGAAATCAGCTGTTGGCACGCAATAAAAAGAGGAACATTTCAGTAAAACTACTTTGAAACCGTATTGTTAACAAGAGGGTTCCATAATTAAAAACACACACACACACACACACACACACACACACACACACACACACACACACACACACACACACACACACACACACACACACACACACACACACACACACACACACACACACACACACACACACACACACACACACACACACACACACACACACACACACACACACACACACACACACACACACACACACACACACACACACACACACACACACACACACACACACACACACACACACACACACACACACACACACACACACACACACACACACACACACACACACACACACACCTTTGAAAATAAATTCCGACAATCTCCGCTAAAAAACAAAGTTTATGGCAATTATTGCCTCCTTTACACACATCAGTTCCAGTTACACCACCACAACACACAAGCATTGTGAGATTAAATGACAAATTACTTTGCTGGACAATCATTTCTGTTGAAAGGCAGCCCAAACAATTTCAACACTTTAAGGAAAAGAAATTTAATCCAAAAACTCTTTCAAAAGCTCGGCAAAAGGAAGAATCTGAAAATCCATTTGGAGAACATTTTAAACAACCTCTGACTCCACACCAAGAGAAATGTTCCTGAAAGCTGCATTCGGATTTCTAGCCGCCACAGACAAACGAGTCCACAGCTTTGGAAAATGTGCAAAGCAGGACACCTCTATGGCCAGCGACTGGAGAATCATGAATCCTCAAATTGAAAACCTAACAAACATTGAATAAAGAGCTTTAAGCGGTCCTCATACTGTTGAAATATGACACCTCAGTTGCGAGGATGTTGACAGCAGAATTCGAGAATTGTTTTAACAAATGACGATGAACCCATTATTGTCCGGATAAATTAAACAATCCTGCAGTTGAGCCCCAGAGTACAGAAAAGCAGGCAATATTTGGCCAGTGAGGTCCAACAAGTTGCTCGATAGGAGCCATCGCGAGGCATAAAATGATTCTGCCCAACAAAACCTGGCTGCTAGTCTCGTTTTATCATCCAAAAACAGGTAAGAAATATGTAACTCTGAATTTGTCATTAATCAAGCTAAAATGGCTGATTTTGTACTCAAGCAAGTAATGATTACTCTATATATGCCTGGAAAACAAGACTGTATGATATCCACTTGGGTCAGAGTTCCTCATTGCTGGCTGTTAAATGCACCAAACAGAGGATGTTTGCAAAACCCATGTCAGCTAGGACACACTGCATGCAAAGAAAAGAAAAAAACAAAACATCTCATCAAGGCAAGAAATCACTCCCCACACAGTACAAAGCATTGACAAATTGCAAATTAATTAATAGCTAATTAGGGTGTTAAAACATTAGGAGGAGTAAGAGTTTGCATGCATACTTATATCAGTGACATAACTAAGTCATACCCAGAGGAGGCAATTACACAGTGGCTGGGACATTTGGATCTCATCTGGCTGAATGTTGGTCTTTTCCTCATATCGGTTTTGTCTCAGAATCGGGATGAAAATTAATTCTTTGCCGCCCCAAAATTAAAAGGGCATGACAGAACTTTTACAGGTCATGGCCTTTTAAGCAAGGGGGAGAAGAAAACAAAACTTGATAATGAAAACACTGTCAAATAGGAGTTGTGATGCAATTAGCTTACAGCTCTATAGGTATATCAAAATGATCCAAATCATCCTATAAAATCAAACTGTTGGACCAACACACGTGGGCAACTGGCACTAAACTGAAAATAAAGCTTATTGGTGACCAAGTAGCAAATAATAGAAAAGGCAGAAAAAGGTCAGGTTTAGTATTCAGTAAGGTGGGTATTGAG
The DNA here is from genome assembly GCA_023566465.1 of Cottus gobio. Lineage (NCBI taxonomy): Eukaryota > Metazoa > Chordata > Actinopteri > Perciformes > Cottidae > Cottus > Cottus gobio. The sequence goes on from CM042223.1 coordinate 13,430,941, forward strand.
AAAGAGGCTAATAATTTAGTGTAATGTACAAAATGTATTACTTAACTGTTCAACATAGTTCTTTTTTTAGTCTGTCTTGAAAAGGGGGTGGTTATTCACATAAGTGTACACTTTGTCTTGGACTTCTTTTTCTTCTTTTTGCCCTCCTTGCTCATCTTCTCCTTATGCTTCCGGATTTCTCTCACTAATGTGTAAAAGGCATCATCAACTCCCTGGAAAAAGAAACGATACAAATAATGTATTATTGAGTGTCAGGTTATTTATTTTCACACCAGAATACGAAAGATTGGCAACATAAAATGAACAGAAATTATACAGTCAGAAACCATTTAAAAGATTGCCAGAGTTCTTTGATTCAAGCTGCTAAATTAAATAGTAATTCCACTCTTATTAAAAACACTCCAAACTTTAATATCAAACTGATGTGTAGCCTTGACTTGTTCCACTGCAAAAGAAACTGAAGTATTTGTCCAAACATTTGCCATATCTTTGTTATTTTTTTCCCCAATTCAAAACCAGAAGTTAATCCTAAAGCTCAAATTATGGACTTGGATAATGTCAAAGTGTACATCAGCATGACACATCAGAGTGCAGGTGCAATTCTCGATCCACTTCAGGATGTGTGAGACACAGCTGAATAAAGTACAGATCAAACATAATTATTGTATTTCAGAGTGAATGTCAGTGTTCCCATTGACAACACTGACAGTAGCTGCCGTTACATGAGCCAATTTCTGAATGTAATCAATCCAAATTGACACCCACAGCATGTTTAAATGGCCCTAAAGTTGTCCTGTTTACATTTGCAATCATCTATGTGCAGTCAGCCAACACAAGCAAACATTAAAAAAATGAACCTGCATCGAACGGTTGGCACCAATATTGGTTTACTACTGTGTGTTTGTACCGAAGCAAGAATTGTATAAAAATATTTTACCAACAAGAGTTATTGAACAGAAAACGAGCCTTTATCTCCCTGAAGCTAATACACATAAAAAAAAATGGTTCCCCTGGAAAAGATGCAACATTTATAAAACTGTAGAAAACTCATAAACACAGTGACACGACTTCCGCAGGTAGCTTTGATTTAAGTCAAGTCAATTTATTCTGAGTGAGGTGTAAAAATTATGCTTTTAAATTCGTGCTGAGCTCTCATTCTGATAATTCCTGAATAAAAAGGCTCCATGTAAATACAGCTAGTGTCTGTCAATGCCACGCAGAGAGGCAAGTGTGCAATTAAAGTGATGACTCTGCAAGGAGCTGCACAGTAAAGAGCCTGAGGTCACTTCAGGTTGGGAAAAAGAGAGCAGGAAAGGAAAGAAATTGGGATTTGCGGTTGCAAAAAGAAAAAACCTCACCCCAAACACACAATTTCTGTTCACAAAATATCTGCCAGTTTTCTGGACTACATCCTCCTCGGAAACACCAACACATGATTTGGTCCCAGATTTGCATAATCTCCTTTAATAACACACATTGGCCCCCTGAACCACACCCCTTTCTACATGTTGATTTCAGCAGCTTGGGACACTTTCACACAGTTTAGTCCAAATCTGGGAGCAAGTCGCCTGGAAATGTGCTTTTAGTGAACATAGGTGCAGACCAAGTCAGCCTCAAGGGAGTAGTCTTACTGGCTCTACGCCAATTGTAGTATGCCTCATGTGCAGTTAGAAAAGTAAATATTTTCTCACAGAAATACCAATACGTTTCAGTGGTATTTTTTTTCAACAAAAGACGACATTTAAAATACCTCAAGCCGAAGATAACACCAATTTTCCACCAGTAGGGTAGTAGCAGTAGCGTTGTTTATTTTACATTTTCAGACCGTTCTAATACTTCAATCATGCGCCACGTTAAAAACTGCCTGCTTGCACATCAGTATCCATTTTTCTTGCACACATTGAGATGCTTACGGCCATAATAATTGTATTATGGAAACTAAGGTAACGGCCTGCACCTTGATGAGGAAAGAATTGCGCAACACAGCCCCGGATCAGCACAAAAGTAAAAAGTGTGAAGGCAGACCAGCATGGTTAGGAAAGGAGGGGGGGGGACTCAAGTAAACCAAACCCAGTATGAAACTGGCCTCAGATAATAATCAGACACTGAAAAGGGGAGAAATCATCAGCTGTTTCAGCCTCGTTAGAGCTCCACCACAGCCCCAGTAGAAACCAGCAGGTTGGCTTCGAGAACCATGAAGCAACAGGTCTCATTGCGTTCTCCACAATCCCCACACACATACATAGATAGATAGATACATAGAGAGCTGATGGGCGCGCGGCTGCATACACTTACCCCTTTCACATCAAAACACACTTTTTAAGCTTGACACAGCGCGGAGTCTTTTCTTCCTTGCTGAGCTTATTGAGCCGGTACAGCCTGATCTCCCGTACCAGATTGTAAAAGGCATCTTCCACTCTCTGCAGCATGAGACACAACTTCCCTCAATGTTGAGAAATACAGGAGGACATACTGTATGGGTGCATGTGTTACAGCTTACAGATACAAAGGAGTGAAGGAGACCAATGTTTTGAGGTGGGCCTCCCTGCAATGTCTGGCCTGCCTTATAAAGTGATACTCCACCCAAACTTTATCTTGTGAATACCAAACACTCACCTCCTGTGATGAATTCCTTTTTCAAGCATGAAAAAGTACTTTCTTGCCGTTTAAAAAAAAAAAAAGTTAATTGTTTTTGTTGCAAGCAAACGAGTATCAAAGCATCCCTCAAAATGCCCCACTCAGTAGCTTTCAAACAATCATAATTCCGCCCAAATGCCACTGAATACCCTTGTTTCCCTCCTGAGTCATGTTACAGCCCTCTTTGAATCAAGCACAACAGAGGCGGAGGTGTATTATGGTGCAGGAGTAGTTTGAAATGTTTTATATTTTAGGATTCATCGTAGGAATCTTTTTTTAAACTAAACTATAAATCAGACTAAACTTTAAAACAGACACCGTCTAAGCCTTCAGTGGATGAGCTAGAGTGAAAAGATTGTGGTGGAGTATCACTGTAACGTCTCGCCTAATATAAAAGAAGAAGTGCATGCATTAGGAGTATATTTTGATTGTGCATTATACTGTAAGTGGGAGATTTCCCAGAGAAGAGGAAATCACTAAGACTTGGCAAACACTGGGTGGCTTTGAATGCAAGAGAATGTTGCTGGTCCAACAGCAGCAGCACAGCGTGGATAGTGAATTATTGGTATACTTATGTAGGAATAGGTGAACGAGCTGTAAGAAATTAATCATTGTGTCATTAATTTCCACCGCACCAGAATGAGCCGTGATTCACCGAAGGTCAGAGAGATCAGGAAAGGATGCGTTTACAGAGCACCGTGTCAGTCAGTCAGCCACCTAATGCCATGCTCACGGCACACCATTTGATAAGACATGGCAAATCTTCCAAGAACACCCAGTCACAGTAACCAGTAAGCAGAATCATTAACCCCTGAGAAGTTACCGACAGTTTGTCCTTTCATGCTTTACACACATTTACTGATTATTTATAATGCAGGCTCCTCTGCAGATGACCCTAATGATATAATTTCATATATACAGTATATAAAGACAAAATAGCATGCAATCATTACATTATCACCTATAAATAAAACATCTCATTAACCAAAGATTTAAGGATGAGCAGCGCATTGCCCGAGACATTTCCAAACAGTATTTTTTTTAAATCATTAGATGTGACACAAATCAACAGCACCACATGCCTCAAAACTTTAACTTTTCTTCTGATCCAAGTGCAAAGATAGTCAAGACTTTGCACGGTCACTTAAAATGACTAGCAGGTTAATCTCTCTGAAAGAATAAAATTAGATTTAATTTTTTCAAGTTTATAAGATTGGCTGTGCCAATCAAGCCAATACTGCTGAGACCATATGCCTTCAACGCTCTACAAACCCGTAGTTGAATAGTCCAGCAGTTTGAACTGAAACGCTAAACTGTTTGAGTCTTGAGGGCATGGCCATCTTGAGCTGGACTCTCACCTGTCTGGTTTTGGCTGAAGTCTCGATAAAGGGAATGCCGTAGCTGCGTGCTAAGTCCTGAGCCTGCTTGGTGTCCACTGTCCGGGACGGGAGGTCACACTTGTTCCCCACCAACACCATTGGGACGTCCTCAGAGTCCTTCACCCGCTTAATCTGTTCTCTGGACATTGACAGATACAATAGAAATATAATTCCAACTGAGGCGATACTGCAATGGCAATATAAAAAGAAATAGAATTAGTTCATAATCAGAGTCAGAATACATTCATTATTGGCTTTTGCTCAATGCTGCAACATATTACAACATTAGCGCCAATCTTGTCACTTAATAATGTATAATATGTTCTGCGCAGTTTGGCCATTTCTAGACAATGGGTAGTAGACAATAAATGAAGGGTTAGATTGATGAGGAATGAATATAATATAGAGGTTGACAGTCTGGCTCAAATCAGGGACATTGTGATTACATAATAAGCACCGTAAACCCTTAGGTCACCTGAAATGTGCTCCATTTTAACTGGGATTAAAACCCTGCCTTCAAACAGAGTCCAAAGCCAGCAAAGCTTTAGTCGCTTAGCTCACCTATAGTGGTGAATGTCTTCGAAGGACTTGGTATTGTTGATGGCAAAGACACAGAGGAAGCCCTCTCCTGTCCTCATGTACTGATCCCTCATGGCGCTGTACTCCTCCTGACCTGCAGTGTCCAGGATGTCCAGCAGACACGTCTCTCCATCGATCACTACCTGCTTTCTGTAGGAGTCCTGGAAGAGGAGGTCAGACAGCGATTAGAATTATGGGATTCAGTGAGTCAAGATTTCCAAGATTCAAACTTTTAATCAACTTAGTTGTAATAATGGCGTGGTGATTTAAACAAAAATTAATATCACACAAGTAATGTAGATTAATACATAACCTATAAGCAAACTGGATTGTCTACATTCCTTCATCATGACATGATTGTATTGATGTGATTTTGCTTAAATAAGCCACAGAACTGAATTTAGGTGTGCCTTCCTCTAGCTGTAGTAGGTCACTCCATCTAACTTGCAACAGCCTCTAAATAATAGATTGAAATCATAATGAGAGACTATGTTTACTTAACATGCATGGAAAGTTATTAAAAACCTGTTTAAAGTCTTTCAAAGACTTAAACCCGAAGAACCTACTACTGAAAGGTTTTTTGCGTTGTTCTGCCCCCATACAGAAAAGCATACAAAACCATAGACACAGAACTAGAGAGAGAAAACACGCTCACAAATACATGTACACACACAGTTTCTTTACCTCAATAGTGGGGTCATATTCATCCACAAAGTGATTCTGGATGAGCTGAATAGTAAGTGCGCTCTTGCCAACGCCACCAGCTCCCACCACTACCAGCTTATATTCTGTCATGATTCACCTGTGGGACCCAAAAAAATATGAATCACATTATTTCCACAGACAGTCATCTAGCACAGCATCAATTCATCTGGGGCACCCTCAACGCTTTAAAGGAAAAGGGTAAAAGTTAATAACTCTGATGTGTAAACCTCTCTGCAGTAGGATGTTATATTCTGTTGTGGATGGTTAAAAAAAACTATTTTAGGTTAAAATGATTTTGTTAATTTAAATTTATTTGCTGCTCTTCATTTCTGTCTGACAAGCTACCAGCTTACTGGGAAATCTTCAACCTCCAGATTGGCAGACCGTTGATGTATCAAAACAACTTCCAGAGAGTAACTAATACCACCTTGTGTGGAAAAATATATTTTAATAACACTGCTTACTCAGTGGAAAATAGATTTCATGCCATCCTGTTTGCTTGCAGAAGAAACGACCACAACACACAGAATAATAAAGTTAATATGCAAGCGAATTATGTGGAACTACGGGAATATAAACACTGATAAACTGCTACTGAATTCTAGAAATGTTGCCATATAGAAATACTCACAAGCAAATCCCTTAAAACTGTTTCTATGACACAAGAATAAGCTTCATGTCACATATCAGGTACTGCAGTAAAATAAATATATATAGTTATGAATGCACAACACAATAAAATGTCTGGATCCAGCAACACATTCAGTGGTATTCTCTGAGGGGCAGACACACAACAGAAACTAACCCCAGGCAGAAATCCATGACGTTACATTAAGGCTCCAAAATTGACAAGCAACTGAGAGGCTCTCTACCGTCTGACGGCTTTGTGGAGCAGCACCCATCAATAGTGACAGCTGGCCTTTTCAGAAGTTACAGTACACACTGCCCTGCACAGCCTGCAGTCAGGGAGGAGCTCCAATAAATATCATTGGCCGTTTCCAGACAAACAAAACAGAGAATGTGGTTTGACATGGGTACACTTTTACTACACCTATAATGCTTTGCTGTATGCGAGATATTCTGCCCAACACCGCCTGTGACTTAAACATATACAGCAAGGCTGCTCTGTGCATTAGGAAACCATCTTATCGTTACATAAACAGATAAGCCAACTGACAATGTCACAGACCATTTTAAGAAACACATGAAAGTTGTCTGCCATATGCTTGTGAAATATATATATACACGATACGTAATGAAATATCATTACGTGTCGTTGCATTAGGCAGTGCAGGTGGCTTTGAATGACTCAATGTAGTAAAGTCTTGGCAGCGATTAACTGTGATGATATGGAGGATACAGATTATTTAAGGTCCAGAAATAAGTTAACTCAGTTTTCTCGTCCTCATTGTTGTGTACAGTTCAAACACGTTGATATATGCAGAGTGTAGCTTGTAGTGTGATGCCTCAAACTGTGGGATAGTTATGAAAAATATTTCCCTGTTAATGTCGTTGTTTGCCTTGTGAAAACACCATCTAGGGGGCACTGTATATACTGCTACCCTTTAATTTAACGTAAATTAACAAGGTTATCCCAAAAGAGGAGTCCATGTGTCCAACAACATCCCTCCATGAGAATCACCAACACGGTGAGGACCATCGTTAACAGAGAAAGCGTGCCACCAATTAGCGGCTATGAATTTATAGAAGGCTACTTTGTAACAGTTAACCACCTAATGTGAATTAACCGAGGATAAAGCAGGCCCTTCTGTCAATAAAAGCTTCTGCGTTGTGTTCAAGCAGGCAAAACACCGGCAGCAGGCTTAAAAGTCGAAAGGAATTTGATTTAAATCCTCGGGTTTGTGCCCGCAAGGTTTTTTTGTGTGTGAGAAAACCTCTGAGCACTGTGTTTAAATAACCAGGCTGTTAGCTTAGCATTGGAGCTAGCCCACAGCCTCAAGAAATAAGCTACCTGACGTTAGCCTGTGTGCGCTAACCTCATGTGATATACAAAGAGTCATTATTTAATGCAGCATTGCCTGCAACCTTGTGTCCGAACTAACTCGGTACCATTCATTCAAAGGGGAAGGGTGGCGACTGTGAAGCCGCCATTGACAGGCTAGCGCAAAGGTCTGCATTGCAGGGCCAGACGTTAGGTTAACAATTGGGCGTAGTTTGCACTACCAGCGAAAATGAATACTCCCACTATAATGGTGTTATTCAGTGGTTAAATGGCAGACAAACGGACCCACGTGCTAAATCCGTGAATACAATGTTGCGGCGAATCTCAAAGCGACACACATGCATTAACGCTAATTGTATCCATTTGTTTTACCTTTTAGCGAGTGGAGTTCCGTGTCCGAAAGTAGCGACCAAACAAGTCAAGCTGATAATCCTCTCGTTTCACACGATCTCTGCATTTCCTATTTCACACCGAAACCCCCGCATTTAAGTCAGTCTACCTCGTATCAGAAGCGAGCGGGACCATGCGAAAAAAAGTGGGCAAATTAATCGATTGAACTTTCCATTTGATCCAGCGTCCGGCCTTGCTGCTCAGGTTGGCCTCCTTTAGCGAATATGGGCGGATACCGGGGCACACTTTACCCAGAAAGCATAGCTGGAGATTTCAACCGGTTTGGGTCATATCGCTCGACTTTGTGTCGCAATGTGGAAAACAATATTATTTCTTGTGTTCTCTGTCAATATAGTATGATGTTTTATACAGGTTTTAATAAAAACAGTAGATTTATATAAACCCTGGTGGCCTCTGTTGTTAATGTACAAGTTGTGTAGGCTATGTGTAAATGTTCCTATGTTTTTCAAATTTAATCTCATTGGAAACCAGACAGAGGGATTCACATTTATGCTTTAAAGATCATGCATAATATCGTAACTATATAGGTCACATGGTGTCGGTTTCAGGACGTCTCCTCTTGGTATCATGATCCCTTGCTGCTGCAGAGTCAACAAAGCCTAGGGGGCGACTCCACTATATATAGGCTCTAAATATAACTGAGTTGTGCTGGAGGGACGTCATTCCCAGGCAAGGAAATGATTTGGCAATCCCTTGTCAGTTTTCCAAAGTGTTCACTAGACTACCTCCTGCGCACTTAATGCGCATAAAAACACATGGCTCAAAACTAAATAAATCATCGTAAATAAGGCCGCTGTGGCCAAAGCATACATTAATTTACATTGTATCCAGTTGGTAGGTACGTACTTATTTCACTACGAGGGTCTTTTTAAAGGGAATGTTTATTTTAAAAGTCAAAGAAATACTACGATTTGTATTAGATACTATCCGTGAAATGCTATAGCCTGCAGCAGCAATACAGAAAATAAAACGAGTCTTAGAGAGAAGAAAATACAAAACAACAAAAAGACGATACACTGTTTTTACGTCATACAGCAGAGACACTAGAGGTCACTATTGTTCTCGTCGTACAGCCTCTACTATAACCACAACTATGTTTCAGATTTTAAAAAGAATTGAAGGCTAATTTCAATTAAAAAGTATGGTCAGATTTCTTTTCATTAAAAAGTTAATAATTTTACATTTTGAGAGGCGTACAATTTTGGCTACAACGAACACATATTGTATGCAGAGAATATTTATTATTGTATAATTTTTGAGACTGGAATTTAAGAATTGATATTCCTATTTTGCAAGAGGGTCTTTTATCTTAACCTCAAATATATGCACTGTGCTGACTGCATTTAGTTGTAGTTAGAAACACAAAACAATGAATAAATAAAAATAATAGGACATGACACATTTTAGAGATTAATCTGCCCAACGAGAATGCAACAGTATGTGAAATATAATGTACATAAATGAAGGAAAGGTTACACATGAACAAGAATAGAGGGTTTACCTGTTGGTACAATAGATAAACACACCTTTAATGCACGCAATCCATCTATATATCCAGCGCAGAATGTCCTTAGAAGAATTGCATTTGTATAAAATCAGTAAAAAGCAAGAGTACATAACCATTAACCATTTATGTTGACAGATAATATAATATGCATGAGAAACAATTGATCTAACGACAGTGTAACTTTTATTTGCAGCAGACATTTTGACATCTCATAGCAGTAAAATAAAATCATCATGTACCAGATAACAATAATGATGGCTGCAATTCATTTTGGCGAGTCACAGGAATAGCCATTGTTAACGTCATTAGTTAGGCTTGTGATTTCCTGCTGGTAAAATGTCTGCCGTGAAAAGGCTTGATAATGGCACAGTTTTGAGAATGATTAAAATGGCAGTTATGAAAGTGTTTATTTCACTTACATGAAATGCCCTTCTGTGAACTGAATATTATATATTTCAATCCTACAAGAAAAGACTTCCTGTTCAGTGAATATAATCTTGATCTTGACCAAGGTCAGTACTCCTTACACAGACTTGGTGACTAAAGAGCAAAATCTGCTGTGGTGATTACACCGCTCATAAACCGACCACATAGATGATAAAAGAACATATTTAGAGACTCAACACATCCAGCTGACATGTTTTAAAACAGGAAAGTCTGTTTGTCACAAGAGGGCAGTATGTTTCCACTTGTCAAAGGTCCATCAGCTGTTCCAGTTTTAATTCATCTATATCTTTTGTCAAGTGGGAATATAATTCTTTTAACATGTTTACCAGTGTAAGTCCACTGTTTAGTCCAGTAGGGTATAAATATTGTGTGTTTTACATTACTTACTTTCATGAGGTGTAAGAAAAAAACATGCTACCAAATTTGGCTATTTCATATCATGCACTTATTGTAAGTCGCTTTGGATAAAAGCGTCAGCTAAATGAAATGTAATGTAATATCACTATCCAATACATGCATCATGACAGTTTGTCATGAACTTATCCTACTTGGCCTAATGGTATCCCTATATTATTCAAAACATGCTCCAGCGTTTCAACTGCATAGTATTTTCCGTAATTTTAATTTCAAATGTGTTGTAATTGCATGATATGACATTAGTATTGTTGTAGAGGCTGTCATTCTGCTGTACATTTAAAAGAATGCAATGCACAACTTTATTTAAACTGAAAGCAGATTATGAACCACTTCTACTAAATCTGCATACACGCTTTGTTATATCCTCCAGGACTCTCAACACCTCTTGTTTATTAACACATGGTCAGAGAACATCCAGAAAGCACTCAAGCAGCTAAGATACATATACATATATATATATATATATATATATATATATATATATATATATATATATATATATATATATATATATATTTCTATAATTGATATATTTCTAACAATAGTGCATTTTATACACTCAGTAAAATGTATTGTGCAATACTGTTGTCATATTAGCATTTATAGCAATGTTTTTGTATTCTTAATTATAATTCTATTTTTTTTTTACCTTACGTTTTTTGTGATTCTGTGTGTAAGGAGGACCTAGCAAAATAAGTTTTTCATTGTGCATATGACAATACAAATATCTTGACTCTCGAATCTTCTATTCAGATCTAAGTTTCATCATATATGAGACTTTGTGATCATGGGATCCCCCTCACCCCCCAATCCCTCTCCCCTTCAGAGTGTATTGCAGCTTTAAACAGTCCACAATGCCTTGCGGTGTCCCAGTTCCAATGCGATGTATTTACCAGCAGGAGTAATGAAACGAGTAGAGGGTTATTTTCCGCAGCTTATTGGTGAGACCGAAAAAGACTGACGCACAGAGGGGACAGACAAAAACTTTCGGATGTAGGACCGTAAAGCGTCAATTATCTGTTTGTCGATGCGTCCGCAGCTTTATGTTGAGTTATTTTGTCTGCCAGCCAAACGATACTTTGTCGCAGTTCTCTGGAAGTGATTTACTGGGCAATGGTGAAGAAGGACACATTTTGCGGAATTGACGCCTTTACCTGTGTTTTCCGCCTAAACTTCACTTTCGGCTCGGGGACACTGAGGCGAATCCTCTTTGCGCTTTAAAGGTAAGACCATTACACAGACCTAATAATAGCTGAATGCGCCGCGGCGGGTCCCGCTGTAGTTGTGAGGCTGAGATAACGGAAACATTTCTGTAGTAGAATAGTTCGGCTACTCTCTGAGCCCACTACAGCCCATTATCGCCATTTCTCCAGCCTCAACCCAGTCAACACCAATAATATGAGGCAGAGGTGCGTTGGTCAAAAATATGTTAATGCGTTATGTCTTTCGGGATGTTAAATCCGAGATATCAAGCGAACACTGCTGTGAATGGTGTTTGTATCTGCTGGGGAGAGGTTTAAGATCAGTTCAAGAGTGATTCGGACTTTATCGTCTTGTAGTAGGCCTGTTGTCTGAGCATGCTTCGATGTGAAGCATTCACCTCAAAATGTTGCTTAATGTTGCCCTGCCCTTTACACATCACTGTCTCTCATCAGGTTCAACATCTTCTGTAAATATTACGAGCTCCCCTGGTTTAATACATCCCCACACATCAGTAAGCATAACATAGTCTAGTTTAAAATCACTTATTCTACGTAAAGTTCCAGTGCTGTGCTCTACCCAACATACACCAGGTGTAGCAGAGCCAACCTGTGGAGTTGTGGCACTCAGTCAAGGTTTTACATCTTACACTTCTGATCTGAGAGGATAGCTTTAGACCAGGCTGCAAAGACCTATACAGACTGGAGAGAAAAGTTCCAGCTGCTGCTGTAAAACCATTTCAGTTCTATAAATGTGTGTATGCAAGAGTGTGATTCAGCACCAGATGATGTTTTGCAAACCACTGAAACATGTAAACCTTGGCTAGAGGCCCCCTGTTGCCCAATGAAGGAGCCTGCTGCCTGCCCTGCTGGCTCTTCAAAGCTGGCTAGTGAGCAGCGAGTATGGCAAGGGAACAAAGGCAGCATTATTGCTGGCCGACAGTGCCTTCCAGATGTTCATGATTCTGCCAGCACTGACCTCCCAAATGGGGGAGGCTGCTCCAGCGCCTAATAGTTTAATATCAGGCAGGCACGGAGAGAAAAGAGCAGGCTTGCTCCAGGGCAGGGGCCACAGGAGACCTCTCAGGAGCTGGGGGTGTTGCTTGCAGTGCGACTGGATGTGGTTTTAATTCCAAACACCCGGACTTTCAGACTTTTCAGAGTTAAAATTATGAGGAAGTGCTGAGCAATGCCTTAGTCTTTGTGTATATTGTGGGTTTAGAAATTTTCAGACAAGAATAAAGAACCTCTATAAACCAATCGACGTCCCTTTTTTGTTTTTCAGTTATGTGAACATAAGGAATTAAATTGTTCAGAATGTGACAAACTTAAGCTTTTAATATTCATCCAGTTTAAAACACTTTAGTTTGAATGCAGTGTGTTGAAGTGTCATTGCAGAGCTGCGGCCGGTTGCATCGCCATCAAGATCGCAGAGCGGACAGACGCATAGCTGTCTTGTCTCTTAGTCATGGCCCGTTGCATTCTCATAGCCCAGGAATGCATACCATGGATATTATCAGTTTCCACTCTCCAGGATCAAGGCCTGTCTCATGCAACAGTCTTTGTCCTACTCTATCATGTTTACATTTGCTGAGGGTATAGTACACACTCCATCCACACCAGCATGCTGATGATGATAAAGGGCTTCTTTCTCTGGATCGCAACCTTTAACCACAGAGGTACCATCTTGTCACAGTGTCTTACATTTATGTTAAACTGTTGCCTCCCCAATTTGTTTTAGGTATCGTGATTATACCGGGCTTTAGTACTTGATGAAAATCCAGAAGAATTGAAAGCAAGGAGATAGATTTATCCTGTTAGTTCCAACCGATTTACCACCAGTGCCTCCACAATAAACCAGCATATGTCTGTGGTGGCTCACAGAGATGTATTTCACAACTGATCTGTTACCAATTACAGCAAAGTATAAATTTCTAGTAATTGCACGTTGCTCTACAGGGAGTGCAATTTGAATTAAAGTTTGGTTGCAATAGGCGAGGAGGTTTAAGTACTAAAACAGACGGCTGTCTCTTCAGTCTGCAAGAAGTATCCCATTGTCTTTAATTAACATCAGCGGTGGGGAGTTTTGCATTTCACAAACCTTCTAAAATTAATGAGTTACTAGTTTTAATTAGCGACTTCTATATATAATCCTTCAAACTTCCAAGGCCTGAGTGAACAATGACCAGCAACAATTGAATAGCAACAAGGTTGCAAAAGAGTCGATTCGTGGAGGTAGTTCTTGGAACGTTCGTGTTTTCCTGTGATTTTGCTCGACGAGGTTCAGTTGCTGCCCAGCAGTTGTTCTCCTGAGTCGAGCTCAGCCTTGGTTTTGAATGCTTATTTTGTTTTCCTCAAATACCCCCTTGTTCAGCAATCTGCTAAATGGCACGAGGCACTTTGTGATGCAAGACATACTGTAAATCCCCGAAAGAAGCTCCTACAACTCCTACAGTATTTATTCATAGTGCCTGTTGCAGCAGTGTATTGGTCGTGATGGAACACCCACAGGAGCATATGGTAGGTTTGTTTACACCAGCAGCCAGTTGGAGGCTTTTCCTGCCAGCTCAGTGGGCTCATGTAGGCCTGGAGAATTGTCATCGGCAGCCGAGCGGGCCGGCTGCTCAATGCTGCTCACACACCTCACTGATCTGAGAAGAATCTTGAGTCAACACTACTGAACCATTACAAGACTGAAACAAACATGCTCTGGAGTCATGAGGAGTTTGATGTTTTTGCTGCATTTGATCGACACTCAACTGAGCTTTAATAGAATTCACAGGAATTTAAGCCCTCCTCTGTCTCCTGAAATGCCTCTCTGGCATAAGACGAGCTGCACAGATCAGGGAGCGGGCATCTCCCCAGGCCGTGGCTTTGACAGGCCAGAGGAGTGGAGCTTGCAGAGCTCAGGATGGCACTCTGCCCCACACCGCTGTGCCTGCATCATCAGTTGGGTTTTCTGTGTTAATGTTAACGAATAGAAATGCCACGAGTCTGGACCAGAGCAAGTGACATTTAGAAATGCCCCGCTGAGTCTTGTTGAGCTTGTGCAAGGAAGAGGCATTGAATCAGCCAGTTTGTTTGTCTTTACTGCACATGAAATGCAGTGTTTTGTTTGAATAGTTGTCTCTCCTGTGTGGGGGGAATGGGGGGTAATTTTTGCTGTGGTCCTTGTAAATCCATCTGACTCAGTGTTTTTATACTGTAGGTTTCTTAAGCACCTTCCCCTTCCCCCTCCAGTATATCCAAACCGCCTCCCTGGCTGATCCACTATGCCTGCTTTGCATCAAGACCCACTCAAGTCTCTATTACTGTTTCCACTGTAAAAAGGGTTAAACAAAATGGTGACAGTATTTTGGGTCACTGCCGTGTGTGTGTGTGTGTGTGTGTGTGTGTGTGTGTGTGTGTGTGTGTGTGTGTGTGTGTGTGTGTGTGTGTGTGTGTGTGTGTGTGTGTGTGTGTGTGTGTGTGTGTGTGTGTGTGTGTGTGTGTGTGTGTGTGTGTGTGTGTGTGTGTGTGTGTGTGTGTGTGTGTGTGTGTGTGTGTGTGTGTGTGTGTGTGTGTGTGTGTGTGTGTGTGTGTGTGTGTGTGTGTGTGTGTGTGTGTGTGTGTGTGTGTGTGTGTGTGTGTGTGTGTGTGTGTGTGTGTGTGTTCCTGTTCCTGTTCCTGTTCCTGTTCCTTTCCATCCTTCTGCCCTTAATGCCATTTAAAGGCAGAAGGACAAAAGCGCTTTCCAACTAGCTGTGAATACGCCAAGAATAGAGTGATCAGAGTCCAGGCCACAGACAAAGATGACACTCACGTACATTCAGACGCACAGATATTGGATTCAAACTAATTCAGACGCACACAGTGCGTTTCTGCATACTTTCACACACTGCGACTATACATTTTGTATAACTAGCTGAGGTTTTATTTTGTTTGTTTGTTTAAAAACGTTATTAATTTGAATTATGATCCTGGTCATTTTACAAGCAAAATGCTGTTTAAACTTTCTCAAATGTGAGGAGTTGCTGCTTTATGTAACATTTTTGGGTTTTAGTCCAGCCAAACAAGCAATATGGCAATGTCACCCCAAAAGGGAATTTTTGACAAAAAAAAAGTTAACAATTAATCAATCAGCTGAAAATAAAGATATAATAATATAGTAAAAAAGAATAATTAGTTGCAGCTTCATCTCTTCTAACCATAACTCTACAAATGTTATCTTGCAGCACTTCCTCAGAAAAGCAATTTGTGGAGCATAGGACGGGCTGGTGTGGATGACTTTGTGGATGTGGATAAGGGCTACGTGGGCTGGGGGAGGAGTAATTGCTGGGGGTGGGTGAACAAAAGGACCTTTTGACACACTAGTGTGTGTGCAGTGAAGGTTAGATCCATGGAGAGTGATACAGATCTGAGGAAATGCCATTCATTCTCCCTGTTACCTGCCCTTAAAGAACATCTTGAAGGATCTCCCACTCTTAATGTGTATTTCATATACTGTGTTATGTCAATAGTTGTTCAACACCATTTTAATATGTAATTTTTGAATCTGGTAATGATTCATCTGGCTCTCCCTTTTCCTTTTTAATTCTATGTTCATCCCTTCTCTGTTTCACTCTCTGTTCCTGTCCTCTTTGTGTCACTGAGTCAATCTTCCTGCTCTGTCTTTGCTGTTTCATGTAATGCATTGTACAAAAGCAGGAACTGGGCTTGGGAATGTGCTGGCAGCCTCTTCCTGCACCCCCAACAGACATGTACCTATTCATAGAGAAGAACAAAACAGCCACGTTATGGCCAGCTGGTCCTGGCATGCTGTCTGTACAGGTCCATTCTGAATTAGACTATCCTTTTACCATAAGCTTCTGCTAAAATAGTTGGTCTCTCCCTTTTATTTTCTGCTTATTTGACTACTTCTGTAGAAGCAATACCACAAGTGGAACTGTCTGCATTTCTGTGTATCCTTTAAGGCGACTGAAGATTATAACTGTGGCCTCGAGCACATCCTGAGTAACCGCTTCCTGTTTTCCCCTGTTTCCTCCCCAGTGAAGTAGCCCGTGGGGTTTCAGCTGCCCTGCACCACTGGAGCCTTCAATAATGTCGGGGCAAACACACCACAACCGGCCCCGTCGCTTCTGACCCAACATGGAGCTCAAGGTCTGGGTGGATGGAGTCCAAAGGGTCGTCTGCGGGGTCACTGAGGCGACCACCTGCCAAGAAGTGGTGATTGCTCTGGCACAGGCCATAGGTAGATACCTTTCTACTATAAAACCACACCTGAGATACAAACAGACCTGTTATTTCTGCTGAGTTGCATATTTGACAAGTGAAACTGGATTATTTTATTATGAAATGGGCTTTGTCCATTAAGCTCAAACCCAGGTGATTCAATTCAATGCATCAGTTACTACATTGACTGCTACACACAATCATCTAATAGATCTTAGGGTTGGTCTTAGCCATCGTCATATTTTGTGCTCACATATATGAATGAATTAGCATTCAGATGTTTAGAACTGCAGGGATTTAAAACATTGGTAGCTATCAACAATAAGCAGTATTTATTGTGGTAAATATTGTTGTGTACTACATATTGACCCAAGGATTGTATACTTCTGGTTTATTAAGTTACACTGCTGGTATTAGATGACATTGTGGTGCTGAATTCCTGTTCCAGAGTCACTTTGGTCACATTGTGATGTATTTGTCGGTTGAGCTGCTTCTCCACATCGCACTCATGGGGTGCTGGTGAAATCAGGCAATGCATTTTGTTAGAAAAGACCATCCAGGCTGTCGGCATACTCTAACTGTGTGCATACTCTACTCAGGTGTGTCTACCTGTGTGCTAACCCTAACCCTCTGTGTGCTGCTTTCCAGCATGGACACAATCTGCTTCCCTTTTGCTACAGGTTGATCTGACGGTATACCTCCAGATCACTAAGTGCTAATCTATTTTTTTCATTTTCTTTGTTAGTTAACATGGAATTCACTTTCATGGTATTCTGGTAAACCTTTACGGTTTTCTTCACATTTTGAAAATTTGAATGTGCAAAACAAGAGTTGAAGCCTTTTCATTAAGTGTATTGATATAACCCACAACTGTAATCTGAGTATAAAGCTCACCAAAAAGGTCAGTTTGCCATTTAAAAAAAACAAAATGAAGTAGTTGTATTTTAGTCTTGCCTACACACGCTGTGATACAGTTGGCCATAGGCTTTATTGGTTTACTTTCTTGGATCTAAGCACCCCCTCTCCCATATGGCTCCTCCAGGAATGGGAGCACTTCAGCAGACTGTATTGACATCACTTCCCACAAAGAGCAGGGGAGGAAAGTCTGACTCATCTCTCAGTCTCCTGCCAAACTGAGAAAGCAGCACTTATGAGCCCCCTCTACTGCATTTCTTATATTAGAAATGTGTAAACCATTTTAAGTGATCAGACATCAATATTGATTTAGAACATTGCCATTTTACAAATATTTCTGTATACACGCTACGTGTTGTGTTTAGGGTTCCTCTAAGCAGCTCTAAGCAGTTTATTCCTTGTAAACATTGAATCTTATGTAATGTGAAAAGGTTGCTTGTGCTGCTGAAGCCACTTCATCTGTTTTCCAGCTTGCATTTTAACGGCATGGTTGAGACTTAAGGCTCTTATCTCACTTATAAAGTCACTGTGAGCTGTTGTCAGAAACCACACTCAGACAAGCTGGTTGAAATTTGAGTGTTTCAAATGTTAGGCGACCAGAAACATGGCTTCATCAGAATTACAATGTTGCTCTGTGTCTGTTGAATGTGTAAGACATTTTTGCTAAAACGTTATCTTTACAGCTAGATAAGATGCCGGTATATTTCATGGTTGCATTTCAGTAAGATTGTTTTGCAATCTGTTACCACTTTAGAGGTGAAATTAGCTTTAAGCAGCTTTAGATAAAAGTCATAATCCTTACAATTTCGCACAACCATCTACCAACATAAGAACTTGTTACATCTTGTGTTTTTTACAGGTCGCACTGGGAGATACACTCTGGTAGAAAAATGGCGTGACACGGAGCGTCACCTAGCCCCTCATGAGAGCCCGGTGGCTTCTCTGAACACCTGGGGCCAGTATGCTGGGGATGTCCAGCTGATCCTGCATCGAACGGGCCCCTCCTTGACTGAACGACCTCCCTCAGAAGGACCCCCTCTCAGGGGGCCTGAACGTGGGCTGCACCGGCAGAGCCTGCCTCCCCTCGCAAAGCTTCGATATCCCAATGATCGCTCCCTCCGCCGCCGTGAACCGCGGCGTAAGTCTCTGACCTTCACCGGTGCACCCAGAGGCCTCAGAGAGATATTGAGCGGAAGCCGACTCGGTGAGGCCGAGGCTAAACGAAGACTCCTCCTGGGAAATGGTGGGAATCACCACCATGCAAGACCAGCCATCGGGAGTGCATCACCTGGCCTGTGGGCCTGTCGCATGGAAGATCTGGTCCGACTGGTCGGTCTACAGAGAGAGACTCTCAACGTGCTGGAGAAAAAGCTGGAGGCCTATGAGGCTGAGCTCCAGGCATGGGCTGAAGGCCGAGGGGAGCGAGGTGGAGGTTGCATTGGGGAACCGGGTGCAGGAGGAGGGCTGATAGAGGAGATCTTGAGGTTGGAGAAGCATCTGAGGAAGAATGACGTGGAGATGGAAGAGGAGGAGTTTTGGGCCACTGAGCTGCAGATTGAGCTAGAGAGTGAGAGGCAGCTGGAGGAAAGACTGCAGGAACTAAGAGGACGCATGCAGGGCTGTGAAGTGGAGATTGAAGAAAAGCTGTCAATGGTACAGGTGTGCTATGTGTGGGGAGATATTGAATAAAGAAATCCTCTATTTTAGTTGCAATTTGTGGGGAAAGATTAAATTAACCAGCTACAAATCAAAAATAACAATTTGGTTCAATTTCAACTTAGTTGTTTATCTTTTACCAGTCGTTGTAGTGATGTTTATATATTATAGTCGGTGCCCTGCCTCCATATCTGTTTGTCCCTGCCCCATCAGAGTGTAGAGGCCGGCCTGGAAGAGGAGCGGCTGCAGAGGCAGCGGCAGGAGACCCAGTGGGTCAGTGAGGCAGAGGCTCGGTCTCAGGCGCTCAGGGCCAAAGCAGAGCTGAAAGCCCAGGAGAGACAGGCTGTCCAGCTGGAGAGCAGCAGCAGAGCAGTGGACAGGTCCCTTGGACAAAGCACCAAGAAACTGCAGGTAAGAAGTACTTCTTTTTTCAAATAAACAAAATAGTGCTGCAGGGTGATGGAGACCATCCATCAGTCAGAATGCATTTAAGCATCTGTCCACCTGAATCGTCCCTCGCAGTGATGCTGAATCCCTGCCAGGTTTTTTTACACTCCAAAGTCTGTTTACAGGTCTTTGGGAGAACTACAGCATATGTGAAAAAAGTTATATAAAGCCATCTGTGGCTACAGAGAGAGCTGTCTGAAATCATATAAATTGTCTAAAGCAATGCCACTTTGATGTAAAGTGACAATGTTTTTTTCTTAACGTATTGTTCATCTAATGTACTGTTCTATAAGGGTTTAAATTTGACCTTAGTTTGTCTTCTTATAATAATAATAATAATAATAATAATAATAATCTTAATTTTGTATAGTGCTTTTCTGGACACTTAAAAACGCTTGAGTTCATCTTGCTTTGTGGGGCCTCACTGTTGAGCTTTTTGTTGTTTTACTGCCTGGCTTTGTCTCGCAAAGTACTTTGTGAACTCTGTAAAAATCAATCCTGTATCAATCAAATTATTATTATTATTATTATTATTATTATTATTATAAAGGACTTGGAGATCTAAAGTATTATTGCCAGTGTCTGTACATCAAAATACTATAACGCACGCTCATACGTAATCTGTATAGTTGGTAACACTCATGTTTCCCTCTTCTCCTGCTGTTTGAAGGATATGCAGCACGAGCTGGAACAGCTGACCAAGGAGCTGAGGCAGGTTAACCTGCAGCAGTTCATTAAGCAGACCGGCACCAAGGTCACAGTGCTGCCCGCTGAACCCAGTGAGGATGAAAGTACTCACAGCACTCCTGCTATAGGTAATATCCTTTTCTTATAAACATTCAATGGGTGGCTCTTTGTTCTCTTGAGGAATATTGGAGTTAAAGATTTAACTCGTGCCAAAGGAAATGTTTAAAGTACAGTCACATACAGTGTAATGTATGTCTTGGTATGTCTTGCTGTTGATTTAAATGACTGAGTGAGAAAGTAGGAAACTGACCTTGTAGATACAGTGTGTAGTCTGTGGCATTGGGGCCTGATAAGCCTAAGGCCAAAGTGGCACTCTGTTCATCCGTGTTCATACAAGGGTCCACTCAGTACAAGGGCCCACTCAGGGCTGTGCAGCGCAGGCTCTGCGGACGCAGCAGTCCGTGCACGCGTCTGTTCGGGTGTACAACCGAGGCTGCACGGATCTGAACTAGTCTGACCCGAGATTAGTACGTCAACTTAATTGTATGGTAAAGTGATGGCATGCTGTCTAATGATGCTTTCTGGTTTCCTTTCAGATAGACAAGACTTATTTTTGATTAAAGTTGTATGAGTTGGCCTGTGCATTAGTAAAGTCCATGCATTCTTGTTTTTCTACAGCCTGCTGAGAGAAAATGACTCACCTTAGTGTTCAAGTGTGAGAGATTGTGATAGAGGAAATGGGGGGGGGGGGGGGGGGGGGGGGTAGTGGAGAGAACAGTTTTAGTTTTTACCTACTCCAGTGGCAATTATAGTCTCCATGCCAACAGCTGCCAGGCAGACCTACCGTCATTCATTCACCTCCGTTCTCCACCTAACCCCCAATTCTTCAATCACGCTGTCACACTATCACATGCTCAGCAGTTTCCGTGATGGGCTCTTTGGACCAAAGCGCTGTCAACCTGCAGGAGATGAGCAGAGAGCGCACACAGAAACTAAGAACGCTGAATCATGGGAGAACTGTCACCAGCTGGTTATTTAACACTTCACAATAATATAGTACCAAGGACATAATTAGTAAATAATAGTAATTAAAACTTACTTTCTGGAGAAAGTTTGAGGTCAGACTAAAGCAGTGCATTGTGTGTTGCTACCATGGACACAACCATCAGCTTGGGATATTAAGAGCTGCATATCCAACTTCAAAACAAAGTTTATGAACGGTCACTGACTGTTAAGTTAAACCTCCAACAATACCTATGAATAATGTTGTATTCCACATGCCCATGTCTTAAGATTTAATATTAATGAAAACTGTTTAAAAAATTGTGTGTGTAAATGCTGCATATGGGATTTCAAAACAAATCAATCCAGTCTCCTCCTAAATGAATTGCACGGTTGTGTGAAACATGGAGAAGTGGTCGTAGTGCCAGTGATGGTTAACAGTTTACACACACTGGATTTGATGTTGGTTAAAATCTGTTACACAGCTAACACAATCTTAACTGGAATGTGTCACCTCACCAAAGAGACCATTTTTATTGTATTTTTCTGATTGCATGACATGACTTCATAATTGCATCATTTAGAGCAGTGGGTCTCGTTATTCAAATTAACAGTGATGGATTTTAATTATGAAACGCAATGAATTGAGCGATCATGTCCTTGCAGTAACCTTCTGATTCATGTGTAAAATCAGCGAGGGCTTTTGTGCCTGGCCATAAAATTCACTGCATCTGCCGATTCTCTGCATGGCTCGGTACCGCCCCCTGGTGGCTCCACAGCAGAGCTATCATGTAGCATCCACAGAGATTTGTTGTTGTTTCTTTTGAAAATCTGACTACATATTTGTAGCACCAAACCTTTGAAATACACTTCTAAATATGCTACGTGTTTAATGTTCTCTCTTTCATATGCTTTATTATCTCTAAGATTTAGTTCCCCTTTCTGGCTCCCTGAAGCGTCCGGTGTCGTCGCATCCTATGTCCAGTCACCTCCGGATCCTCCACAACCCTCTCACCTCCGGCCTGAACCCAGAGGGGATCTACGTGTGAGACCGCTCTGCTACGAGGGAACGCGTCAGGTCTCCTTTCCAGAGGCCATTTCACCTCAGAACACATTTGTAAGTGGATATCTTTGTACAGGATACCTCAGTAGCACACTACTATGCACTGTTGTCTCAGTCCCCTGAAGGCAACCTCGAGTGTGAAGACTCAAAAAGTGAGCGAACAATGAAATGCAAGTCGTTGGGCACTTGGTGGGAATGAAAGATGGTTGGAAGGAAGGACAGATAAACACAGCAGCAGCAACAACAAGTCCATGGTGCACAGTCTCTGGAGATATTAGGACTTTCTCAACATCGGGCTGTTGTGGACTTCCTTTATAAACATATCCACTTAATGTACTTTAATAACTGCTGAATGATTTGTATTGTTTTCTCACTAGCATCATGGTTCAAAACTATTGCCTTTTGAATAATAATCCTGAGAATCTTGGTATGTGAATTGATTAAATATATCTCTAAAATCATATGTAATTTCTGTAGTGAATATGTTTTACCCGGCATTACGCCTGGTTCTTATATAAGTAATGAAGGATCCACGTGTGTCTACTATAGTAAACCTTTCTAGAATCTATTGTTTTGCATATCAGAATGTATTCCTGTTGCTCTGACTCTCTGTTCATGTTACAACTATGCACAAAATGGTAATAGTTTTGTTACTGAAGAATGTTACGAAATTGATTGCTTACTGTAAATGTTTTCTTACTTTTCAGCTTTATTTAGTGAATTATTATATTTTATTACAAAGTGGTGCATCCACAATTAGAAAAAAGCATAGCCCTCATTCCTGCACTAATCTGCATAATGAGACGGTGTACATTACCCTCTTAAGCTGATTTGTGTTGTTAAGATAACTACACAGTATATTTTTGCCAAAAGTATTATGCTTGTTTTTTTTCTGTACGGATTGATGGCCAAAGATTAGCAGGTCTCGTTGCATGATTTTGTTGTTAATATAGCCATATCAGAATGTGCCGAGCATCCAAAGTACAGGAAATCAGATAGTTGAATCTGGTGGCATGTAATAATACAACGGATCGCTACAGCTACAGTGTGTTTGAGCGAGTCAGTGATTAAAGAGACTTGTGTGTGTGCAGAGTCAGAATAGCCAAGGTATAAAGCCCCTCTTAGGCCGTCGTTCAGCTGCTAATCACATCAAAGTGCCTTATATTCATTCCACAGTTGGTGTATTCAAATAATGTACAGTAAAGCTTTAGTAGACCCATTGAAGCAACGGTCGTAGTCAGTTTAGATCAGCTGTTACTAGATGTATTAGCACCACATTGCTGCACAGAGAGAAATGACAATGCCACATATCAAAGAGGAAACTATGTTGTGTTTTATGTCAGTATTTTGTAGCAATGGAAAGAACAATATCTATAGGGATTTCCACTCTGCTACTGTATTATTGTCACCATAATACTATATGCTGTAAAATACATTCACATTTAATTGATTTATTTCATCATGCAACACATACAGTATACTTTATTCACCGGTTTATATCAGCACTGTCACCCATGAATGATGTGTGTGTGTGATACAGAAAAGAAGTCCACCCACAAAAACACAACACAGTACATCATCACTCCAGTGTGTCTCTCTGCTTTTAAGTTAAGAGGTAGAATTATGAGTCTATGGTAGTCTATATATTGGAACATATTTTCCCTTTAAGAAACCACTTGTGTGCTTTTTACACCCGGGGATGAGACGTAGCTGTAGTCACTGTTTACAACCATGTGTGTTGAAAACTCCAAGATGTCGACTGTACATAAGCTGTTTTTATTTTTTCTTGCCTTAATATACTGCAAAGCGTTGACAGATGTATGGCTGTAACTGGCTGCTGATATAACATGAATTGCATGATTCAATAAACCATCTGACAAAATGAAATGTGTCACAGCTGCCACTCATGATAACTGTTAAACCAGTGGCTGCAAATGAGGAGGAACTTGCACTGTATTGTACACTAGATGCTCAACATGTTTTTCAAGTTGTCCGCCAGTAGATGGAGACATTTACTCAGTAGTGTTGGAGACACTAGCACAACATGGCTGGGAGAGAATTATGAGAGAAGCCTGAAATTATAGGAAATGTTGTCAGCGTATAAAATTCATATTAATACAATTTAAAAAAAATGCTACTTGGATTTATAGGTGGTTTATTAGAGAAGGGTGCCTGATTTAAAAAATGGCATAAATGCTTTTGCTTAAACTTTCAA
The DNA here is from genome assembly GCA_023566465.1 of Cottus gobio. Taxonomy (NCBI): domain Eukaryota; kingdom Metazoa; phylum Chordata; class Actinopteri; order Perciformes; family Cottidae; genus Cottus; species Cottus gobio. The sequence continues at coordinate 13,455,381 of CM042223.1, forward strand.
AGGTTAGTGAAGATACTGACCATAATATAATTTATGATCAGAAGAAAAAGGAATCCTTAAGAAATTGAGGGGAGTTGTGGCATCGCAACATGTAACGTATTGAAAAAGGAGCAGCACCTTAAGGCGACATGTTCTTTCTAAGCCTTGAAATGCATTAGTTGGCAGGAATTGGACTTCATTGTTGTCAAGATTACTGAAAGGCATAAAGTCAGACACTTACATTTCACATTTTTATTTGAAATGATGCATAAAGATTAAAATAAAATTGCTGTAAGTTGGTTAATGGGAACAAAAACGTCTGGACCTGATCCGTCTTAAGGCCTCTGACAAGTTGGGAGGAGGCCCCTTGTTTTTCAGAGTGTAATCTCACTTCATCACATGACATTTGTTTAAAGCCGTAGCTTACTGTACATTCCTCTGCTGTGACCTGTCAGCTGATTAGAGCCTTAGTAACAATACATTTCATCCACTGAACTTTCAGCATTGTTTATTTATAAAACTGTGAAATCGTTGTCTTGTGCATGCATTACTTGTTGTCTTACAGTGTGTATTGTTTCATACGACCCAAACATTAAGTTTGTTGGAACAGTGTCAAACACTGAACTTGTCCTGCATTTGCTAACCTGTGAAACTGTGGGCACAAACATAATTAGTGATTAAAAAAAAAAAGAAAAAAGAAGACGCCTGCAGAGTTAGTTTTGCTATTTATTTTACAACTCATCAGCAATAATTTATAACAGCATATGTGTAAAGCATTAACGAAATGTGCAACAGTTGCTATCTTTAAAAAAAATCCATAGACTTTTACAACATTGACATAGACATGTATACTTTATGGTATAGTCACAAAAAATATTTACAGACACACATGCCACTTTATATAACAGTTGATAACAGATTTGAGGGAAAACCAGCTGAAGTAAACTACAAAAGCAATGTCATGTATGCAAAATGCAATGAAAATCATCTGTTTATTCGCTCACATGTGAAACTTTAAAAAAGCTGAATATAACTATACTTTCAGGAATTAATCTCATAGAAAACAGGCCAAGATAAAGTTACCAGTTCCTAAAACGCCAATGATCATAAGTGATGGTCACATGACCACAGTGACTCCCCCACCTTTGTAAAATATTTGAAAAGCAAGGTTTTACACAATGATAGCATATATCACAGAATCTGGGCTAGTCCGGTGTGTCATGGGGTGCAGGGTCTTCAAATCTGATTATGATTTGAATCGTTTTGCTTTGAAAGAGACAGAAATAAGCTTGTTTTGTAAAATCAGGCATATGACTTAATGACCACTTTACTGCATGAAATCATCACAAAGCATGTGATATCTCTGCCCTCTTTTTTTATGAAATCATCTTTTTTATTATTATTTCAAGACAACTCAACACAATAAAAAGGTTTTAAGAGAACTACAGTGATTGACTCTCAAAATTATGAGGTGACTGTTTGGGAGAGTAAGAGCAGAAAAAGTGCACTTTACATCTCAAAGAGTAAAGATCATCCTACATACAAACTTTAACAGCTGGGAAAATACAGATACATTCAATATCAAAGATTTATAAGGTGCTATCCTACAATGTTTCTTGGAGGTAAATGAGGTCACCGCATTTCGGTGCTGAAATGCCTCATTCAGGGGACGTACAATATCAGGTCAAGCGGCCCCTTGAAGGGTTTCTTCTTTCAATTATTCTGAATGATTGCTTTTTTTTCTTTCCTCACAAGAACAAACAAGTAAATGAAAGCAGAGTACATTCTGTAAATGTGTAAAATGAGTTGAGGGCAACCAGGCATAATACCTTTCCCATAATTCGCCATTTATTATCTTTATTATGTGTAAAGTAGCTGTTCTTTTCATGTATTTTTCATGATGGAGATACCATTAATTTCTTCTCAGGAGGGACAGTCATGTGCCTCCCATTCAGCCTACCCCATGCAAAGTTGGGGATGAGGTACTGGGGGCGTTCCACTTCCGGGAGCACTTCTTTTACAGCCTCATTTACATGTTGATGGATCAGACTGCCTTCCAGGTAATAATATTTACAGTCTTAATAACCTTGGCAGAGGTCAGTTGCAACTTCATACATCCAAAGAGACATGCTGATTGGGATATTGCGCGCTGTTGTAGTACTCAAAGGTTTGGCACCAATGCTGCCATTTCAAAATATGTTATCAAAGAGGATACAAAACTGTATTTGTTTCAATCATTGTCGATAATCATTTAGTTTGACTTAATCTAGCATCAGTGCAAAAGGCACACTCAGTCACAACTGTCCCCTGTTTAGCCAAGAACTGTACATGAGAAACTCTTCTGTGAAACCTCGTTGTGTAGCCTAACTTTAAAAAAGGAAATACATAAACTCCTCAGCAGAATGCACGGAAAGGTAACACGGACAAGGAAATTAGCTCGTTTGACAAGCAGCGAACTGATCATGAGGACTGTTCTTGCTCTCTTGGGACGTTTCAGCTACGTCATCCTCCCCATAGTCACTCGCGGGACTGTCCTCGCGCTCCTCTGGTGAACCCAACTCAGCCTCGCGTGACTCGTCGCTGTCTGGACTGTGGAAGTCCTTGGACGGAGTGGAGGCGTGCACAGACAAGCCGGGGAAAGCGGCAGCAGCCGCCGCGGCCGCCGCTGCTGACGCGTGTGCAGGGTACAGCCAGGGGAACGGGGATGCCAGGGCGGCCGCCGCGGGGTACACGTACTTCTCCATGTTGCTTTTGTCGAAAAAGGGCATATAAGTCGCCGCGGCCGAGGGGTTGATGAAGTAGAAAGGCATGCAAATGGGTGTCTGCTGTCCCACACCGCTAATTCCCATCAGAGAGTTCATAAACGCCAGATCGGGCCTCGTGGGGTCTGAACCCCCTAACCCGCTCCCGGCCCAGTTCATCTTTGGTTTTTTGGCCGCGCGGTCGTCTCCGAACTCTTGCTTGATCTTCACTGCCTTCGGTCCCTGCGCCTTATTGCGCTCACAATCTTTATCTTTGACGTCGCTCTTTTCGGCTTCGCCCCCGTATCCACTGTCCGTGTCTGTGTCATTCTCGTTGAGCTCCCCGCCTTGGGTCCTCTGGATGACCGGGACACAATTAGCTTGGCTGTCGGCTTTCTGCCCGTCCTGTGCGTCCCCGGCGGGTAGCTGGTGCTGGAGCGGCTGCGCGCCGGACTGGAACTGCGCCAGCACCTTGTGAAGGTGGCTGATGAGCTGCGCGCACCTTTGCTCTCGTGTCGTCCAGTTTTCAAACTGACTCAGGTACTGCAGGACCTCTTTGGCACAGGCCTGGAACCCGGTGTGGAACGCATCCAGATCTGCATGAATGGAAGATTTCATCGACCGGTCCCCTGTGAAACGTGCAGTTCAAAGATCATTATTCTGTAAATTGCAATACATCATAAGCCAACGACGAAATGGGCGTCTGGCTGCCCATGGCACGTTTTAAAATGCGCATTATCTTCTATATACCTTTGTTCTATTCACGTACATGCACGTAGTCTTTCTAAAAGTTCCATGCAAAACGTTCCCATTAACTTCGGGTTTGTTCAGCTTACCGTTCTGCAGAGCGATGATCTTCTGGTGCTGCTGCTCAGTGACAGCAGTCAGCGCGTTCAGATGTTTCAACGTTAACTCCAGGACAACTGCTTTCTCCAAGTGCCCCAGCGTCTGTGGAGAAAAAGAAAGGTTCGGTGGGTTTACGACTCGTCTTGTCATTTAAAACCACGTTCGATACGCGCGTAAAACGTTTAGTAGTGTCATAAACTGACCGATAGCTTCAGATGTTCGGGTAACAAATCCTTCAGCTGGCCAATACATTCGTTGATTCTGTCTCTCCTCTTCTTCTCTATCAACCGGTGTGGTAATTTGTATGCGTCCTGCTGGCAAAAATAGTATACTGTATTAATACACACATATATAAGTACAACGTATGTGCATAGTCTGATGAGCTTTATACACACACAAATGTTGGTTAATGTACACAACAAACTAAATATTTAAATTGCCGTAGTATAATAACACACACGCACCTTCCCACCATCCTCTCGTTTTATTCCTCTTTTGGATTTGCACATGTAGAGAGAGGAGTAATCCACCCTAAAGTGCAGAGCAAAGTGTCCGGTTATTCACCGGGTTGTCATAACAGTTTATCAGACAGACTTTGACAGAGTTTGCCCAAAGCGACACTCACCCTAAGAAATCTGCGTGCTCCATGAACTGTCTGTCCTGTAAATGCGGTATTCTTTCATCCATCACTTCTCCGCTGCTGGTTATCCGCTGTCGAGCTTCTTTGGGGAACGGTTGTTATTTCCACGACCCGCACACGAACGGCTGAGGGAGATGATGCACAGTGCGTGTCCTCACTGGAGCTGCGCTTTTAGACTGATGTCTAGAGTTCCCTGAGCTGCCACTTTGCAAAGCCGTCGGTGCGGTGGTTAGAGCGCACGCGCGCCTTCGGTGGGGAACAGCTTCCGACTCACGTGTAGCCTGCACCAGCACAAAGTCCGGTAATTAGAGCTTCTCTGTGTTATAGCAGCAGCTATCGCCGCTGTTCGTGTTGCGATGTAGTGCGAACACTTTTGACCTGGATGCTAAAACGTGATTCGTGTGCAAAGCGTAGCGCACAGGCGTGAGGAGACAAACAAAGCCACATCATCATCCGTTCACTATTGTTGATGCATCGAGTTTAATAATGTGGGTCTTAAACCTCGCAACTCGAGTCTAGTGTAAAGTCTAATGTGAGCAACAATTAGAAATCACAAAACTATTTAGCGCACATTCACAGTTTAAAGGTCCCAAATGCTTCTTTAAAAAAACATTGTATTTTTCTCCTGTTAATTCTAAAAGCAAAATTTCATCAAGGAAATTATTGATCTCACCAACGCAGAATACGATGCATGCTAGTATACACTGAAAACATAGAGGTTAATGTGAAGTAAATACAGTCAGAGCGTAAACAAATACTGATCGCGCGTGCACGCCGCGCGCGTCCGTCCCTCTGTGTTGTTGCCCGGAGCAGGGCAGGGTAACCTATTCATACATCTCCAGCCGTTCAAAGCTGCGTTGTCAGTAACCATGGCACCGACCCAACTGTGTGCTCAAACACGTGCGTCGAGGTTCTTTATTAACCTCAGCATGGGTGCTGCTCTCCCACCTTCATCTGGGTGTCTTTGTGGAATAAAATTACATGAATCACAATTTGACAAAGATCAGCGTGATAATGGCTAAATGAGGTTTTGTGACTTTGACTTTTTGATTTGTCTGATCTCCCAAAACAATTAATATCCAAAGAAACATCAAATCAAAGTCACTCAATCTGTGTTGTTATTGCTATATTACGAGTGATACAAAGAAAACAAGGTTTATCAATATTTATTTTTACAAATTATGAAAGTTTGATGAATGACTCCAGGAAGTTAATCTGATTGTCATTGACACCTGTTCCTCTGTTGAGAACATTTAAGTGCTCAAAAACACTAGAATCGGAGGCCCGGTAATGCCGTCACATGCCTTATGATTACATTACCTCTTCCTGTAAGTCATGTGACTCTTTCTGGCTGGCAGCATATGGCTCTCTTGTGTAACACTGCTGACAAAGAATGATCCAATCACTTCGGCTCTCAAATGAAGTGTGACCTCCTCTGTGCTGGCTTTTCATTAACTCATACCTGCTGATTTGCCTCTGCATTTTCCCTTTCTTGGCTTTAGTGTATAAGGGAAATCGTCTCACAGTCGTGTGTTGGAATCCCCCTTTGTGACTTCCTGCCCCCCTTCTCTCATCTTCCTTTCCTCCACAGTATGCTGCCTGCTCTAAATGTGGCACTGGAATCCAGTCCAAATGTTTTCCATATTAGTTCAGAGCCTTCTCTGTTTCCAAATAGCAGCTAGGCTGGGCTATGGTGAGAGGAGGCCTTGGCAGGGCGGGGAAGGAACGGAGAGAGCGAGAGACAGCAGCCCCGCTCATCCACCCCAAACACTGCAACAGTAAAAGTGGAGAGTACAGAAAAGGAAAAGAGTGTGAAGAAAAGTAGAGAAATGGGCCAAGGGCAGAAAGGTTCTTCAGACAAGAAGGAGGGCAAGGCAAAGAAGAAGAGAGATGAAAGCCCAGCGCCAGATGACGGAAACAAATGCAGAGTCTGCCGCTTCCCTCTGCTCGTCGCCCTGCTCCAGCTGCTGTTGGGGGTGGCCGTCACAGTTGTGGCCTTCCTTATGTTGGCCATCAGCCCCTCACTCCTGGCCAGGGAGACGCCATACTGGGCTGGAATCATTGTAAGCTCCGTCCTTACACTCTAACATCAGCCACTACATTCACATGTTTGCATGGACCCTGAGCCTACAATTTCTGATACTTCTGCATGACCCTCCATTTCCCTCAATGTGTTGTCCAATCTTCACCACACTGCATGTCAACACTGGCCTTTACCAGCTGCAGCTAGACGTCACTGTAGGCATGGGAAGTCAGCAGTATTGGCATGTTCTAATAAGTCTGCATCTGTCATATTCACCTGGATGGATACACCTCAATCCGTCTCAGTCACAATAGCCTGCTTGTACCTTCTGTTGTTGTTTTATGTCCAACAAATGCTGAACATCTGGCCTGATGAGACAAACCAGCAAACCACAGCATGTCCTATTGTAAAATGCGATGTTCATTCTGTACTTTCTTCCACCTCATCACCTCAAAATGTAAACTCTTTGCATGATAATTATTGTATGGAAGTTGCAGTTTAAGTTGATACATTTAGAGTCATAATTTTGAAGATTTAGAGCCTTAAAGTCTTTAGACTTTGTTGTCCCCATGGGTACATTTCTATCCAACAATACATACAACAGCTGTACCAACATACAATGACAGACACCAGTACAGGTCTACATGTTCAGGCCCGGATCAGGCTTTCCTCAAAGAGATCCCATCTGCACACCAGTGCTCCGTACCTGTCCCTGGATGAAAGTAGGGTGAGGCGGTGAACGACATAATTGTATGTTCTAGCCAAAATATTTCACTATGGCATGTTATTTTCACCCAAAACAGCAGATTTCCGTTACTTACAGTTCTGCAGTACAGCCTGGGCTGACAGGAAGTTGCAGTGAGCCTCAGCCTTTGTGGGGGGTCAGCAGTCATGTCATTTATTTTTATAGGTTAAATAGCTGCCTATAAACATAAAAGGAAGTGAAATGTCAATGAACATGTATCTGTGAAATGTGTAATATAAAACAACAAAAAAGTACATTTTACATTTTAAGATAACATTTTAAGACAACATTTTAGTCACATTTTGGTTATAGAGAAAAATGTGTTGCTCCTGTTTGGATCCTATCCTAGCTTATCACAGACGCCATCTTCTCTCGAAAACTTCCCTGGACGCAACACATCCCGAGGTAGATCCTCACGAGATTCAGCCAAGTGGAAAACACTGAGGTCATCAAGAAGTTTCCAGAGAATCCTGAGTGCTTAAGAACCTGAGAAAAACATTTAAATCAGATGCTGCACGCCAGTCACAAGACTCCAATTGCTATGAAGAGATAGCGTGTGAGTGTCTGAGAGAGAGGGAGGGAGGAAGAGAGCGAGAGAGGGAGAGAAAGAGAGGGAAGGAGAGAAAGAGAGAAGGAGAGAGAGGGAGAGAGAGAGGGAGAGAGAGAGGGAGGGAGAGAAGGGGAAGAGAGAGGGAGGGAGAGAGAGAGAGGGAAGGAGAGAAAGAGGGAAGGAGAGAAAGAGAGAAGGAGAGAGAGGGAGAGAGAGAGGGAGGGAGAGAAGGGGAAGAGAGAGGGAGGGAGAGAGAGAGAGGGAAGGAGAGAAAGAGGAAAGGAGAGCGAGGGAGGGAGAGAGAGATAGTAATGTAATCGGATGACTGCTTTGTGCTGAATCATGCAATATTGAGAGACCGCCCCGAACACCTGGCCACAAAATACGATTCTTGTTTCTATACTGTGTCTACCATACATACTGTGCAACGTGCAGTAAGATATATATACTATATATATTAGCAACAAGGGACAAATGCAAGTGCATGGGGTAATTGCAAGTATTGTGTTGATATTTTCATGGTCCAGATGTGAGTCAAATGAGCTTTCTGATGTGTTGTTGCAGCTGTGTTTAGTTTCCATCCTGGGCTTCATCCTGTACTGCATCACCTACCTCCCTGACGAGAGAACAACTGGTCAGTTCGTTGGAAAGGTTAGTCTACGTACTCTACTTGACACATTGTTTGCAGAAGTGAAAGTGAACCAATCAGTGTGTGAAAGACAATCAGTCATTTCATGTATGGAGTCAAATCAGGTTTCTTTATTATGGCACAATATGTCTCTTTGACTTTGACAAAAGGTATGTAATATCTTAGTTTCTGTGAAGGTATGATGATATAGGTCAATGTATTTTCAAGATAGAAAAGACCTTTGCACAGGTGCAATGTTTTACTCACTGAGATACTGTACTTGTTAGATGGCTGTTCTTAAGCAACTGCAACTGTAAATGGCAAAGAGAGAAAGGCGTTCAACTGCCTTCTTGTTAAAAGCTCTGTGGGGATTCCTATGAGTGAACGAGTGCATTCATTATTCCAACTTGATTGTATGGCTTAATTAGAAGCACATCAGACCATATGCAGTTGGAACTTCCAGGCAATTAAAATCAGTTCTCTATTGTTAGTTTTTTTTTCTGTCTGGCTCGCGTGTGCATACCAGGTTCCGTGCATACCAAGAAGATCGGGGTTCAAAACACTTCAATTGTACTTTGCCTTGAAGTGCAGCTAATTTGCTAAATGGTCTTTGCAGAAATGCCTGATACATATATCTGTGTATGTATTCTGTAGTTTTAAATACTGCCAAACTGTCTGTCTCACCAAAATAAAAGGAGTTTTCTTCAGTTACTTCTTAATATACAAAGCAGACTTTGGTAATGGTGCATATCTTTTTTATGGAAATATGACAGTCGATCTGTTGCACTGCAGTTTTCCTCATTTTCTTCTCATCCCTAAGTACTGTTGTATCAAATAATAAAGTTAAATATTTTTTTTTTAGAAATATGTATGAACAGCTACAATTAGTCTGCAGTGTCTCTTTTTCTAATCATAAAAGCAAATGTGCTTTAATGTATTAATGCCATTAATTTGAATAGCTCAATGATTACAATATTTTTCTTTAGTTTAAGAATGTATGGCTCTACAGTCAGTTTGTTTATTTTTTCAATTACTATTGGCGTAATATATCCAGGACACCATGTGAACAGTAAACAACAACAATATGGTTGTTGACGCCTTTTGGTTTCGACCTCCGTTGGTGTTTCAGATAATCTTTATTGAGTTAAGTATATGATGTTCAGCACAGTGCGTGTCGATGCTCTTGCTGTACATACGTTTCCCTGTAACCAACCAAACTCCGGATTTCAAAGCTGTTTCAAAATGAACATGAATGCCATTTAAAATTAAGCACTGCTCATCACTTGCATAATGCCATAAGAAGCATGTTACTAAGAGCAAAATACACCAGCGAACGAGAGCTCCTGTTATATAAGCGAAGGATTAAGATAAAGGTTTAGTGTTATTGAGATTGTGCAATTGCATAAACAACATAAAGCCTCTGTCACATTTACAAGTGTATTTTTAGACGTTCTCTGTTGTTCAGCATACTCACAGGTCGTGCACTAAAGGTGGGAAGCAGCTGTAGCTGCAGGGCAGCTTTGCATGTGCCATGTCTCCTTTGTGCTAAGAGCTGGACTGCTACTCTAAGGGTCAGGCCTTGCCTTGTAGCATTGTGGGTAATCTCTTTGAATTCAACTTGCCATAGGCACTGAGCCAGCATGTCTGTCTCTAAGCTACAGTTTTGGCACTGGGTTAATCATGAGACAACAGACTAAAGCAGGAGCCAGAGTTGTAGTATAAGAAACACGAGTGGAAGACATGAAAAGGTTTTGGATCAAAGCTTTGGAGGTAAAGTGCTTGACCTCTGACCTGTCCTCTGCCCTCTACAGATCCTATACTTTTCCCTGTGTACAATCGGCCTGGTCATATCAGTTCTGGCTATGTCGTTTGCTGGACACCACTACTCACAGACCAGCGGCTTCAGCTGTGAGCAGGTGGGAATGGACTGTGTGTGCAAACTGGATCAAAATGACCCAATAGCACGCACCTTCACCTACGAGGGAGTCAGCGACTGTGAGGGGATCACTGGGACGCTCCCACTCTACTTCCTGCTCCAGATCATGCTCAACCTGGTCCAAGCACTCGTGTGTGCCGTCGGTGCCTTTATCATGTGGAAGCACCGCTACCAGGTCTTTTTCGCCGGCCTTCAGATTGGCTCTCCCTCTTCCCAGCAGTGGCAGAAGGTTTGACACTGTGATCAAAGAGTTGATGGGATGACTCTGATCATGGAGATCAGGTTGGAGGGTGATGCCAACAGTGCGATTACACTCGGAGGGACGGGGACATTTGCCTTTGTGCTGTGTGCCAATGTGTCTTTTCTTTGATGTCAGTTTATATTAACCTTTTGTGGTTGTTGTTGTTTTATAATGGCTTTTTGCACACATTTTATATACCAAATATATATTTCCATTTTCAGATGTTATAAAAGACAAACTGAATAGATGAATAAGAGCAAAACAACTGTTTTCTGAAAAGAAAAAGTATTTGTGTAGCATGAAAATGAATTTTTCTCAATGTTTCTAGTTATCGTGACATTTGCTCTTGTGACATACAGCTGATATACATTCAGAAGAAGCACAACACTAAAACCCCAAAAGCTGATTTGTTATGCGCTTAACTACCAAAATGTAAACAGTCTTTTCTTTGGTTTGAGTTACTGAGATTTGATGATCACGATTAGGTGCTCCAGTGATACTTCAGCTGGCATACTGCCTCATCATGTTGTCAAGCTATGCTTTGCAAATAGTAAATGACATGCTTTGTTTTCCTTTTTCACAAAATACAACTTTCAAAAATGATCTAAATGCAGCAGCAAATATTACTTTGACGATTTAAACATTACATTGAAGCTTTTGTAATTTGCAGGTGCCTGCTCAACTTATTTTCAGTGTTTGACACACTAAAAGCAACTGGGTAGGTTAATTCCATGAGTTTGGTTTCTTTTTGCTATTATAGAAAGTTATACAGCTCTGTAAATATTGCATAAAATCATTGAAGGAAAACAACAGTTAAGTATTTTTCCGGTGATAAAAGTAACGCCTGTAATATTTCAAACAGTCCAATAATATGTGCTTAAAACAGCTCCTGACAGCAGTAACACAAGCTGGGCCGGGTACACTTCATGAGCCTGGGCTGTGGCTTGTGAGGGTGGATGCCAGGCCAGTAGCCAGCATGACTCAAACAGCCTGTTCGGAGTCACAAAGGGAGGGAGGAAGGGGTCGGGGGGGAGGCAAGGGGGACTCAGACAGGCAGCAGGATGAAGGTAACTAAATCATCTCACTATGTTTACAGCGTTCATTTCATTCAGATACGACAGAGCAAAAGAGGTGACATTTGTTTTTTCTTCAAATGCTTTGCCCTATGCTCAGGTTCAGCTTTATTTTATTCTTACTCTCATCTCAGGTGCTGACGGCCGTCTTTAGGCCTACTTGCTGAGCAGGGAATGGTAAACGTGAGGCAGTTTCACATCAGACGAACCACGTGCCCAGAGGAGGCTGTAATTAATGCGCACTATTACATCTATTTTGGTGAATGATGGAAAAAAGGTTGATTGACCGGGGATGATAGAAAAATATTGTTTATTTTTTTACAGAATATGGTGTTTGGGAAAGGAGCATTTCATTTGGATGAAAAAAAGAAGCCTGTCTTTCAAGTCATATCTGTTTGTGGTTACAAATACAAACCATTGTTTCAGTTATACGACGTTTCCTTTTCATGTTTTTTATGTTAAAAAGGTCAATTGTTATCACATTAATTTATTTGCTTTTGTGGTTAACAACATTATTATTAGTAAAGAGGGAAGACTGAGAATCAATAAGCATCTCTAAATATGCATCCTCTGAATCATAACCATTTTATTTCTGAAGGTAAGGCCTGCATAAATAATTAATTCATCATCCATATTAACAACTCGTTCTTAAAGTTATGGCAGAATTCAAACGTATAACTAATACGTGACATGAAGAGACAACGGCGTCTTTGTCTGAGCCCGGCTGTGACTTGTTGTGATCATATCATGAAGTTAACTGTGACTGCTCAAAGTGATTAACTGATAGGTGCCCTCAAGGATCGCTCTCTCATGACAACTCTTTTTTTTTTACTTGAGAAATATTAAGACAATTTATTTTTCCAGTGAGGATGGAGCGCAGTTGTATAACAATCAGGACAGAATCACCAGGATATTAATAAAAGAAGTAATGTATTATTGCGTGAATTATTTATTAATTCTATTTAATAATTAATTTATCACACTGCGAGCGTCTACAGTGTGATAACCACTTTGTATGTATACTGCATCTACATGTAGATGGAGGGATGGCTTTTTCCTTGTGTTTGGATGTTGATACATCATGTGACTACAAAAGGCTCAAACTCACACTCAGACACAGGAAGTCACATGCCAGTCATCACAGGGGCATGTTTATTTATAAAAAATGACAGTGAGAAGGGACCTTCCCACCTCCTGATAAACTGCTTTCTGTTTAAATGGATCTTTCAAGGCAAAAAAACAGAATGCTATCTGAATCTAGTGGCCACTGACGCTTCTGTGAGTTATTAGAGAGACTGTAGAAGACAGAAGACCAATGCGTAAACTAAATAAAACACTGCATGTGAGCTACAGTATCCTCACAACTTCAATTGTATCTATTTTGTTTATATCCAGTTTAAATTCAAAGGTAAAATGTGCATGAATGTTCCTGCTTGATGTCCTTTCGGTCGAGGCCTCTCAGTGCATCAAAGTCAGATCGGCTGACTCACTCAGGGTAAGGCCTGCCTTCAGCCACAGAGGTGTTTAGGACATTGCCTTGTGTTTATTGACCTTCTCTGGGTGTTTCCTCACTCCCACTTCTACATACACACAGTGACGCAAGTGACTCTTGACTGTGGTTTGCGAAGAGATTAAAAAAATCCAAATGTTTCAAAGGTTGTGCCCCTAAAGTACAAAGTTTAACGTTTTGTCTCATGATCAAAAGCATCAAAATAAGTCTCAGCTGATAAAACGGTCAGTTCAGGAAGCGATGCAGAAAGAAGCAGTGCATGTTTGTTCCTGTCTCACACTACGGCAATAAGACTTTCGCCAGACAGTAATGATGGTCCTGGTATTACCCTCTCTTCCTTCACGGAGTCCAATACATTCCAGTAATACTGCCCTTTACCCTCCTCGTCTATGCAGTGACAGCTGCTCGCCATTATGGCACTGCGTGAGCTAATTTTAATGGCTGTCACAGGCAGCAGGAGAAAATACAGGCCTGCCAGCGTAAACAACAAACTGAAGCCAAGAAGGATGGGCTTCTCTGTAGAGGGTAAATGGCAGGACGGGATAAAAGACGGGATGAGGCCTCTCTTGTGATTCATTTATCTCAAATATGTTACACAAGAACAAACATACAGACGACCAACCAACCACAGCTTTGAATGGTCCATTTCCACAATGACCTATGCTTTGAACGGATGTACGGACGACAGGTCTAAATATAACATGTTTCACACCTAAAAAGGACATTCAATTTAGTTCACAACCAGTTTTGTCTAACACTATTCATCAAATACAAGGGGAGATTATCACAGCAATTTGTCATACAATTAAACAATGTCCCTTTAGTTACATTTGCATTTGTACAACTACCACTTATAGGGCAGAAGCTGGATGCTTCATTTAACTACCAATTACATTTTGCTATCAATTTAAACCATTTATTTATTTACTTTCAGCCACGGTACAAACAACCCTGGTGGGGAATGGCTGTTCCAGAAAACAAGCCTAATTTTGTATTCTATATCTTTATTTTCTTAAATAGAATTAATCGTGTCATATTATAACAGCAAAACTCAGTGCTGGACTGATGCAAGAATACAATCTCAATTCCAGTCTGGTCTAGTATCTCTATTAGCTGTTAATTAGCTGCAATACAATGTAAAGATGAGCATAAAGAGTGTGAGTGTGGGTGGGTGCAGAGGGGGTTAGGTTGAATGCTCATTCATCCCCATCCTCTGTTAGAAAGCTGCTGACTTAAAGCACGCAGATATGTCTGGTTACAAATTTATTACAACATCTGATCACATAAAACACAATTTTCTATACACTTTGTTTAAACAGCAAGTGTCACAGGACAGTTAACATTGAGTGCATGCACTTATAATCTGCCATTAGTTTAAAACACAAGGTTGGATTTAACAATCAATTGCAGTCAAAGAGAGACTATGATTCACTCATAAAATTAAACTGTGGAAGATGAAGATGGTATGAGCAGATGCAGTAAACATTACAGTATTGGCATCGCTATAGACATGATGTTCAAATTGTAACAAAGAACTGTAATCTTACCATCTTCAGTCTACTACATTATGTACCAATATAAGATTTAGATTTAAAATACATTTCAAGTAAGTTCTGCAGGTAATCATAATTTTGTATTCACATTTCGGTTATTTACATACTCTGTATAAATTTATTTAAAAAAAAACTGAAATGGTGCAGCGAATGCATTTTAAACATAACACAAAGCATGCAAAAATATAACCCCAACTAACCAATGTTTCCAGTTACAGGCTTAAATTCTTGCACTTTAAAAAAAAAGTGCACTTTCAGCAGTTGCAATGTACTGTTTAGAAAAATTAATGAGTTAAGGCAGCATGGCACCAAAATAATACTCCAGCTATGAACCGCACATTTTGTCATAAATACCATCCGACATCTAAAAAAGGTAAAAAGGGGGCAATCTTCCTCCTGGAGGCCAAACGCCCCGCACTTCTCGAACACTGCCAATCACGAGCTTTGTGTCCGCTCTCTCCGTCACGTCAACGCTGAGGACAGTCGAGGAACGAGACGTGAGCGTCCGCAGACTTGACAGCACTTAAACATTAACCTCACCTTAACATTTCCCACGACCTCTGCCTGACACACTAACACTACACTGGCAGATGTGTGCCGTGCCCGGCCAATCATTCACAGACCTGAGTTCCTTTGTATGAGGGTGTGTTCAGGCGGCAAGTAAAGCAAACTCCTAGTGGCCGAGCGGGCACAAAAGGCACAGTGATCGTGTCAAAGAAAAGGCACTTTGTCAAAAATGTGTGTCAACCCCGGCTGAACATTTTAACATCAGTAATTGAAGGTATGCCCATGTATTGTTCTAAAGGCTGTAGTTTGTGTGTCTGCCTTTCTAGCTTGCTTCTACTGCAAGCCTGCAGTGGAGTTGCCCATCACTGTGTCATGTTTGAGCCTTGAGCTCCTCAGTGGGCCGAGTTGAGATGGTTGGGCTGCGGAGGACCCAGGAATCCAAGCCTCTGCTTGTTCTTCCTCTGCTCCGTCATCTGTGGAGGACACGGAGAGGGAAAGAAACATGAGAATGAGATATTACAAAAGAGATATGTCCTCATGTTGTATGAAAAACACTTTGCTCAACCGCAGTTGAGTCAGAAACGGTTGAGTTGCGCTGGTGTGAGACCTGCAGGCCTCCCCTTGTGACTGCAGAGCTGTGGTTTGGCCTGCAATGAATCACTCGCATCTCAAAGTTTACGTTTATCATAAAGGTGGAGTGACATCCTCGCAAACCCCATAGCTCCATATTAGTCAGTGTCGACTACTAAAGCTTTATTGTAGTTTTGGTCAACTGCAGGCCACATTTTATTCCAGATTCAGAGATAAGGTATCTGTGTTTTCATCAAGACAACTTCAACAAACTGGAAGGGAGATGTTGATTGAATTCGTGAGGTTGTTTTTTTGTGTGATCCTTCCCCAGTAGGAGTTGTTTTCACACGTCTGGCCGAAGAGGAACAAGGACAGGCCTGTGACTGGAATCACATGCAGGGGAGGCAGGTGATGAGAGTGATCAGTCACACTGCAGCAGCATAGCTAGTCATCCAGACAGCCAGAGGCTCACTGGCGGCAATCAGTCGCGTTGATCGCTGATGCGATAGTCGCCTATCGTGCTGCGTTCAGGAGCATCAAGGATCTAATAGAATTCATTTTGGTTACTGAACTCAGTAAAGAGATGGATAGCAAAATGAGACTGCTGACGGCACCTCTTCCGTGTGACCTCTTGGTGTTTTTAGTGGAAAGGAGTCTCAAGGTGAGGTAGCATGTGAAGCTCACCATGTCCATGTGATACAGTTGGCATGCATTCAAGCACGATGATACTTTTTTTTGCTTTAGCTTAGTCATCAGGCATTCAGTTCAGACTACCACAGTGCTCAGACCAGAGCTTTTCCCACCACCACCACCACATGAAACATGGCCTGAAGTGGCACTGTACCTGATCCTTGAGCTCAGCCAGCTGGCCACACAGCTGAGACACCAGAGTGGCAGTGCTGTCCAGCTTGTCCTGCAAAGAGCGCATCTCATTCTGCTCGTTGTCTCCCTCGCTGCTCACCAGAGACATGGCTCTCATGCGGGGGAACCACTCCAAGTTCTTCTCCTGGGAGGAGAGATGGGATGTGAGAGAAGCAGTGAGAAAGGTGAAAGGCATAAAAGGCTAAAATAAAGCTGACTCAGGAGGTCAGAGAGCAACACTCTGTTGGCACAAACAACGGCAAGGCGGATTTGCATAGAGGTGCATGGAGTATTACAGAGCTAAAGCCAGACTGCAGGAGGAGAGTAAACAGAGAGGTATTCATAATTGGAAACAGGCGTGGAGGTATATTAATATTAAACATTCAATCAGAATGGAACCGTTTTGTGCTCGACAGTGTACAATGTTTTAAACGCACTGGTGTCTCTTGGATACTGTGGATAGCAATTATACACTAAATGAACAGTAACTGGCATTTCAATTCTCACCCACTCCTTCAAACTGAGACATTTAGTTTATCATGTGTTTTTCCAACACCGCAGTGGACAGGGCAGAGTGAGCAAAACGAACCTATGGGCATTATGTAAGGGACTTAAGTGCGTCTGTGTTTGTATATGTGTGGGTGTGTGTAATGTTGCAGTGCATCTGCATGGATATGTACATAGCAGACTGAGAGCAAGAGTGTGTGTTTTACAACACGCATGCACTTGAAAGGGAGATAGGTTTCACAGAGACAGGCCGCCATCAGCTGATCTTATGTAATATTCTTCTGCCAGTTCTTCTGATAAAAATGACTTAAAAAAGTGCAGAGAGTGGGTTTTGACTGGCACCACATTAAGTCCAGTGGGGGAGTGAGGTATTCTCCCACCTACTCTTATATAAGAATAAACTATAGCGATAGAAAAACTGATCTGTTTGTGAGACGCTGAGGACGTGGCTTATTGTTTTTTGTTCCCTTAATTAATACGTTTATCACACTTTGCTAAGTGCGACACTAATGGCCCCGACACTGATGCTCCTAACCTAAACTCACTGTGAAATTCATTAACAAGTTTAATGGCATCGACTTACCATTGCTTAATTGTAATATTTAAATCAGTCAAAATCTGGAAATATTTGTAAATTATTAAGCATTCTGCCCTTGTCAATAAAATTCATGGCATGTCAGGCATATTTTAAAATAATTACCATGCACAAGAACAGAAGGGCACAGTAAAGCATGTTTGCATGTTGCCGTTTAGCTCAAGACTGGAAGTGGGGGTGAAAACTAACGCATTACAAATACTCATTGTCCAGGCCATCTTTGTTGATGAAGCAACTGACACTATGCAAACTTTATTTAGTAAAAATAAGTCGCTGCCACTTCTAACAACATTACTGAATTGAAGAAAGGTTGTCAGTGGGGTTTATTTATGTCGAAAGCCAAAGTCACAATGCCCGATTGGCCCTTTAGCAGTTATCAAATGGAACCAAGTACATGTATTTCTGAATCGAAAAAAACAACAGTCATAACTTAATTTGTATTTTAGTTGTTTTCAACATTGGACTGCTTTTTACTTTTGATTAGAATACTTTTTCCATCCCCGACTACAGGGTAGTTAGACTGATTAAGTATGACTGCTGAGCTACACAGTATGAATCAAGTCATTCTATAAGAGCTTGCGTGTGAATCTCAGGCTAATTTTGGGCCTCAGG